>JBBPBQ010020321.1:18189583-18210972 GCA_037974755.1 Cicer yamashitae | reverse complement strand
AGGAGAGGTGATATATGATTAATTTTTTTTTTGTCTAAAATTATTTTTCTAAATTGTTTTTGGTCTAAATATATGTTAATGGTGTTTTTCACATATATTTAGTTTTTTTTTTCTTCGTGATTTTGTCATTTTTGATTTCTCGTCTTGTGGTGTGGCGTTTTGATTTCCTGTCTTGGTGTAACATTCATTTAGTTTAGATTGATAAATTAGTTTCGATCAAATGCAAACTTAATCAATGATTTTGGCGTCTTCAACTTAAATTTCCAAAGACATGAGTATTTTAGACACTTCAATCTTGTCTTATTTGTAGGTTTTGTGTTATTTGTAGATATTTTGCTGTTTTATGCTATTAACCAGGATGCAGTGAATTTGTTCGCAAATTCATCCTTTTTGCTTTTAGCTACTTTGAATTGTATTCCTCTTAATCTATGCAATTCCTATCTATTGAATGAGTGAATATTGTTTTTAGTAAAAAAAAACAAATAGATGTTCAATCATTGGTCTTCCATATCCCCATAACTATGGTTCCCTTAACTTCCATTAGTGAATGGATTAATTAATAGTTTTTACTCTTGTTCGTTCATTTACCTATTTGTGTACTATATAAAAGGCTAACCAAGTTTTGTAAACACACACTTGAGAAGAGTATAATACAAAGTTCATTGTCTTCTCTCTTTTTCTCCTCCATCTCTAATCTTATAGTATATTGATTAATTTCAAACACCTTATCAACACAATTCTCTACCATATGAGTAATAACATAATCAACTTCAAGTTTCTATTCCAATAATATTTTTTCTTATTATAATCTACTTCTTCTCATGATTATATTATTTCTTAAAATTTTTATTTCTTTTACTTAATGTCAATATTTTATTTTTGGATATAAATTTTGTCGAGAAATCTTATATTGTATAATTGTCATATTTTTCTTTATTTATTTTTGTTATATTCCAAAAGAATTTAACATTAAAACATATCCTTAAAGGATTGTAAAGTGTAATTTTCTAAGATCATTGGTTATGAAAACAATTTGTGATATAATTGTTGAAGAATTAAAAAGTTAATATTAAAAATCCCTAAAAGATTGTCCAAGAAATAAATTGTCCTTGATAACTATTGATGAATATCATTGTGATATATTTTCTAAAGAACTAATATTCAAGCATCTTTATAGAATTGCTCAAGATATGTGGTTGAACATTGTTAGTGAAGATCATTGTGAAAGAACAAAAAATAAAATAAAATAACAATGAGCATATATGTTATATGGCTAAAAACAAAATTACATGCGAGATTAAATATACCCTTTATCAAATTTTGTTTTTTTAAAAAAAGTTAATGTTAGAGAAATTTTTCAAAATTTTTCCGGTTTTAAATTTTTTTTTTTAAAGCAAGGATAAATTGGAGTTTCTATTAAAATGTGGGAATATGAGTATAATTGTGAGGGTATAGTGTAAAATTTTCAAATATTTACTATTTATTTATGCATCATTTTAAAAATAATCAAGTTTAAATTCACAAAGGACTGTTTCTAAATTGATTTACCTATATTTAGCTGCAATTATTAATGTTCCAAAATAAAAATTCTTTAAATATTCCACAACCATAAAAAATTAATTATTTATACAAAAAAGTAGAATGTAAAAATATTGTACAAGACCAATTAATATATTATAATATCATTTAATAATAATGTTAAAAAATTTTAAGACTATTAAATAATCCAAATTAGACATTCAAAATTTTAGAGCAAAAATAAATGCATTTAATGGAAAAACAACCATGAAGTAAAAAATAAAAAAACTAGAGATTAACACGCATACAATAGCGACGAAGACGAAAAATAGTCGAACAACATTTAAAATATGGGTCATATATATATATATATATGCTAACAATTGCATATGGTTGTTTGATAGTTTAAAATAAGAGATCGACAAACTATTTCATTAATTTTTTTAATAATAATTAAGTTCAAGAATTTCCTAGTTTTACACATTAGTCCCTAATGTATAAAGCTAGATTAGGCTTGGGTTTTATTTTATTTAGATGTGTTGAAGCCATCAAATAACCCATAGTTTAATGGTGAAAACAACAACAAAACGAAAATTGTATATTAGGTCCAACACATAAACCTTTCGCAAAGCCTTTGTTAATGCAATTTTGATTGCACAATCCCATAGTTGCCGGTTCGCATTTATCGCCGCAGTTTAGTTTTACAGGTTCACCTAAACCATTTGCTATCCCTGTAACCAAAAATTAAAATTTAAATAATTTAAATTAGTGTGAAGGAAGGTTAGAAATAAATATCATAAGACTTTTTTTTCACCTCACAAACAATTCTCAAGTTTAGGTTAGAAATATAAAAAAAATTTTCCCTTTCAAAACAAAAAAGAGTTTTCTTACCCTCAAAATACATCCAAATGAGACTAATTTTTTAGAAATCTAGGTGATAAAAGAAATTATATAAAATTATTATTGAAATTAGATCTAGTGTGTCTTTCAAAATTCATATTCATCTAACAAATTAAGGTTTTATTTATGTGAATCAGTAGATTACGAACACAAAAACAAATATTATAAATTGTTGTGGCAAAATTACATATACAAATTGAAATCAAAATGATAAATTAACTTTTTTTTTATTATATTTACCTGAAAGCAAGATCAAACCAAAGCAAAAAATCAAACAAAGGCGAAATTGAGAGAAAGATAAAGCCATTATGTAAGATTTTGCCCTGAATTTTATTTTTTGCGAGAGATAATAGATAGTAGTCATAGGACTAACATGGACCTCTATATATACATGTTTTAAATTAAATCTCTAGATAAAGTGTGATTTTTAATATTAAAATAATGATGATTTTAAATATTAAAATAATTAAATCTCTTTTTGGCAAATAAATGCATGAAATCAAAACCGCACGTGTCAAAGGTACCGTTTAAGCATCTTTTTTCTACTATTTAGATAGATTTTGTGCCCAATGGTCCCACTTGCATATAATCTCATAATTAATTAAATGGGTTTTTGGGATTTGGTTAGGCGTCGTGTGTGCTTTTAGGTAATGACGTGAAAGGTAATGCTCATCAATTTGTTTGTATAGTTTTGAATTGTAAAAGAGTCGAGTGAAGGTTGGTGTTATTTAGATAACATATTTTAGGACTTTATGGAAGATGTGAAATTCTATAATTTTAAAAAACAGTAGTTTCAATCTCTCTGCATTAATTGAGAAGGTCAAATTAACGTCATGAACGTGAATTAAATCACACAATATGAAATCTTACAATTTAACTCTTGGTGCTTGTGGTCGTTGTCATGTATGAGTTTTCTATCCTTTCATTATCTATAACTAGTTTCTATTGAAAATTATTTTAAATAACTTATTTTTATTATAAAAAGTGATTTCTATTTTGACTAAAGATTAGTTAATAATTTCTTAATGGGTAGCTATATAAGTCAATTTTATTATAAAGTCTTTTGGTAAAAGCTTTTTTTAATAAAATAATCATATTTTTAAAAAAGTAATTATTTTAAAAAAAATTTATTTGTTAATTATATATTTTTAGAAAAAGTAATAGTTCAAAAAACAATTTAAAAATTATTTTAAATGAAAAGCTACTTTGAGTACTTTTTCGTAAAAATAATTTCAAAAGATGATTTTTTTTTAAAATATGATGATTTTAATTTTGGTAAATAAATACAAAATAACTTTTGACTTAGAAATTTGTAAACATACAGACAAAAAAAAAATCTATAAACATAATCTCCGGATCATTGAATATCAATATCACATTTTTTGTATTTTTAATATATTTCTTTTTAATTGTCATTTTAAAATTATTTAAAAAAATAAAATAAGTTTTGTTACCTTTAATTAATTTTTTTTATAGTACACCACTATTTAGTCTTATTTCACCTATTTCTCTCTTTACAAAAAATTATTAAAGATAATTTTCAAAAACCAATAACTAATACTATTTTTAACTTTAAAAACTACATGTAAAAAGGATCAATTTTTCTTAAAAAAAATGACACAGAAAAAACAAAACTGACCCTTATGTCTTTGTTGAGATGAGTGGTTTTCCTAAATATACATATGAATAAGTCTTTACAATTCAATATTTAAATCTATAAAAGAAAAAGTCGATTATGTAATATCCAAACAATATTTATCTAGAAAATAATGTTTAGATACTTTTATGTCAATAACCAAAGGTAGTACACTAAATAATATCTACTCATAATGTAATCACAATCCAAAACGTACTTGTTAATACTAAATAGTAAATAAACTTAGTATGTTACACATTAAACAAAGTGTTATAAAATTATAATCACATCAAATGTTAAGTAATTGATAACTTTCAAATGTCGACGGTCCATCAGATTAAGTAATCAATCTTTTTTTATCTGCTATAATACATAAAAATAAAGGGTGATATAATAATTTCACCAAGTTCTATAGAAAGGGGAACGGAAGCTTAAAACTATTTTTAAATAGAAAAGCACACACGCACTTAACATATTTATTCATAGTTGATTTTGCATTAGCAATTAACTTTTAAACTTCTCTCTTTTCTACTATATACATAAATAAAGGACCATCTCCATTAGCTCAACTTGGGACCAAGCTAACTTCGACTACTTTGTAAGAGTGGTTTTGGTTAAAACTCCGATTGGAATTCCAATTGTTTTTCCCTTATAGTGACATTTGAGAGAAAATTATCATACTACCCACGATACTTATTCAATCCAATCCACATATATTCTTTGATTGAATTTACTCATTATAAAGTCAATAGTATCAATATCTGTCAAATACTAATGTTACATTAATTAACACATAAAGGCATGGATCGAATAACCAAAGTTGTCTCTGTTTGTGTTAATTTTGTCTAAACAAATCCGCTCAAGAAAATTGTCACAAAGATGAAAGGAAATGTTTCAGGACAAATCTCTAAGCAAAATTATAATTCGCTAAGTAAATTTGACAGCATCTCAACATTTTCAGCACACGAAATCACACAATAAAATGCATCATATACTAAATTGTTGCGCCTTTTATGTTATAAACCTTCATACACATTCAACCTAACCTTCAACAATTTGATATACACAACAAGGATCTATATACATGCAAAACCTATAAAATTATTTGTATTTACATGCAAAAGCTATAAAATTATTTGAGGTAGAATAAGCTTTAAATCAATTCTTATAGTTGCTACTAATGTAGCAAATTTAGATCCTTGTGAGGATATCATTGTTCTTTCTCCCAATCAAGTTAATATAATTATTTATGATGATCAAACTCAACATCCTCAATATCTAGAGCATCACATGTCAAAAGATATTGAATGTAATGAGAAATTTTTATTTAGTATTTTTTTAAAAACCCTATTAGAATAGTCATGACACTCATTGGTCATTATGATTTTTTGGAGCTGCATAAAAGGGATGTCAATACTGTGTTTGTAAATTAAAACATTTATAAAACAATATGGTGGAACCAAAGAAAACCTTATGTCAATACCCACAAAGTAAATGATTTACAAACTAATATAATTCATCTTAATTAATGAGTAAGTCTCATTAGTCATATTACAAAGTCTTATAAGGTAATTATCTTATTTGGTTTGGAGATTACTATTGTGGAGAATTGTAGATAATATAAGATCAGTGGGAGTAAGTTTATATTCTTAGTTTAATGTGTTGAATTTATTTAATTTATCCAACACTGATATATGTTTGTTGCACGAAGCTCATAAATCTCTAACGAAAGCTTAGCGATGAAATATCAGAGGACTTCTCTTATGTGTTATTCTCAAGGTATTCTTGGGTTATCACAAAGAAAATAAATTTTAAGGATAACTCAACCATTATAGGGACACTATTTTAGTCTCAATTTTTACCCAAAAGAAAATATGGAAATTCAAGAAATTAAGTATTTCTCTATGCTTTAGTTGAGGGGAGTTTTATGTATAATCTTATTTATATGCATCCAGCAATAACTTATATATATAATAAGATCATTTGGCATATACTTGAGCAATTCAAGTTTGAATTGTTACTAAAGGCAAGCATAATTATTACTGAAGAGCACAATAGAGTTTATGAATCAGATACCTAAAAATTTAGAGAACATCAATATGTTCGACTTCGATCTTTTAGATGTATACATAATTAAAGTGGACATCTTTACTTAGGAAATGGTTGATTTATTTATGTCGTTTGGTTGCATATACTAAAAGGTATTGAAAGTCCACTCGAGTTATATTGCGACATAAATCAACTGTACAATGTTTCAACAACAAAATTTTGTAAAGTATATTTACATAAATATTATCATTGTTGAATGATAGAACATTTCGAGACAGACGTTGTGACACCCTAAACAACAAAATAATATATATAATAATTTATATCGTATTTCTATAAAATTTGTAGCGAATAAATGAAGATAGGTTTCCAAGAAAATAAAAACATTTATATCTATTTTAAGATATCATGTTTCTCAAAAATCAAAAGGAACACTTTAAACTTCTTTACTCCTATAAAATAGTGCAATCTCAATAAGCTTGATTTAAGTATAATTACTTGATTTAATTCTAAAAACTTACTAGTACTTATAAGGTTTTCATACAAAAAGTCGTTTCAAATTAAATGAGTAAAATACAATTTGCAACCCTTATTCCCGGTATCACCTATCAGAGCGGGTTCCTCCCAACTTGAACTTGAAGATTCATTAACCTGTAACAACTGCGATTTCGCAAACGCAGGGCCAAGCCAGTCAAACACAAACAACGAAGGAGGTGAGTTTTGAAATCATGTTAATAATATAATATAAGTAAGAAGAACACGCAATTAATCATACATAAAACCGTATCATTACACAAACATTCTTCAAGGAAAAACACCACGTTATATAGTCAAAATCAAGGAAAATCAATACATTTCACAATAACATCAAATCATCTAAGAAACTATCATCGCACACAATACATATTAATCACAACAAACAATCACACAAAAATGCAATGCTATGCATGAGCTTAGACTCTACTTCACAATGTGGTACCATTCTAACTCTGAAGTACTTGGTTAGGAGGCCATGATACTATGCCACCATCCCGGTGGACGGACAATTCAAATTGGCCCTGTCCTCATAGATCCCCTCAACTCAACCCAAGACACATATACGCGACAGTCGAGGTAAACGTGTGTTGCATGGTAGCTCCCGACATTTGGAGTGCTACCTCCAAGTCACCTAGGAATTCCCCACCCGAATACCTCCAAGGTCTAACAATCTTGCCTTAAGGCTCAACAGCAGACCGCCACGATCAGGCTCAATTCAGTTGTACTTCCTCGGAATCGCTAGGCTTGTCAGGCCCTACCTATATGATGACAAAATAATCTCCACTTCACAAATTCACAATATTTATTTTCTCCCCTCGTTGGCTTATGATACTACATTAAGACCGTCATCTCAAACACAAATTGGAATCACAATTATTTCATCAGGGGTTACTTCATTATTTTCATCACAAATTCATAACATCACTATCATCAATCGTACCTCATCACCTAAACTTATCACAACACATCCATCTTTTATTATCAGATCACATAAACTCATCTAATCAAACATATACATAAAATTAATTCGACACTCAATATCACAATAACATCAAATACCACACATTTAAAGAAATTAAATCAATCAACACCTTACAAATATTTCTATTCTATATTTTAATCTCACAATTTCCATATTTGCACATTAATTAATTTATCCCTCAAAGGGCTACTGCCGTACGTAGCAAGCCCCGGATGAATCGTTGGGAAATACAGTTTTCCCATTCATCTCACAATATATTACACCCATGAATTCAAACGCTCTCTCACCCCGTACCTTATTTCGACGCTTTTACACAAGAATAAGATTCCACGAGCAAACAGTCTTTGTTCTTTGACTCTTTGTCCTTCAATCGATCTAACTCGACAGTTTATGGGTAAACGTCAAAAATAAATTATGAGAAACTACTCTAAAAACTAAATTCGAAATCGGTCAAGAAAAATTACCATAAATCAAAAAACCAATCAGTGGATAATATAGCCACTTTTCGCACGGTCGTTTTGGCGTTGGTTTCACTCAAATCGGAGTTACGGTGAAAAAGAACGATACAAAATAAGGAATTTTATAAACGGAGAAATCGGGTATTTTAGAGAGAAATTGGGATGGTTAAAAATCTGAGGAAGTATGTTTATTCGACTACCTAAATGAATAAAACAACATACTAAAATTTGGACGAGAACGGAGAAAATTTTCTGGAACAGTTGTTGATCACGGGTATCAATTTTTTCTTCCTATTATGTGAAGGTGCGGCTGCTTCTTTCAATTTGGTCTATTGTAGCGCTTTCATAGTATGTTAGGGTATATTTGATTTTTATTGTTTTTTTAACATATTAGTTATTGTTATCCTAACTTATTAGACTCTATTTTATTTTATTTTTTTCACAAGACCTACCTAATTACATACTTATTTTAATTTATTTATTTTCCACTAAAATAATATCTTTCAAAATATCAAATTAAAAGATTAATATATTATGAGAATAGTTAAAATGATAATAAAAAAATATAACATCAATATTTTATATAAGCCACTAAATCAATTAAATATGTATAAAATAGGCACAACTTGACAAGCACACATATAAAGAAATTAAGCGCAATATTATTAATATTTCAAAACCAATATTTTATAAAATAAAGTAATTAATAAATACATTAATAATTAAGATTCTCATATTCAAGTAAATCACTATAATTATCCTTTTTTTTTAAATACTCATATTAAAATACTACCATCATTAGAGAGTATTTGAAATTATAAAATAAATAAATATAACATCGACACTTTATATTAGTTACTAAATCATAATAAATATATATAAAATCACAACGTCATAACAAGTATATAAAAATAAAGGAAATTAAATACAATAGTATTATTATCTCAATATAACTATTCACAAAAATAAATAACTAAAAATAGAAATAGTTATAAATAATCGAAATATAATTACGTGCACACATAACATCATTCGAACATCTAAGAAGATATCACATTAATTACACCCGCGTACACGTAAAATCTCATAAAATCTTATTTATTTTTAGAAAAATGTAAAAAATTATAATGTTTATTAATTATATCACTCATTTAGTCAAAAACGTACATATTAACACATAATAGAAAACACACATATAAAGAAAATTAATCATAAAACTAATCAACATATATCTAAAATAATTTTAACACCAAATTATTTATCTAAAATAATATGTAATTAGTAAAATAGTTTATTATAAAATTTGGGGTGTTACAGTTACTTTTGTTCGAATTGATATTTTCACTTCTAAAGAGCTTGAAGATTATGAAAATATTGTGATTTGTAGAAAATTTAAACAAATTTTGAGATATTGTAACTTTATTATTTTGATTATTTGAATTTTAGAACTTGGGTTGAATGCAACTATTTAGTCTAATTGTTGATTTTAATTTGATGCTATGAATAAATAAATTCAAAAACAAAAGTCATATTTTGTTTTATATAAAAGATACTAGTTTTTGGAGTGGGGGTGGGGATGGGACGGGGAAATCTGTCCTCGTTAGATGTGGATGTTAAAAAGTCATCTTCCAGGTGTAGAGGCAGGGACAAGGGTGGTATTGGAGTTGTGGGGGCGGGGTTAGTAATGTTTAAAACCGTCTGCGTCCCGCCCTTGCCCAGTTGCTGTGCCTAAAACTGACTATAATACGAATTTTGGAGTTGAAGTACTTTTGTCGATTTATCAAAAAACAAGACTCTTTTTTAAGCTTGGGTGAGCCCAAAACCAATTTTCATGTTGACCATCTTGAAATTGGTATTCCTCCCATCAAATAAAGGTGTTCCAAATTATGGAATTTTTTTAGTACTCTTTCTCTCATTTTCTTTCTTTTCCTTTTTTTTTAACACAAAATAAAGTATCAAAGAATGAATATGCTAGATAAACGAGATAGATTTCATTAAATATTAATTCTAATTTAATTTGATGTAAAAATTCAATAGATAAATTTAGAAAAAGAAAAGGACTTCAAATATGTTAATGCACATTCAGAACTACATTATTCAATGGTGTAATTCACTTAAATGTAAACCTTTTTGAGATAAGAATGCATGTAAATTATAATTATGATAATATATTTGAGATACTAAATTATTAGTGTTAATTAACCACACCATCATCTTATTCATCTTCTTCCCAACTCTCTATCTCCACCATATAACGATGATATTTGTCCACCATTTTACTGGGAACTGAAAGAATAACTCTAACCGCATTAGGATCTCCAATAACAGGATAAAATAAGCAATAGAAATTACTACCAATAGGGGACACATGCCAATTGCCAAGGCTTCCCTTCTCCAAAATCTAAATTTTCAATCCCTGATTTATTAAATTGCGATACAAAAAGGATTGTTGATTCATTGACAATTAAGGTTTTGTCCTTCATCAAATCAATCGTTGACTTAATATACTCCTCATCGTCTAAATAACTCTTGGCTTTTTGTACACATTTTATACAATGATCTAGGTTATTTGAATTCACTAAATCCTTCACTGTGCTCTCACCAGACACGAGAACAAACTCATTCCCATAAAATCCTTTTGGAAGTTTCAACTTCTTTCTAAAATTAGCAGTGAAACAAATATTCACAACATGTGCGAGAGGAAAGTTATATGATTTTGCAACCGATCGCCATGTGTGTGCCAATATCACTTCAAAGTTTGTGACGTACTTCAACGATGACATTGTACATTGTTTCCTTAAGCGAAGTACCTCGTTGGCTCCAAATGTGATTGATGTTACGACAATTGGTTGGGTTAAAAACCACATGAGATAGTTTCGTTCAGGATTAGTGTGTTCCAGTTCTTTGATGTATACTGGGTGAGGGAATTTTATTTGTGCGGGTTCTCGAGTTTTCAAGATGTCCCGATTATGATAAGGTTTAATTGTCAAATTACTATTGTGATATGCCAGTGCCATCCAACAAGACATGATTTAATGATACGAATATAATTATTCCTCCGAAACTCAGACTCGTCACCTAAGAAAAATTAAATTATAATGAATGCTTAAATAACATACACACAAAGATTAATATGAATTTTATTAGTACTATGATTTGTCCATATTTTCTATAAAAAAATAGAAATTGTAATACACATGCATAAACCATAAACGAGATAAATGTTTATCACTATTCAATTAGTTGGAATACGATTTTTCACTAATTTATTAATTAAAAGATAAATACGTACTTATTTAGAACCGTATATTTTAAATATATTTTACATAAAAATTTGAAATAAAATATATTATAATACACCTATTTAAGCAATACAAGAGACAAATATTTTTCACCGATAGATCATTTAGAGTACGGTCTTTCACTTATCATTTAAGTTAGAAGAAAAATATGTATTTAATTCATATTGGATCATCTCAATGTCTTCTAAATAATCATTTCAGTAAACTATATAGGCGACAAATGGTTTCATTGAATATTTAGTATGAATATGATCTTTTACTAACCAATTAGTTAAGTGTTAAATATGTATTTCATTAATACTATGTATTTTTAAATTCCTCAACGTAAATATTTGAACAAAGAATTAGATACAGCGCTTGTTGTTAAAGCGCTGTAAAAGCCTTGCGCTTTCACATAATCAAATGACGTATTACAACGCTTTTTATACAAGCGCTGTAAAAGGCTTGCGCTTTCACATTATTAAAGGACTTATTAGAGCGCTTTTATAAAAAGCACTGTAAAATCATTCATTTTAAATAAAAATCATTCACTTTAAATAAATAAAAACAAATTTAAAACAAATTTAATACGTTGTCCTAACCCTATGAACTCGCATCTCCTCTACTTTGCGAACCCTCCTCTCCTCTAATGTGCGCCCATCTACAAATTGATCTACGTTGCTCCTCCTTTAAAACAAATTAATCAACGTTGTCTCAGGTACTATATTTATTAATTTGTTGTTGTCACTAATTAAAACTGAGAAATTGTTACATATTAGATATGTTCTGTTTTGAAATTGTTACATGATATTAGATATCTTCTCATGATATATATGTTATGTTTTGAAATCAATCTTGGACCAATGTTAGATATGTGTACTATATATAGGTCATATATATCAGACTTGAAATCATGCTTATTATTTGTGTAACTGCATTTATATATATATAGGTCATATAAAATGGACCGGAAATAGATGTCTGCCAATCGATTGACAAAAGAGTATGAAAATGGAGTGAAGGAGTTTGTTGAGTTTGCAGTGATGAATGCAAAAGATCCAAATAGAATCGTTTGTCCTTGTTTAAAATGTTGTTTTGGAAAACGCGTTAGAGCAGATGAATTGGAAGGACATTTAGTATGGTATGAAATTGATCAAAGCTATACATGTTGGATAAGACATGGTGAGAAAATAAATGGAAACACCTGCACAGATACATATGCTTCAACTGATTTCGACACAGATACATATGAGCCGGACCGAGTTGAGGAGATTGCAAAAGCAGTTGAATAAAATCTTCGTGATTGTCCTAAAATGTTTGAGAGTTTGTTGAGTGATGCAGAGAAACCATTATATAATGGTTGTACTAAATTCACAAGACTGTCGGCGATATTAAAGTTGTACAACTTAAAAGCGAGTAATGGATGGTCTGATAAAAGCTTCACAGAATTATTAACACTCTTAAAAGATATGTTGCCAGATGATAATGAACTTCCTAGTCGAACCTACGAGGCTAAACGAATTTTGTGCTCTATTAGCATGAGTTACGAAAGGATTCATGCGTGTCCTAACGATTGCATTTTATTTCGAAACAAATATGAATTACTAAAGGCGTATTCGAAATGCAATGTCTCCTGATATAAGAAGAAAGAATCTACTCCAGCAAAAGTCGTGTGGTATTTTCCTATAATTCCAAGATTTAGGCGCATCTATCGCAGTGAAGAAGATTCAAAACACTTGACATGGCATGCAGATGAAATAATTAGAGATGGAAAGTTTCAACACCCTGCAGATTCTCCACAATGGGCAAAAATTGATCACGAGTATCCTGAATTCGGGAGAGAGTCAAGAAAATTACGACTTGCACTTTCTACTGATGGAATGAATCCACATGGTCTGCAAAGCATCTCACACAACACGTGGCCTGTGATTTTGTTGATTTATAACCTACCTCCATGGTTATGTATGAAGCGTAAGTTTATGATGTCGTCTCTGTTAATTTCTGGACCCAAACAACTGGGGAATGATATCGACGTATACTTGACTCCTTTAATTGAAGATTTAAAAAATATGTGGGAGACAGGTGTGGAAGTTTATGATGGGTATAAGAAAGAATGTTTCAAATTTGAGGGCTATGTTGTTCGACACAATTAACGATTTTCCAGCATATGGGAATTTATCAGGATATAGCATTAAAGGTCAGTGTGCATATCCTATATGTGAAGAGAGTACAAATTGGATGCGGTTGAAACATTGTAAGAAGAATGTATTTCTTAGTCATCAGTATCGTGGGTGGAGAAATGTGACACCCTAAACCCCAAAATAATATATATAATAATTTATATCGTATTTCTAGAAAATTTGTAGCGGATAAATGAAGATATGTTTCCAAGAAAATAAAAACTTTTATATCTATTTTAAGATATCACGTTTCTCAAAAATCAAGAGGAACACTTTAAACTTCTTTACTCCTATAAAATAGTGCAATCTCAATAAGCTTGATTTAAGTATAATTACTTGATTTAATTCTAAAAACTTACTAGTACTTATAAGGTTTTCATACAAAAAGTCGTTTCAAATTAAATGAGTAAAATACAATTTGCAACCCTTATTCCCGGTATCACCTATCAGAGCGGGTTCCTCCCAACTTGAACTTGAAGATTCATTAACCTGTAACAACTGCGATTTCGCAAACGCAGGGCCAAGCCAGTCAAACACAAACAACGAAGGAGGTGAGTTTTGAAATCATGTTAATAATATAATATAAGTAAGAAGAACACGCAATTAATCATACATAAAATCGTATCATTACACAAACATTCTTCAAGGAAAAACACCACGTTATATAGTCAAAATCAAGGAAAATCAATACATTTCACAATAACATCAAATCATCTAAGAAACTATCATCGCACACAATACATATTAATCACAACAAACAATCACACAAAAATGCAATGCTATGCATGAGCTTAGACTCTACTTCACAATGTGGTACCATTCTAACTCTGAAGTACTTGGTTAGGAGGCCATGATACTATGCCACCATCCCGGTGGACGGACAATTCAAATTGGCCCTGTCCTCATAGATCCCCTCAACTCAACCCGAGACACATATACGCGACAGTCGAGGTAAACGTGTGTTGCATGGTAGCTCCCGACATTTGGAGTGCTACCTCCAAGTCACCTAGGAATTCCCCACCCAAATACCTCCAAGGTCTAACAATCTTGCCTTAAGGCTCAACAGCAGACCGCCACGATCAGGCTCAATTCAGTTGTACTTCTCCGAAATCGCTAGGCTTGTCAGGCCCTACCTATATGATGACAAAATAATTTCCACTTCACAAATTCACAATATTTATTTTCTCCCCTCGTTGGCCTATGATACTCCATTAAGACTGTCATCTCAAACACAAATTGGAATCACAATTATTTCATCAGGGGTTACTTCAATATTTTCATCACAAATTCATAACATCACTATTATAAATCACACATCATCATCATTACATAACTCATCACAATTTTAGAGCATCACTATCATCAATCGTACCTCATCACATAAACTTATCACAACACATCCATTTTTATTATCAGATCACATAAACTCATATAATCAAAGACATACATAAAATTAATTCGACACTCAATATCACAATAACATCAAATACCACACATTTAAAGAAATTAAACCAATCAACACCTTACAAATATTTTTTATTCTATATTTTAATCTCACAATTTCTATATTTGCACATTAATTAATTTATCCCTCAAAGGGCTACTGCCGTACGTAGCAAGCCCCGGATGAATCGTTGGGAAATACAGTTTTCCCGTTCATCTCACAATATATTATACTCATGAATTCAAACGCTCTCTCACCCCTTACCTTATTTCGACGCTTTCAAACACGAATACGATTCCACGAGCAAACAGCCTTTGTTCATTGACTCTTTGTCCTTCAATCGATCTAACTCCACAGTTTATGGGTAAACGTTAAAAATAAATTATGAGGAGGCACTCTAAAATTAATTTCGAAATTCGGTCAAGGAATCTTACCATAAATCAGAAAACCAATCAGTGGATAATATAGCCACTTTTCACACGATCGTTTTGGCGTTGGTTTCACTCAAATCGGACTTACGGTGAAGAAGAACGGTGCAAAATAACGAATTCTACAAGCGGAGAAGTCGGATATTTTAGAGAGAGATTGGGACGCTTAAAAATCTGAGAAAGTATGTTTATTTGACTACCTAAATGAATAAAACAACATACTGAAATTTGGACGAGAACGGAGAAAATTTTCTGAAACAATTATCGATCACCGGTATCAATTTTCTTCTATTTTTCCTCCAATTCCTCCTTGGAAGCTGCTGTCTGCCGTGCCCATACCTTTCTCTTCCTCTATTTGTTCTTTTATTCTTTAATTAGGTTTTACTTGGGCTTAACCCATGAAATACATTTTACTCTTTTTATTATTATTATTATTATTATTATTATTATTATTATTATTATTATTTTAATAAAACCAACAATTACGAAAGTTATTTTTTTAACACTTTTTTTTTAACACAATTTAATTACTAATATTTCAAAACTACTACTATATAAAATAAAATAATTAATCTTCTAAAATACATTAGTAACCAAAACTCTTATATTCAAAATTATCACTATAATAATACTTATTTTTCAAAACACTCAAATTAAAATATTACCATCATTTGAGAATAGTCGAAATTATAAAAATAAATAAATATAATATCAAAACTTTATATTAATTACTAAATCATAATAAATATATATAAAATCACCATGTCATAACAAGTATATAAAAATAAAGGAAATCAAACACAATATCACTACTATTCTGAGATAATTATTTATAAAATAAATAATTAAAAATAGAAAATAGTTATAAATAATTGAAATATAACTACGTGCATATTTAATATCAGTCAAACGTACAAAAAATATTACATTAATTTGGTACAAGTATATACACGTAAAATCTTCTAAAATCTTATTCTTTAAAATATTACACTAAAATACTATTTAGAAAAATATATAAAATATAATATTAGTTATTTAGATTACTCATGTAGTCCAATATGTATAATAGTAGCACATCGTCTAAAGCACCCGTATAACGAAAACTAATCACGAAATTTATCACATGTATTTTAAAGTAATTTTAACACCAAATTAATTATTTAAAATCATATTTCATTATTGAAATAGTTTATTATAAAATTTGGGGTGTTACAGACGTTATTCAAGCCGACCACTCATAAAAGGTGTGATACCTAAGGTCTTTCATATGGTTGTTGTCATTAAGGATGCCTTATATTAGTGGGAGTCTCATCCTTTATGTTCTACACTATGGTTTTGAATTGATACAACTTTATGGAATGATTTTCTGCAGGAATAAAGCTTATAGGGTTATTTTTATTATAACTTTTATGTATCGTATGTGCAAACATTAAATTTACATTTAATGAAGTTCAGTTTGATCTCACTAAATACTTTAGTTAAACCAATTGGAAATATACATGATATGGATATCACATTGCATGAAATTTCCATGTCACTCATCCATATCAATCTATGTCATCAAATGCATTGATGTGGTGATTGTTAGAGTTTAGTCATGTTATACATTAATGACGATAGCCGTTGTAGTCCCATTATTTATGCATATGAGGTTGATCAAATTGTAAAGGATAAATCTAAAGATAAATAGCCTTCATATGCATGCCTATAGAATTAAGATATCGTTATAAAAATATGTAGCTCAAGTGGGAGATTGCTGGAATATTTAATTATATTCCATTATCATAATGTGGGCAAATATCTTATATTAATTATATTAGCTATTTATCGGTTAGGAGCTTTAATTGATTAATGTTTAAATTAAGTTGTAAGGCTAATTAGATTTAATTGATATGAACTCAAATATGAGTAGATGTCATTGATTGTCTAAGGCACATCACATATTGTTTCTTCTCCTCATCTGAAGAATGTTTAAGGCACAAGGATTATAGATTGACGAAGAACCACAAACCAACGAATGCTCGTCTTTGATAGATCTAACATGTCTTAGAACCTAATACATGCTTGCTCATATGTTTATTGACTTACACACTAGAACATGATTGTAGAAACAATATGTATAATAACATGTCTTGTGTCATTAATTGTTAATTTGATATAATATTATAAAAATAAATTTTTCTAAAAGATATCAATAGCCTTCCTCATAAACTTTCGTAACAAAAAAAAAAAAAAAACTTCATTAGATTACAGATTTGTTTCAACGAACATCAAACAACCCTTCTTCATAACTCTAACCCTGAAAACATCATCGTCATTTCTTCTTGTTCATCTCGTGTTTGAACTCAAGCATCAGTTCTTCTTGTTCATCCTTCCATTTTGCTTATTATGCGTTTGAAGAAGAAGAATTTAGGTTAACATAACTTGTAAATAAACCACTTGAATTTTTTAGGCATATGTACCATACTACCATGCATATTTTACAAGTAAGCCGCACTTTTGTTGAGGTCATGGCATGCATGATGCTTTTATTTTATGTTAAAATTTCAAAGCTTAACTTTTTTTTTGGCTTAATTGCAGTTTTAGTCCCCCTATTTTAGCTGAATCACGAAAGTAGTCTCCCCATTTTATTTTTCCCCAATTTTGGTCTCCCAAACAGAATTTTGGTTCAAAATTTGATGAAGTGTAATTTTTTTAAGCCACACCACACCATTTATGCTCATAGATTTCAGGTACAATTGTTGCATCACGAGATCTTGAGGCATGATGTGCCTTAAATAAACGAAAAAAAATGACACTTCATAAAGTTTTGGACCAAAATTCTATTTGGGGGACCAAAACTGAGGAGAAATAAAATGGAGGGACTATTTTCGTGATTCTTCTAAAATAGAGGGACCAATACTGCAATTAAATTTTTTTTTTTACAGATTTTTTTATATAACATCTTGATTATTATTATTATTTTTAGAGAAAAATAATATTTCATTAATAATAAAATAATACACTGATAAGGACCTCAACAACATGAAGATGATCTATATTTTAATAAATTAGGATGAATTTTATTTTTAATTTAATTTTTAATAATTCTTAGTTTGCTTTAATTTGAAATTGAAATAGTTTTAATTTATATTTAGTTGATGTCATGTGTAAGTGAAGATAATTTGCTTCCTTACATTTAATTTATTTTAGAAAAATATGATGTAAGCCCAATATGGGATGTCGATTTGAGTTGATTCTACAAGAGACGAATGATCTATCAAGTGATTTCTTGAAACAAAGTGCTAAAATAAAAAGGAAAAGAAACAAACAAACATGGGTTAGATGGAGAAGATGGAGAATGCGCGACAACCAATAATGATTGATAAGGCAATGTGAAATCGCCACAATGGTAAGGAAGCCATTGATAAGATTCAAGCAAGTTTTAATCTAAGAATTCAAAGAGGAGACACATCTCACTCACAATTCTTATTATGAGAAAACTCTAATTCCTTTAAAAACTTGTCTCAACGAATTTACAAATCCATATTTATAATAAGACTATCTCTAAACATAAAAGGGTCATAAATGACACTATTCTCTATGCTCATATTGAACTTACATCATATTTTTCTAAAATAAACTAAATGTAAGAAATCAAAGTATCTTCACTTACACATGACATCAATAAAATCTAAATTAAAACTATTACAATTCCAAATTAAAGAAAACTAAGAATTATTAAAAAAATCAAATAACAATAAATAAAGCTCATCCTAATTTATTAAAATATGGATCATCTTCATGCTCTTGAGGTCTTTAACAATGGGCCTAGATAATAGTGTCATTTATGACTCATTTATGTTTAGAGATAGTCGTACAATAAATATGCATTTGTAATCTCATTGAGACAAGTTTGAAATGAATTAGAAAGAACGGTCATTGACATGTGTCTCCTCTTTGAGTTCTTGGACTAGAACTTCTTTTAATCTTATCAATGACTTCCTTAGCACTATGGCGATTCTTCATTGGCTTATCAATCTTCTAGATTGTGGCGTCTTCTTCTCCATCTTCTCAATCTAACCTATCTTTGGTTATTTTTCCCCTTTCATTTTTCTACTATATTCGAAGAAACCACTTGGTTAGATCTTCAATCTCATATGGAAGCACTCCAATCCACATCATACACCATCACAATGATAAAAAATAAAAAATAAAAGGACTAAACCCAGTCAAAATCTACATATTATAATCCAAACATAAAAAGTTTATCACCCATGGTCAAAGACAAACAAGTCATTACCTTTATATTTAGATTTCACAGTCTTACATATATCTTTTACAAATTTATTTTTTTCAACTTCAAAATGAAATTGTGATATTTGATTTGCCCAAATTAACGATGAATATGCTAGTCTTTCAATGAGCGAAGATGATGCTAATGATGGCAACTGCATTTGTCTTTGAGAAGACAACATAACGTCGGGCTCAAACCAAATCATATATAAAACCCCGAAAAAAAATTAAATATGTGTGAAAATCACTTATTTAAATAAAACGAGAGAACAAAATAACTTAGAAGAATAATTTTATACACAAAAAATGACCATAAACCACTTCTCTAATGCATGAAAGAGAAATGAAAGGACTAGATTTTAATGAATTGAATCGTCTTTACACCCTCATCAACATTTTTTTAATAATAGATAATTATTATCTCTCTCTATGTGTAATAAATAATTAGTTAAACAAAAAATATAGATGTTAAAATATTCTTAAATAAAACTCTATGAGACAATTATATTTATGTTTTTTAAAATTTTAAATTTATTATGAAATTAAAATATATTTAATTATCATACTTGATTATAAATATGTATTAGTGTATTTACCCAACGTTATCCGAGATTAGACATATATAAGACCATTGTCTATTTTTTTGATTAAAAATCAATTATACAACTAAAAATAAAGTTGAGAATGATAACTTCCAGCACCATATATCAAAAATGAGTCTAACAAAAAAAAAAAGGTGATACACCATTCGAACAAAAAGAGGAGCATTGTGACAAAACTAAGATAAGAAATGTATGATGCAATATAGAAGTAATCTCTTTGAGGAAGATAAGTAATTAAGGAAGTAAAATGAGTATAACATTTATTGATCATAGAAAAAAAGACCATGAAGTTAGTTTTAATAATACCTTTATTACGAGATAATAAAACATCACTGCAAAAAAGCTCACATTTTATAAAATAAGGAGTTACTGCAAATGAACTCACTATTATGGTTGCGAAAAATTCCGTCACAAGCCGATGAACCATCAATATAGGTGTAAATACCATCAACGTTCATATTCATATCTTCACAGGGGTTTTATCCAAATTTTTTGGTTATGTTTAATATAAGACTATTATATATGTTATGAATAATATTTATAAAAAATTATAAATTTTATTACTACAATTATATACCAATTAAACATTAGTTAGAATAAAAACGTGTCTAGATCCAATTGTAAAAAGTATATATCAATATTAATAGTATATATATAGAAAAATACCACATGTCGATTCGTCATTAATTCTCCGTTTTTATTTATTTATTTATATATAAAGAAAAATTACCAACACAATTTTCTTAGCAAACCCCATTTGTTTATTTTTTACTTGTAAAGTTTTCTCAACAAACTATTTATATCTAATTTTTTATTATTAATTTATAATTTTATTCTACATAATTTATTTAATTGTTTAATTTTATTTTTCAAATTTTAATAACATAGTTTTAGTTTAGAATTCGTCCATTATTCATCTATTTAATTTTTAATTATTTTCAAATCAACCAATCCATAGTAAATATTAAAAAGAATTGTTTATGTCACATGTCGCTTCATCAATTATAAAATAAAGTTGTTTATCCCATCTTAACAAAAATAAAATTGATTGATATATCCCATCTTAACAAAAAGTAAAATTGATTGATAAAGTGATACA
>JBBPBQ010020321.1:18162786-18185736 GCA_037974755.1 Cicer yamashitae | reverse complement strand
GAATTTCGAAATGATTTTAATTCAAATAATAACAATTTTAAAATTTGAAAACATATATTCTAAAATTTAATATTTTTTGAATCATTTATTCTCAAGATAATATGCTTATGTGTCACTCATATAGAACCCAACTGAAATAATATAATTTAAGTAAAAATTAACAAAGGAAAATATCTAAATAAGAAATTTAATGAAATGGAAACATTCCCAAAAAAAAATCTAAGTTTAAAATTTCAATTTCTACTTATTGCACCTCCTTAAACAAATTTTTATTTTTTTAATCCATCCATTTTTTAATATAAAGTTTTGTTAATTAGTCTTTTTTTAAAATTTAGTCATTTTTTTTTAATTTCCAAATAATTCAAATAAAATAATAACAATTTTTAATTTATGAAAATATATTCTAAACTTTTTAATTTTTGGAAATATTAGTATAAATCTAGAAAATAGATTTCTTCAATTCTCTAAACATATAAAAATGAAAATTAAATACAATAATAGGCATTCACTACAAGAAAATTTAAGTATTGCGACACATGGTTTGCGACGGTTGCAATAAAACCGCCCTCGCTCTAACTTTGCGGCGGTTGCTGCGACAGAAAATGTCAACCGCCGTCGTGGTTTAAAAAAACCCTTCTTTACCTCTCGTGTTGCTGTTTGGCACCAAAATCCCAAACCCTTCTATTCTTGAGTCTGATTTCTCAAAATCCCCCAATCTCTCAAATTCCCAAACCTAAATTCCCAAACCTTTGCAATCGATCGAGACGTAGCTTTCTCTCAGTGTCTAAATCTGCCAAACAACCCAGTCCCTCAATCTCTCAAGCTGCCAAGCATTCAAAGCAAAAGAAGGAACAATCTCGACACCTCTCTCCGGCATGGCGCGACGCTGCTTCCCGCTTCTCTCCGGTGACGGTGCAACGCAACACTTCTCCATTGACGACGTCGTAACACATCCCGTTGGTAAGTAATGCTAAAACTAACACCATAGTTGTTGACTACCACCCTAAAACTAGTGCTCTGTGTTTATTGTTGTTGATGATGGTGGGGATGATATCATTGTTGTTCCCAAAACCTTTGTTTGTTGTTTATTGCTCTGGGTTTACTTGCTTTTTCTTGCATTTATTTTCTTTTTTTTTTCTTCAATTTTTCTTGCTTATCTTTGGAGGTAAAAGATAACTTCAATTGATGACTTCTGTTGCTGCAAATTGTCTTTAGATAGGATTGAATTTTGAGGACTTTTGCTGCTGCAAATTATAGTTATAGAAAATCCAGTCGCAAAGTATAAAATACATTTATTACAAATAGATAATTTAAATCATTTAGAATAGTTAGTTAGGATTTAGTTTTTATCACAGTTCTTTTTGGTTTTCCAATTCATACAACAAACAAAATTGTAAAAACTTGTGTTTGTTGTTATTGAATTCCATTCTAATATATATAAGCTGATAGGGAAGGTTATTTGACTTGGTTCACATAATTGTAAAAACCCATTTATTTTCTATCAAAAATGAGGTAATTCTGGTCTTCTTTCTGTTCTGATTCTTAATTGGTTGTTTAATATAGTATGGTGTATTCCCTATCAAAAATGAGGTTTGGAATACTTCTGCCAGTGAAAGATCATCTGCATTAATAAAGCCACAAATAAGATCAGATTAGGACCTGTTTGATATAAGAATTAAAACAAAAGCAGATTAGGACCTACTTGATATAACAAAGTTAAATAAAAAGAAAACAAATTTTAGCAGGATTTAGTTTAGGACCTGTTTGATATAAGAATTAAAACAAATAAGATCAGATTAGGACCTGTTTGATATAAGAATTAAAACAAAAGCAGATTAGAACCTACTTGATATAACAAAGTTAAATAAAAAAGAAAACAAATTTTAGCAGGATTTAGTTTAGGACCTGTTTGATATAAGAATTAAAACAAATAAGATCAGATTAGGACCTGTTTGATATAAGAATTAAAACAAAAGCAGATTAGGACCTACTTGATATAACAAAGTTAAATAAAAAGAAAACAAACTTTAGCAGGATTTAGTTTAGGACCTGTTTGATATAAGAATTAAAACAAATAAGATCAGATTAGGACCTGGTTGATATAAGAATTAAAACAAAAGCAGATTAGGACCTACTTGATATAACAAAGTTAAATAAAAAGAAAACAAAGTTTAGCAAAAGTTTATATAAAAAGAAGAGAAAGTAAGCGAATAGTTATATCATGTTTTTGTAGGAATATACTAAAGCAACCCCACAGATGTTCCAAAAATAGTCAAATTATAATTCATGTATGATTCTTTCTGTGACTCTGCTAAAACTAATAAAATATTATGATTCTTTCTATGATTCATGTACGTTTCATGATAACATGTTCCACTTGAGAGAGATTGATGGCACCCTTTTGAGTTTCAGTCAAAGCCTTGGCAAGTTCTCTGTGAATAAAACATATATATATATATATATATATATTTTAATAATGATAAAATTGATATAATAAAGAAATGAAGGAGTGATAAGAATTAGATAGATACAAGAGAGTAGTGATCTTATTTTAATAATCTGATCTTATTGTTTTCTTGTCTAATATTCTGTTTAAAGTTAATCTTTTTTCTGTTCTAAGTTGAATTATGTTCTTTGAGTGTCAAAATAATATATGTTAATCTTCTTTGAAGCAATGGATAAATCATGGATTAAGAAGCCACACACATCGGTTGAATATGATCAAGGGATAAAGGGATTTATTAATTTTGCCTTTCGAGATGAATTAGAAAATGGCGAAATAATATGCCCTTGTAAACATTGTGGTTTCAAAAAACCACAGAGTAGAAGTGTAATGTATGATCACTTAAAGTGCAAACCATTTCCAAAGGGATACACTATTTGGGTACATCACGGGGAGTCCATAGGAGAAACTAGTACTATCTCACCTAGTAGTGTTTCAAATATAGTTCAAGACACAGTTGTCGTTGATGATCATATGCAGAACATGATCAACGATGCTTTTGGAGTCGAAGATCATGCAAATGAAGTACCCATTGAATCAAATGCTGAGATTGATCGGAATGAAGATACGGGGCCAAATGCAAGTCAACAACGGTATGAAGAGGCCAAAGAGTACTATGAATTAAGTAGAGAAGGAGAAAAACCTTTGTATGAAGGGTGTGTTAAATATTCAAGACTATCTTTTTTGGTAAAGTTGTATCACATCAAATGTTTATGTGGAATGACTGATAAAGCCATGACAATGGTTTTAGAGTTATTAAAAGATGCATTTGAATTTGCAAATATACCAAATTCATTCTATGAAGCCAAGAAAACAATCACCAAGCTTGGTTTAAATTATGAAAAAATCCCAGTTTGTCCGAATAATTGTATGCTTTATTGGGGTAATAAGGAAGATGAAGAAAGGGAGAGCTGCAAAATTTGTAACACTTCCAAATGGAAATCAAAAGCAAAAGTTGGTGCAGTTGGAGTGTCTGGTGATGGCAATAATCGAAAGAAAGTTCCTGCAAAAGTTCTTCGTTATTTTCCATTAAAACCACGGTTACAAAGATTATTTTTGTCCTCAAAGTCGGCCGAGGATATGAGATGGCATGCAATTGATAGTAAGAATGATGGAATGTTGAGGCATCCTAGAGATTCTGAAGCTTGGAAACACTTTGACTTGACACACACTTGGTTTGCATCAGACCCGCGAAATGTGCGTCTTGCATTGGCTAGTGATGGTTTTAATCCTTTTGGTGTGATGAGTACAAATTATAGTATTTGGCCAGTTATTCTCATTCCATACAACACTCCGCCATGGGTGTGCATGAAACATACAAATTTTATAATGTCAATGATAATTCCCGGTAAAAAAATGCCAGGAAATGATATTGATGTCTACTTACAACCTCTAGTCAAAGAATTAAAGGAGTTATGGGCAACAGGTGTCGATACATACGATTCTTTTAAAAAAGAGATGTTCACATTACATGCAACTTTGATGTGGACAATTAGTGATTTTCCGGGGCTGGGTACACTTTCTGGGTGGAACACTTACACCGGACTTGCTTGCCCATCCTGTAACATTGACTCTACTCCTCGTCGTCTTCCTCATAGCAGAAAATGGTGTTTTATGGGTCATCGTCGTTTTCTTGATCAGAGACATAGATTTAGATTGAACAAGGTCCGCTTTGATGGTCAACAAGATATGCGTGGTCCACCTAAAATGTTATCTGGGCTTCAAATTCTTGAACAGGTTCAAAACATTGATGTCACATTTGGTAGAAAGCCAGATAAAGAAAGTTCGGGAAAAAGAACACGTGGTGGACGACCTGCACAAGGTGTCAATCAACAATGGAAAAAGAAAAGCATATTCTTTGAACTTCCATATTGGAAGGATAATCTTCTGCGCCATAATCTTGACATGATGCATATTGAGAAAAATGTGTGCGATAATATCATATTTACTTTGCTAAATGATAGCACAAAAAGTAAAGATCATCTTAATGCAAGAAAAGACCTTAAAGCTATGGGGATAAGACCTGACCTTTGGCCCAATGAAAATGGAAGAATTTCTCCAGCCGTCTTTACTCTAACTACTAAAGGTAAGAAGGGATTTTTAACAACTTTAAAGAATATCACTGTGCCTGACGGTTATTCAAGCAACATTTCTAGATGCATTGACATGGAAAAGCTTAAGTTGAATGGAATGTTGAAGAGTCATGATTGTCACATATTGATGGAACAACTTCTACCGTTAGCCATTCAAACAACATTACCTGATGATGTTTCAGCTATATTGATTGAGTTTTGCTCATTCTTTAGACAATTATGCAGTAAAGTATTGAATGTTGATGATTTGGAAAAATTGCAAAATCAGATTGTCCTCACTTTATGCCACATGGAAATGATATTTCCTCCCTCATTCTTCACTGTTATGGTTCACTTGGTTGTTCACCTTGTTGAAGAAGTTAAACTTGGAGGTCCTGTTCATTATCGATGGATGTATCCCATTGAAAGGTCAAATGTGCGTGTTCTTGTTCCTTGAATAATTAGTAGTTGACAATTTTGTTCTAACTAATATTATTGTGGTTCAATAATAGGTACTTAGGACAACTTAAATCGTATGTACGTAATAAAGCACGACCAGAAGGGTCTATTGCAGAAGGATACCTTGTACAAGAGATTCTTACATTTTGTTCAAGGTCTAGAAAACATTGAGACTAGATGGAATCAACTTGGTCGTGTAGATGATGAGCCTATTAATGAGATACAAACTGACTCACGCGTAGCCGAATTATTTCCTAGAGTTGGAAAATCTGTTGGTGGATCTTCATACTACACCCTTACACCAATTGAAAAGTTACAGGCTCTTAGACACGTTACAGGATCAGCTGCTGGTTTGTTAGGCGGTTTTTTGGGTGAAATTGCAAGGAAGTTTAAGGATTTTCCTATCATGTACGACAATTGGAAACTAGTTCCATCGACAAGAAAAAATAAAATTTATAAGGATAAAATACAGGTATCAATGATAAACAACTAAATATTCTTTATTTATTATTTTGATTGTAAACTGACTTTTTTTTTATGATTATGCTAGTCAAAATTTGTTGTCGATGATCGAGACAACAAAAAATATAGCCTTACGAGCCTTAGAAAGAAATGGCGAGATGCACGATGTAGGTTGTTTAAGAAATTTTATAAGTGGGATCTTTCTTTGGAGGAAAACCTACAAAATTATCCACGTTCTATTAATCAAGACCATTGGACTATTTTTGTCCAATACAGGCGTAAGACAGATACAATGGTAACCATTCTTTTGTTGCGTTGTCTTTTGTTTTCTACTGTTTAGTTTTTTGATGTCATTTGTTATCATTATAGGAGAAGGCTGATAAAAATGCTGCAAATAGAGAAAAGCTAACGATCCTTCATACATTAGGCTCTAAGACGCTTGCAAGGAAGAGGGATGAGTTAGTAGGATTCACTCAATCTGCTATTGATTGCATACTTAATTGAACAAATACTTATTGCATGTGTTTACTTGTAGGAAATGAGAGATGGTTGAAAATACAGTAGGGGTGAAATGTATTCAATTTGTCATAAAAAGTCTAATGGATCATTTGTCAATGATGAAGCCAAGGAAAAATATGTAAGTGTAAATAATAGAAGTGTTATGTGATTGTAACTATTTCTTATTGACCACCTGATAAATCAAAGATGCAACTATTAGTTTTGGTAATAGTGAGTTGTAAAGCTATAAAAAATACTTATTTGTTTAGTAATAATGAGTTGCAAAGTTAGACATTTCTGTTACAGAGAAGAATTTAGTTTGCTTCATCTGTTTGCGCAGGAGCAATTGCAAGCTGAAATTGGAAAGACTCATTCTCATAATGAAGCATTTGTTAATGTGTTTGGAAAAGAACATTATGGATACGTTCGTTGTATGGGACTTGGAATAACACCGTCTCAAATTACTACATCTACATCTCACTCTGTAAGATCAATGTCTTCCTCTAAAGCTAATGAAAAGATGGAGAAAATGCAAGCTGAAATCGATAGGCTTAAGAAAAGGGATTCTGAAGTTGATATGTTGAAAGAGCAAATTGCTTTCTTGTTGCAAATGCAAAATTCTAAAGAAAACCAGGTAAATTTGTTTTCATAGCAAACCTATTTAAAAAATCTTGTGAGAATTGTTATTAAAAATATCAGTTGTGTAATGATTGCTTCTAGCTATATGAGAAATTTAGTTAATTAGTATTTGGCAATATTTATCAATATTCATTGAGGTTAATATACACTTTTTTTTTTGCAGGCAACAGACGTAGAATCGCCAATAGATGGTAGACGTTCATCAGAGTCTAGCCACCAACCTGATGATTGTGGAACATCATTAGGGACTAATTAGATATTTGAATGAACTTCTATGTTTAATGGAGTTGTTTTGTATGTTTAGTCACTCCACTAATGTTTTGAATATGTAAACTACTTTATTTATTGTTTTAGTTAAATTCAATGTATGAATTTGTGTTATTTCTTTTGAAAAAAATTATATAAATTGGATTTAGGTACAATAGTTATATAATTATGTATTTAAATTAGTTTGGATGATATTTATAAATATTTTTTATTTTAATTAATAAAAAATAGGAAAAAATTATATTATATATTTTTTATTTAAAATTATAAGGTTTGCGGCGGTTCAAACTGCCTCAAAATAAATATAGCGACGGTTGATAACTGTCGCAATTGTTTAGAAACAAATAAATTTGAATTGGTTTAGCGACGCTTTCAACCGTCGCAAAGGTTTGCGGCGGTTGAAACGACGGTTTTGTTAACCGCCGCAAACTGGCCTCGCGACACACGAATCTGCGACAGTTGCAGAACCGTCGCAATCATCATTTGGAGGCGGTTACAACCGCCGCAAGTCCCTTTTCCAACCGCCGCAAAACAATTTTTTTTCTTGTAGTGATTAAATAAAATAAGAGGTGAAAACATTGATTCATATAGTAGGTATATATGTTTCTTACCCGAAGAAAATATCAATGCAATGCATAAAAGTCCCACGAAAAAAGATTGGCATATGTGCATAGCGATTTTTTTTTTTTTAGATTTTAGGTTGGAACTCTATTATCTTTTGTTCTTGTAATATGGATAGCAAACTTGAAGTTAATTATATAGTACTCATTTGATAAGATGTTTAAGAAATAAAAACCAAATAAGATAGAAAAAGAGAATTTGTAATGTTTGGATATAAGATGTAAATATTTGAAATTAAACTTTTTGCCTTAAATACGGCATGCATATAAGTTTGGACATGTATGAGAATGTGAGCATTTCTAACGGGAGCTAAATAAGTTCCTCCGTCAGCGTGGAGTTACGTAAAAGTGAGTTTTTTGAGAGTTTACTATTGTAGTTGTGTTCATTACTATTCTCTTACGAAGGAACGGTACTTTCATAATTTAATAATAATAAATTTATAATCGTTACCTTTTTTATTAATTTATTAATAATAATAAATTTATGACCGTTACTTTTTTTTTATTAATTGGTGACGTTAACTTCTTTTTAATTTATGTCATGTATTTAACATTTAATTTTTATTATTGTTATAAAATTTTAAGTTCAATTTTATTTTAAATTTAAATTAAAATATTGTATAATAATATTAATTGAAATATTTAAATTAATATTTTAAGTTGTAATAAAATTAAATATAATTAAAATATTAATATATAAATTAAAGTTGTGGACTTAATATGATTTTGTTAAACCGTAAAAAATGAATGAATTATTTTAAGATGTGGCATGGACCCATTTAATGAACTCATATTGAGGTCACCGTAAAGTTGGACATATTTTTGATGGACTTTCCTTATCTCTCCGTCGGATTAAATAAATATAAGAAAAATTTGAAGCTAAAAGTTGATTAGTTTGGGAAAAATTTATAGACTCTATTATCATGAGAACTATACGTTTGGGAAAAATTATATACTCCATTATCATGACACTTAAAGGGTTAACACAAAACTAAAAGTCTATTTTTTTTTTCAAAAGACAATATTTTGTTTTCCTAGTTATGCATTTGATATATATCAATAAATTAAAGTAAAATCAAGTATTAAGTGATTTAAAATTTAAATCAATACTACAAATTTAATTTTACTTTCTGTTTTTTTAATTACTCATATTTTACACGGTTTAATGCAATAAGGAGACACATTTTAGACTTACATGTCTAAAAGTGCCGTCTATCCATAAATGCATGATATAATTCATGCATTCTTGTAAGATGTGGAAAATATACAATATTTACTCCATTTGTCTTAAAAAGTTACAATGATATAATAAGTGTTACATTTGAGTTGTATATGGATCTTGAAAATATTTAGTTGGATTGATTTTAATAATAAAATAAATTTTATTTATTATAATATTTACATTCAGAGTAGTTAGTGAAATAGTTAGATGAGTTGAGTATAATATATATGAATGTATTATTGAGAAAAAAAATTGAAAAATAATATTATTAAAGAAGTGTATAGTATTGAAAAAATGATAATTCTAAAATGGTGAAGTACTTGTACTAAATACTTATCTCATACTAGTATTTGTATGTACTCTCTTTTCTTTCATTATTTTACTGCAAGTAAAATTGGTGAATTTTTTAAGTATTAATATAATTTTATTTGTGTATTTAAGTTTAATTGTTGTGTAACGAAACACAACTTTTGATTTTTAAAACTTTTTTATCATGATTTTATATCGTTAATTGAACAATTTAACTTTCTTTGTAAAATTATATAAAAAAATTTATTTTTTACTGACGTATCTAGTACCTATGCTTTAAAATTTACAAAATATCATATTGCATACTTCGACTAGTATTCGGTATCAATACCGTATCCGTAGCTACATATGATAGTGTATAGTTTTCCCTTGTTAAAAGTCTCAACTCTCATGACATGTGACATAAATTTTATTTAATTTCTTTAAAAATAATAATGTGCTACATTTCTTTTATTATATAATAACGTAGAGGGTAATAATCTTTAATTAAGTTCTAATTCAATCGACAATTATTAATATTATTAGGTTGAATATTTTTTCTTCAATTTGAACTCGAGATTTCACAGTTGTATCTGAGTTGTAGGTGGTTTGGGCCGGCCCAACACTTATTGAGACCTAAAGTAAACTCTAAAATAAAAAGTCTTAATAAAAAAATAGAAGTCTTTTTAATACTAACAATAATATTTTACTATAATTTTATTTAAATTTTAAATTATTGTTTTATGAGATGTAAGTATTTTAATTAAATATCTCAATAATTGTATTATTTTAAAATTGTGAAACCTTTTATTTATTGTACTACTTAAATATTTAATTTCTTAGACATAAATATACATAAAAAAATTAATTATTTTTTTAGAGGTTTAAAACCTAACTTTATTAATTTTAGCCTTAGGTCGACGCTGGGTGGTGCCACTCCTTTTACAGACAAAAAAGAAAGGTTGGCCAGTAATGGTTTTCCTTCATTGTATATTGTTAGATAATCCATTAATTTTTGTACGTCACAGTAGTTGGATTGAATTTCTTTTATCCAATAGGTTTGGACTATTACAAAAATATTAGGTTACCAAGTGAAAAAGTATGTATAAAGATATTTGTTATTAAGTACCGAAAAAGTTAAATGAAAAGAAATTAATTAATATAATTTCTCTAACACTCAACAAGAAAACTAAGTCCGTTTACTTTTGTGAAAATATTGTATTTTGTTTTTTTAAATTTTTAGTTCTCTTTCAAAATAAACACTATTAAATTCAAGAGTATTTAAATGAGATAGTAAAAGTTTCTTTTAATTTAACTACAAATTTTGTATTTACATTCGGTTCTAAAAATGCAGCAATTTTAAATTTTTTGAAGGTGAATTTTACTGTTTATTGTAGTTTTACTTGATTAGAAGGATACTAATTCATCGTTTTTCTTCTATGTTAAAGATACGATATTAATTTCCAATTTTGTTGTATATTTCTTTATATTTTTAAAATTCATCCCCAAAATGTAAATATTTAATAAAATTAAGCATTACAATAATCAATAAAATAATATATTAAATTCATCTTTTCTTTTTTACTCCAAAATTCTGATTGAATAGTCTGAAAAAAGTTTTTAAATTTATTACAATAATAACAAATTCCTAAATTTGAGCAATAATACTCTAAATAATTTCATATTTAAATATTAATCATCTATCTATCTATAATAATTAGATTTTCTTTATGAGATGGGTTAATCGACAATGTTTTGTTTTCTTATAATAATCTCCATCAGCAAATGTTGATGTTATTAGACTAAATATTTTATGTGATCCAATTCGACATAAATAATATCAAATACAAATACAAATCAATTAAAAAATTAATTGAATGAATGGAAAATACATTCAACAAAATAAAATAAATTAGAAAAAATTATAGATATTTTTTTCCATAAATATAAATATTTTATACTCTTGTTGTCTCACATTCATATATCATATAAATTGGTATACGTAGTTTAATGCATAAAGACATTTTTAATAAAACAAAATGCATAAAAGGCACTTTTAATTATGTTTTTTAGAGGGAAAATAAGATTATATTTTGGACAATTTTTTTTGGACTAATTTAAATTAAACTATAAAAATTATAATGATATTATCAAACCAATTAGCATTTGAATAAACTTTGTTTTTATTGATATTAGTAATTTTTGTTTCTTCTTCTTATATATAGGATCAGATGTAATAATGAAAAACATTTGATTTTTAATATATTATCAAACCAATTAATATTAGTGTGTCATGTGTCGACTTGATTTATTTACGATGTTTACCGTAAAACATACAGTATTAAGATTTGATCCAAAGTTTCTCAAGTATTTTTACAAATAATATATATCACCATTTGGACATTAAATTTCAAAAAATAAGCAACATTGCGAAAATGTAATAAAAAAAAGAATTAAATGAATAATTTAATGAGTACTTAAATTATTATATCTTTACAATTTCTACTGGTACACTCCCTTAATTAAAAGGCATTAAATGAAAGGCAAAGACATATAAAATTTTATTCCTATATAGGACCAAAGTTGCTAGAAGTTAAATAAAAATAGAAAAAAAAATATTATGTACTTAATACAAATCAAATTTACACTAACGGTTAATAAAATACAATCAATAGATTGCGTTGGCGTAAATATGCTCATAAACCCATAAAAATATCTAACAATCAAATAAATCAAACAATTACTATTCTTCCTAGTCACATATATATAAAAAATATATGAAGATATTTTTTATAAAAAAAAGTTACACGTTATCAAATATATTAATGATTTATTTTATTATTAGACCCATATTTAATTTTTGATAAAAATGAGCATAATTATTCCCTATCTACGACCTCCGGTGAGTTGCAATTCACTATTATTTTATTTTTTTTATTAAATCTCAAAATCAATTAATAATATTTAATTGCAGATTAATTAATTGATGCGCTGCAGAGGTGTTAGGTTAGTGTTAATAGCTTGACATTGTAACATCAAATAACATACCGTTGTCAAATAATCATATTAATAACACTGTTATTTATAATAATAATAATAATAATTTCTCTTTCTCCAATTTTTTTTAACAAAAAAATTAACATTATTAAATTTATTTAACAATCAATATTTAGTGAGTAAAAAAAAGAATTAATATTCAAACCAAAGACATACAATTTATCAATTAATCATATTCATAATTATTAATTTCTTTTTTCACAAATAATTGATATTTTCTAGTGCCCATTTGATATCGCAAACGAACTATTACTCCACTTAACAAAAGAAAGAATGTAGGCCGTATTAATACTATTGTGTCTCACCATTTACTAAACCATAACTCTCCATCAAACGATTGTGTGATTATTTTTCTTTCGTTGTAGTTCAGTGTTGAAACCATGATCACTTTCTCAAGATACCCAATATTTGAAAAAATAAATAAATAATTAGACGTCTCATCATGTATAAATATTATATTATATATAAACAAAGTGGTGTGGTAATACAACATCCGTTTCATTTATATTTTATATATAGATTGATGATTAATATTTAAATATGAAATTAAATCTACGAGCATCTCGATTTTTTTTAATAAAAGAAATCCTTATATATAGTGTATGCTATTAAAAAATAAAAAACTTACAATTGATATGTTATCAATGTTTTTTAACGACGGTAATAAGTGTTAGATTTCGATAGTAAGTGTTATTTCTAATAAAAAAAGAACAATTATTGTAATATATAAATTTAGGAAAATAAATAAATTTCGTGTTATTAATTAAAAGTCTAATAATATTCACAAATAAGTCGATCTAATTAATCTCAAAATGATTTCAATCAACAAATAATAAAATTTTAATATTTACGCAATTATTGTTTAATAACTTATACGAATGGACGTTTTGTCAAAAAAGCTTATACGAATGGATGTTAATCTTAGTGGGACAAACCAATATAAATACACAGTTAAAAAATTAAAGTTTTCTTTTATAATAGCAATACCTTGCAAGAGGGATGATTCAATAATTTTTGTTTTAAATTATTGATGATTCAATAATGAATTCACATTCATCTATTATAACAAAGGAAGCATGCAAACACATAGGTAACACATTACTAATACAAATTTCGGGTATCTAAAAACACAACAGAAAATTTGAGTTATTGAGGGATTAATTAGTTTACAACGTACTGAAATTTCCAAAATTGCTAGCAAAACAAAATACCTTAATTCTAAGTTAGTTAAATCTTAATAACATATACAAATTTTTTTAATAAACAATAGACGTCAAATAACATAATATCAGAAGCTTTGAATCTCAAAATAATATTTCATAATCTCCTAATCACTAGCCGTCAAACCTACAACTAAAAAAATATAATTTTCAAATACACAAAATTCACCACTTAACGTAATGAAATTTAAAAATAATAGAAACACAACAAGAATTGACAAATGAAACATTTGTTGTGAAAAATCTTAAATAACATTCAAAAAACACATGGGTAGTTGAAGAAAATTTTGGAGCTTATGTAGAACTAGAGTATGAGCACTACAAGAATATAGACATATACCTACAGAAGCTTATAGTGACAACATAAAAAATTGTAGGTATAGATAGCCTATACCTACAGACAAACTATTTGTTGTTGGTATAGGTGTCTTATACCTTCGGTGACATAAATTTGTTACTAATTGTTATAGTGACACACTTAAATATGTGGCTATAGATATAAAATTAAAAAATAATTTTTTTTTAAAGAAGCCAAAATGTTGATTGTTTGTGAAAAAAAAATGTGTACAAATTTTTCATAATGTAAGCCAAAAATATTTAAATGGAGGCAAAATTCTAATTTTTTCAATGTTGCCAATATCAATGGAGTCAAAATCTTAATTTTTTCAATGGAGTCAAAAAAATTTCAATTGAGTCAAAATCAAAATATTTTCAATGGAGCCAAAACAAATTTTAATGGAGCCAAAATGTAATCTGAACCAAAACATTAGCTTTTGGCCAAAACACAAAACACATTAGCTTTTGCTCTCCCTTTACCCAAAACACAAAACACGTTAAATCCTTCCCCTCTTTCACCCAAAACCGACCGGTTTGCCACGCTAAATCCCTAAACTCTCAATCTCGAGCCCCAATCTGTTGCCTTCACCTCGACGACAGCTTGGCCACCGTTCTCGCACCACATCCACGACGAGAGCATGACCACCGTTCTCACACCACTGGTAAATTTAGATTTTTTTTTTTTAATTTTTTTTAATTTTTTTTATGTTAGCTTAAACTTCATATGAAATATATATTTGAAATATTTGCTTAGTTATATGTAATTTCTGTGTTGTTTTGAATTTTTGCAGGTTTGATTGAGAGTTAGGGTTCATTTTAGGGATTAATTTTGAATTTTCGCGAGTTTGATTGAGAGTTAGGGTTCATACTAGAGTTTTTGAGAGTTAGGGATTAACTTTATTTTTGCCCTGATTGCGTTGAATATGAAAATGTGCTTAACTTTTGGGCTGGTTATAGATGAGATTTGTTTATTGAAGTTGATTGGTCTCAGAAGCATTTGACAGAATTTATTTAGAGTTTATTTTGCTTTATCTCACAATATAAATACTTGGGTAAGTGTGTGAAAAAACTTATTATACAAATAGCTTATGGTACATTATTCATAACTATTTTTTCGCTTATGAAGAACTTGGAAAGAAATCTATCTTGAAACTAATGGATTCTGTGGATGAATACATTTCTGATCTCGTGCGACAGCTTGACAAGCCTTTGATCTTAATGCCAATAGAAGATGTTTTCTCTATTCAGGTAAGTAGAAGTTTTCTCTATTCAAGTAAGTAGAAATTTCATACCATAATATATATATATATATCAAAATTATTCTCATTCATGATACAATGCCACATTCTGTTCTCTAATTCCTGCAATGACTTGCTCATATTTACTTTGGTTTATGTGAAGGGCTGGGGAACTGTCGTCACCGGTCGTGTTGAACAAGGCACTGTCAAAGTTGGTGAAGAGGTTGAAATACTGGGACTAACAAAGGTACACATGGAATTTAAATGTGTATTATCATATCATATCCATGAGTTTTTTATTTTATGGTATATGTTTTTGTATTTATCAGTCTTTTGTGTGCAGGGTGAACCTTTGAAGACTACTGTAACTGGTGTTGAAATGTTCAATAAAATATCTAAACACATGCTTAGCAGATGAATCAAATTATCTTTAGCAAATAACAATCACATAGAAAATAGGAAGAACAAGATATAATTGATTAATATAGAGATCCATTGCACAAAATAACACTGACAAAGAAAGATAAGCATCCAAATGACTTTTAAACCATATAACATTAAAACTCCGACAAAAAATCCTATATTAGAAACCACTTATACATTTGCTTTATATTTAATTAAATAAAAAACTCACATAATCTATTACATAATCCATTTCAATATCAAATATATTTGGTAGGGAAGAATTGAGCATGGAATGGAAAGTTTGGTGGGAACTAATAAGGCTTGAATTATTGAAATCACTATACTGAACCAAGAGGAAGTATGATGGCAGATGAGCTAAGCAAATAAAGGACTCTAGATGTTGACCACATGGACGGTTGAATGATGGTAGGGGTGAAAAGTGTTGAGTTATTATTTTAAATGTAGAATATTTCATAGGAAGTGTTAAAATTTGGAGGAATTAAGATTTTGTTGAATTGTTGAAGAAATTCGTAAAGACCAGGATGACAATCTTACCTGAAGGAAGAAAAGTTTAAGAGTAAGAGGAAAGACAAAAAGAAGATCAAGTTAAGTTTGATGATATTTTGGAATATGACGCACAATGGTGTATACCAATTGTGGCTATCAAAAGAGAGAGCAACTTGTGGAAGAAGACATACAAGAGTAAGCTAAGTAATGATTTTGAAAATAATGAAGATGTATCAAGGTTCGAGGTGGAAATTTAAGGTTTGTATAAATGGAAAAGTGGCAGAATAATTACAATGTGTTTGACCTGCCATAATGAAAAGATAATCAACAAGCTGCAAATAAAGGACGTGGTGAAATTGAGAAGTATCAGAATGAATGTTGGCAGCAGATGTAAGAAAATTATTTTCGAGTTGTCCAGAATTGCGAGGTATGTAGAAAATTGACTAATGAAACGTGAATTTGAGGTGTTAGGAATGAGACAAATGTAGGTCTTAACTAGTGAATGAAATTCAAGTTGGATTTTGTTGGAGACGTGACTCTTGAAAATGAAGTACTAAACCTGAAGGAAGTTTGTGTGGTAGGTGGTATAGTTCTGACACATTGTCGAAAATATTTGAGGAAACTTTGATCACCAATCGGATGTTGGGATGTAATTATTAAAGTTGTAATCAGACCAACATTCTGGTAAGAACACTATGGTTTGGTGTAGTCGTGCGACTAAAGAAAATCGGGGATTTGTGGAAAATGGAGAAATTAGGGAGTTCTTGGCGGTAATGATTGTTTTATGCTCAGGGTGTTGGTGTCATACTTAGTGTTTCAGTTTGGTACCTAATGGGTGTTCCGTACCAAGTGGACATATATGAGGCTATGTGACATAGTTCTGGGCGATTGTACTTCGTCGATAGAAAGATAAGGGAAACTCAGTGGACCTTGAGAAGATCGTTAGACCGCTTGTGCCTCGTGACAACTTTAAGTCCAAGTCGAAGGGAGCATTATTACAGCTAGGTTAAGATGGTCTAAGCCATCATCATGGCTTTTGGTTACTTATTGACAACTTAAGGGACTGATCATCCTTAATCTCTTGTTGATAGTAGACAAAATCATGTTGAATGGAATGGGCGAATCTTACCGGCTATGATAGTGCGTGAAGTTATTAAGTAACCTATGAGAAGAGAGAGACGGTACTTTATTCTAGTAGGCCAGACGAAACAGGTTCTAGCATGTATGTTGACTTAGGGTGCAAACCTAGTGTGGGTATTACTCTTACCTTAAGTTTCGAGGACGAAACTTCTTTTTGGAGGGTAGTAATGTAAGACCCTAAATTTCAAACTCTAATTTATGCAATTTTAGTATATTGGTGTTAAATTGCGGAGACATTTAGCCCAATTTTAATTCATTTGGTGAATTAAATACCAAAAGCATATTTTATTAGAGTTTGTTATAAGTTTATTATATATATATATATATATATATATATAGTTTAGTAAGTTAATATATATATGTATAAGTGAAGGAAAGGAGAAACAGAGAAAAGGAAAACATTTTCCTCCCTGCCCGCGTACGCCTTCTTCTTCCTTTCCTTTCTTTCTTTCACAAAACCGTGTGGGTGGTTTTCAAAACCACCAAACGTAAACCTCCACTTTTCTTCGACTTATGAGCTCAATATCACGAAGTGACAGAAGGGAAAGTTGCTCGTCTCCATGGTACGGTGCTAGTGAGCCAACTTTGGAAGCGTCGTGCGAAGCGAAGTTTTATCGGAATTTAATCGCGGTGCCGTAATCGGCCATTAAAGCTACAACGAAGGTAAGGGCTCCTTCCAAATTTTTAGCTTGCATATAGGACTCTATATGTGTATTTGTGGGGTTTGTTTTTAATGGAGTTTATGTGTGAATTTGGGAAAAAGGAATTTAATGTGATTTATGTGTGTTGTGGAAAAGAAATTGGTGGTTTGTGTTTAACAATTTTGAGTTTTGATTTGGAGTATTATGATTGAAAATTTTGGAAAATAAATTTGATGGGTTAAGGTGTATTGTTGTGAGAAATGAAGTTAATGCATTTTGTGGGTAAATGGTGAAATTGAATTTAATGAGTTTTGAGGTGTGGGTGATGGTGATTTTTACTTGGTATGGTTGATGTGTTTATGGGTAACTTTATGAATGTGGATATTTGCTTTATGTTTCAAGATGTGGAAATTTGAATAAATGCAAATTATGTGTCTACTTTGATTTGGTATGAATTGATGATATTGTGTATGTGGTGATTTGAACTCAATATGATTTGTGAATTCAATTTCATGTGATTTAAGGATTGTATGCATTGAGTATGCGCTGTGTTAAATTTGAGAATCATTAGTGTTAAATGAGCATTAAAAATAGGGAATCTTTTAATAGCTGCATTTACTTAATGATTGTGGTGTCGAGAGTCAGAGTATGCTCATGCATTTCATAGTAGTGATAGTGGTGACCGGATGGGCCACGAGATGATTCCATGTGATTGGATGGTTCATCTTATCCTTACGGGGATTATCGCGTCGGTGATAGTAGTGACTGGATGGGTCACGGGATGATTCCACGTGATTGGATGGTTCATCTTATCCGTATAGAGGATGATTCCACGTGATTGGATGGTTCATCTTACCCTTAGATGGATTATCGCGTCGTGCTAACCTGTGAGAGGTTGCACATTAGTAAATCGTGCTAGCCTATGAGAGATTGCACCTTGGTAATTAGTACTAGTCTGTGAGAGGCTGTACAATTATGATTTACGCCTCTTCGAGGAGGGTTTTGTTGATATTCCGGAATCATGTGCATTGGCATATACGCATTGCATTAGGGTGCTTGGCACGTGAGTCATGTTTGACATGTTATGATGTTTGTATATGCGTACTTGATTGTGATGAGTGATTTGTGTTGTGTTGGTGTTTGTGATTGATTGAATTGGTGTTGAAAGTGTTGGAATGAATTTGGAAGTGTTGGAATGTTTTTGAAAGGGTTAAAAACTGATTTTCTGCTGTTTTGACAGGTGTATTCGACTACACAAGGTGCTGTATTCGAATACAGTTGAATGGAATTGTATTCGAATACAGTAGTGCTGTCAGTGCTGTTTTTGCTGTTTTTCTGCTGTTTTCGCAAGTGTATTCGACTACACATAGGGTGTATTCGAATACAACAGTGCTGTTTGGTCCAAAACTTCATTTTTCAACCTTGTTTATGCATGTTTAACATATACAAACCCTTTCTAGATGCATGCTAAGTTGAAAAGTGATTTTGTGCATTTAAAATTGAATGCTACGTGGTATTTGTTAATTTCGGTGGGTGACCCTTTACAATTTATGGAAATCTGGGTTTTGCCCTCATATGAGAAGCAGGGTCGATCTAAGGCGTGGCACAGCGATGCGTTGGTTTCGTAACTGGAAGTAGTGGGGCTTGTTGCCACTCGTGGATTCTCAGTACCCACTCACCCTCAGATAGATTAATGATCAGCTTAGGGTTGTAATCAAGAATTTTATTTATTTTCCCTTTCGTATTTCAAAGTCGTTGTTGTAAAAAGGGAACTTGTGTATTCAAAACCATTTCCGCTGTTGTAATTAATGATAACCTTTGTCGTGGTGTTACGACTCAAATATTCTATCCAAGAGTATTTTCTTTATTTATGGATTTAACTTGGGACTTTTATCACTTTATTTTGAAAAAAAAATACACTATCGCTTTTAAAAATCGGGGTGTTACAATAAGCATCCAAATGACTTTTAAACCATATAACATTAAAACTCCGACAAAAAATCCTATATTAGAAACCACTTATACATTTGCTTTATATTTAATTAAATAAAAAACTCACATAATCTATTACATAATCCATTTCAATATCAAATATATTTATACAACATATAATCCATAAGAAAAATAAATTCAATTCAATTTTTTAATAAATTTCAAATCAATTATTTTAAAGATTTTGAATTGTTATTTGTTACAATTAAATTACAATTTATAAATATTATTATATATATATATATATAATAAAATTATTTTTTTAAAAATTTTTAAATCCATACATATGTATGAGTTATTATTTTAAAGCTTTGTCCAAATATTTTATTTTTTAAAATTTATGTTTCATTACATTAATTTTCATAGAAATGGTTTTAATATTTTTTCCACTAAGTAAAATTTATTCATATTTGATATTTTCATTCATTCAATTTATTTTTAAATGTATTTCTATTTTCAAAAATATAATTTGTTTTAAAAAATTATACCCTATAACCATTTTATGTAAACTACCTATTTTATATTTTTAATTTTATTAAAAAATGTACTTCACTGAATTCAATTTGAGTTCTGAAAAACTTAAAAAGCGTTTTCTAAAACTCAAATTTATTTTAAAAAATTCGAATTTTATGTATTGAATTTTTTTTTTCAAGTTTTTTGTAACACATTTAACTTCCGAAAAACTTTTTAAGTTTTCTGTAATATAAATGTGTTTCGAAAAATTTGAACTTTATATATATTGAAAAACTTGAACGGTTTGGTACACAATTGTGTTTTGGAATTTTTTTTTTTAAGTTTTTCAAAACACAATTTTCAAACTCAAACTTTGTATTCTGAAATTTTTTTTTCAAATTTTATGAAACACAAAACATAAAGTTTGATTTTTTTTATTTTAAAAAAAGGGAAAATTGAATTTTTTATTAAAATATGGGATAAAAATTATAAATATGGGAGTATAGGATAAAATTTTATGTTTCTCGTGCTTGTAGAAAAAAAAAACAGAGAGATATCTAAATAATGTATAGAGAATTGAAGTAGTCAACATTATATTTAAACTCGGTAAAATGAAAACTATATTACTTTTTAATGTCACTACATGTAAATTAATTATGTGTAATACTTTATTTATAGTTTTGATAAAAGTAAATTAAATCTGTTTATTAAGATCTTTTTATATTATTAATTTATTAATTAAAAACTTATTTAAATATATAGAATAAATAAAAAAAAATACAAAATTAATTTTATAATAACCAATTCATTATGTGCGCTTGTCACGAGCTCCATAATAATTAATATATATATATATACACGAAGTAAGTTTGCCACATGTAAATCAAAGTTAAATCGTGGATTTTAATGTATATTCCAAAAACATAGGTTCACTTTATTTTTGTTTCCCAAATTTAATATTATTATTATTCAATTTATTGCCAAATGCACGAGAGAAGAAACTCTTGACGAATTGTCACGTGTATATTTGACGTGTATATTTTTAGTATAGATATTGCTATGATTTTGAATTTTTTTATTAATATGTGAGAGTATATCTTACTAATTGAAGGTAACAGTTATTGCTCTATGAAAAATTAAGGGAAAGTGCTAGTGCATGTTGGAAACATTTCAAAATTAATTCAAATTTGTGAAACGAATCAATCACTATACAAAATATGATTTTATCATTTCCTTAATTATACCAAATTTGTCATTTGTTTATTTAATATTTAAAAAAATGAATTAATTGTCATTAATGATAAAATATTTAAGAGAATAATGTAAATATTTATATTATTAAATATCAATTATTATTTTTTATATTTTTATATGTATATCTATTTGAATTGATATATTTCTCTTAATTACTATTTACATATCACATAAGTTTGTCATATGTAAAACGAAATGAAATCGTGAATTAATTTTTTAGGTGTATTCCATAAAATAGTTTGACTTTATTTTTGTTTTATAAATTTAAAATTATTATTATTATTATTGCATTTATTGCCAAATGAACGAGAGAAGAGAACTTGTAATCATCACGTATACATTTTAGATCTTAGTAATTGAAGGTAACCTTTATTGGTTCATGAAAAATTAAGGAAAAGTTCTAGTATTTTCGAAATGCAAAATGGTGAAATGAATCAATTATTGTAAACAATATGATTTTAACATATCCTTAAATATACCTTGTGATTTTTTAACAATTTAAAAAAATAAATTAATTGTCATTAATAGTAAATATTTAGGAAATCAATGTAAATATTTGTATTATTGAATATAAATTATTATTTTTATTGAGCTCATTTATTATTGAATGTTTTTTTATTGAACTCATTTATTATTAAATATTTTTTATTGAATTATTGGTCAATAGTCAAGCATCAATCTCAAAAATATTAACTGAATTATACTACTATAATTGATTTTGAAATCATCCATTAAATGTATGTAGAATACTTTTCTTATATTTAAAGTGGAACATGGAAGTAGTTCAGCAATAGATAATAATATAGTTTAAAGATTCAAGATTCTCAAATTAAAATCACGATGTCCATTTCTAAATCCTTTCTCTTTAGAATTTTATACATTGCTTTGGTACTAGCTTCATGTAAGAAACATAAGTAGTAGAACCCTAAAGTTTTATTTACAATTATTTCAATGATGTATTAAACATTTTTTTTTTCTTTTATTGAATTTTCAATGTAATAGTCTAGTACCTTATTTCCAGCTTAAAATGTGTTGTATGTTAATATTTTCATAAAACAAAGCATATAGAATTTTGAATTTGTGATTTTTTTCTTCTTACAGCAGGACCGGCATTAGCAGGACCAACAATAGGTTTGGATGATGTAGACCTTGATTGTGAAGGACATGGTTCATGTGAAAAATGCGACAATACTTGCCTTCACCTAGGCTTTACAAGAGGAGGTGGATGTTATGGATTTGCTCAATGTTGTTGTGTTAAGAATTGAATTAAATTATATTGTTTTATTTTGTTGCAAAGGAAAAAGCAAAATTTAAATTAATCATATCATCAACTCTTTTTCTTTGTGTAATATTATTGTCTTCTTGAAGAAGAAGAGTCTAAATAAAAGTATATGTATTTCTTAATGTCTTTGGTTTTTTACTTTTAACTGGAACTATTAAAAATGCATGTAATATGAAATAAAATATTCATGTATCCATGATTTTTCTTATTAAAATTAACAAGATAAATATTTATTTTGTAATTTTTATAATTATCAATGACTAATATTTATTTCTTGTTTATGTATGTACCAGTGAGAAATATTTATCTCCTTGGTTTTTAAATATTTATCAATAAAAAATATTTGTTTTGTGTTTTTTTAATGTATAAAAAAAATATTTATCATGTGATTTTGG
>JBBPBQ010020321.1:18039066-18144607 GCA_037974755.1 Cicer yamashitae | reverse complement strand
ATATAGAATCATGCATTTAATTTAATATACGGTAAAAAAAAGTTCAGCATTTATTGCAATTTATAAATATAGAATTTTTTTGACGAAATATAGATATCTATTAAAAGTATTACATGATAAATAAACCAAAATCGGTCAATAATTAATCAAGAATCAGTCTCCAAATAATGAGTAATAATGGAGATTTAAAATATTGAAATAAGTATTTCATCAAATAATTTTAAGAATTAATTTATATATTTTTAAAAATTCGCCATTTATGTAATAACTCCATAAAACTTGTTTGTTATTTATAAATTTTTAAAATAAAATAAAATTAGTCAATAATCAAGAGTCAATCTCAAAATAATGAGTAGTAATGGAGATTAATCAAAATATTGACCGAATTCTAATACTACAAGAGATTTTGAAATCGTCCATTAAATGTATTCAGAATATTTTTCTTATATTTAAGGTGGAACGTGGAAGGGAGTATTATTAGTCAAACAAAAGATATTATAGTTCCAACATCAAAGACTCTCACAATGACATTGTCCATCTCTAAATCTTTTCTCTTTGGAATTTTATGCATTGCTTTGGTACTAGCTTCATGTAAGAAACATATGTAGTTAACTATTTATAATTATTTCAATGTTTGTAATAAACATTTTTCTTATTCTTTTAATATTGAATTTTCAATATATCAATCTTGTACCAAATCTACAGCTGGAAATGTGTTGTATGTTAATATTTTCATAAAACAAAAGATAGAGTTTTGAGTTTGTGACTTTTTATCTTACAGCAGGACCAGCATTAGGTTTGGATAATGCGGAACTTGACTGTGAAGAACATGGATCATGTGAACAATGCAAACAAACATGTCTTGACCAAGGCTTTACAAGAGGAGGTGGATGTTATGGATTTGCTCAGTGTTGTTGTGTGAAGAATTGAAATAAATTATATTATTTTATTTTATCACGAAGGAAAAAGAAAAATTTAAATAAATTATATCATCGACACTCTTTCTTTGTGTAATATTTTTACCTTCTCAATGAAGAAGAATTTAAATAAAAGTATATGTATTCCTTAATGTCTTTTGTTTTCATTTTGACTAGAATGGTTAAAAATGCATGTAATCTGAAATAAAATATTCATGAATCAATGTATTTTCTTATTAAAATATATCAAGGATAAGGAAATCAATGCTAGATGTTTAAAACTAATAAGTCCGAGAAAATCAAAACCTGTAATTTTCAAATTAATTTTTAGAGATTTAATATCTAAAACCTTAAATTAATCCTATAAGCTGGTTGAGTCAAGCCTCATGGTTCAATAATTGGCAATGTATTTTTTTTTGCCAACAGTAACAACAACGCTGCAACAATAATTATTTTTTATTTAAAGAATTGGAAAATATTTGCTCCTATTTATTAGGTATTAAAATCAAAGTAATTTTGAAACCAAAAAAAATGAAAGTGTCTTTGTTAAATAACATAGAAATTGTTTTAAGAGACTTTTAATTAAGAAGTCTCAAATAAAAATAATTAAAAATAATTAAGAAGTCTCAAGTAAAAACAATAAAAATAATAAGAATTTCATAGAGTATGAAAAATTTGGTAAGTAAAATTATTGGTAATTCTCCTTTATTTATAGATATCAATTTATAATCTCAAATTCCATTCATACTTCGATTTATCATAATTTCTCATTTATTTATTCATGAATTTTTCATGCTTCATCTATATTTTAAAAAAAAAAATATTTAGTTTAATCAAGATGTTAAAAATTTCCAAATAATAAAACAAAGAAACTTTGAATGTATACTATTCTATAGTGTAAATATATATGAATTTACAAAACTGCAAATCTGTATTATAATTTCAAATCATTCGTACCTTTCTAAAATAATATGAAATGGAAATTTATTTTCTATTTTGATATATTTTTTCTTATAATCTTTCTTTTATTTGTAATTTATTTATTATTTTAATTAAACTCTATTATTGAAATTATGTCCCGCAAATACAATTTTAAGTTTTATTTGACTTAATTTTTAGACTTAATTGTAATTTCGGTCCTTCTTGTTTTTACCAATTCATGAAATTAGCCCTCTATTTTAAAAGTCGACAATTTTGGTCTCTTAGTTAGATTTTTGAACTAAAAAAAATGAAGATTTGACATATTTTAAATGATGTGGTATATAATTTCATGATATAGAATCATCTAGATCCATTAATTATTCATATGTTATTAATTAAATTACAAAAGAGAATAATTTTTGAACTTAAAAGTGAAATTTTTATAGGATTTTACTGCGATTTCATGAGTGTTAATCATTTTAAATCACCGTATCTAATGTTACGTTATTTAAAGTATGTTGCTTCACAGTTTTTAGTTAAAAAATATAAATGAGGGATCAATACTGTCATATTTTAAAATAGGCGGACCAATTCAGTGAATTGGTAAAAATATGGGACTAAAACTACAACTAAACTTCATGTTTATATGATATTAAATGCATTCATTTTATTTTTTCTTTATTTCATATTTTGATTGATATCTAATTAATTTAATATTTACTATTTCATTGAAAATTGAGAATCTAAATAAATTATATCATACTATCATTTCTAAATTTTGGTATTAACTCTTTCTATTTTGTAAAACATTGAGGGCTATTAACATGTTTTGCAAGGATGATTGTAGTTTCATGAGCTAACAAATGTACGATTTTGTTTGCATAATAAGTTGTATTTATTTATAATAAAGATTTGGTAATTTTTCATGCATATATCTATTGCAAATCTTTAAAATTTAATTTTGGAATTATAATAATGGCTTAATTGCAGTTTTGGTACCTCTATTATTATCAATTTACGAAATTGAGCTCCCTATTTTAAAAGTCGACAATTTTGGTCCCCCCTTAAATTTTTGAACTAAAAAAATAAAAATTTGACATATTTTAAATGACATGACATACAATTCTCTGATATAGAACCATCTAGATACATTAACTATTCATATGTCAATAATTAAATTAAAAATATGAAAAGTTTCCGAAGTTGAAAACTAAGTTTTAACGAAGTTTTATTCCAATTCCATGGGTGTTAGTCATTCTACATTATATTATCATATGTCAAGTTATTTAAAGTATCTCACGTCATCATTTTGTAGTTAAAATATCAGAGAGAGAGAGACCAAAACTGTCGACTTTTAAAATAGGGGGACCAATTTCATGAATCAGTAAAAATAGAGGGACTAAAATTGTAATTAAGCCAAATTATTATTAATAAAGGTGACACTAACTGTTGGAAACAAGTTGGTTTTCCTCTTGTGATTTTGATGTTAACATAGCATGCCTTGATAAACAGTAACTTTAGCATGCCTCTGATGAATACTATTTCTGCAAGCCTCCGATGAACATAATTTTTGCATGCCTCTCATGAAGTCTACTCTCTTCATGACTCTGAAATTTGAAGCTACTGTTCAAGCCTACCTCTGAAGCTCATGTTCCGCTAGCTCTAATAATTGCAACATGTTACAGAATGTTGCCTCTGATAAGCAGTCTCTGAAATTGCACTGACTCTGATAATGCAACAAAGGTGAAATTGTCCATGTCACTAATTTTAAGTCACGCAGTTTTGCCTCTAACAGAATTATTCAAGCAACAGAGCATTTGACTCCAACAATCAAGTCAATGATTCTGATGGAGAAAAGTCAACGACTCTGATGAAAGGTCAAAGGCTCTGATAGATTGAGCAACATACTGAATTGAGCTTAATCGTATCCTTAATTCTAAAGGTCCAAGAACAAGCCCAAAATTGTTCCCGCCCAAATTAAATCAAGCATATGAAGGAAGACTCAAGTGAATCAATTTGCAAACATAATCTGAACAAATACGCACAATATTTCTCTAGAAGAACTGCTCAAATCAGATTCAGAAATAAAGAATTGGCTAACGATCATATTATCAAAAAATATCTTTTAGAATTATATTTGGAAGAAATATTTGTTGACCAAGCTAGAATGAAGATACGATTCAGAATTCACAAGGGACTAAACTGAAGCCCTAATTTTAACTATAAATAGATGCTCAAGGTTGAAGAAGAATTCAACAAACTCATAAATCCTAAAAACCAAAGTTATTTAGAAAAACCTCAAGAGCTCAATCTTTCTAAGTATTCAGAGTTTAAGGTTTAACGTTCTAGCAAAGCACTTGTTAAAAGTAAAGTATTCTAAGTGCTTTAGTGTGGGTAAATCATTGTATCAAATTTGCTCAGTAGAAGCAAAAGCAAACCAGTTTCCAACTCATTGTAACCCAGTCCGATGGTGGCTTTAGTGTGCCTCAAGCAATCTGTGGATCTCAGGTTGTGTTGAGAATACTTGACTTGTAGGGTCAAGTGGGTAGTTTGCCTCTAACAATATGTAGGTTTCAGGTTGTGTAGAGAAGACTTGACTTGTAGGGTCAAAGTGTGATTTATCTTAAAAAGTCTGTAGATTTATGCTGTTATGTGAAGACTGACTTGTAGGGTCAAGTGTTGTGTAATTCAAAGTTTTGAATTAGTGGATAAGTCCTTCTATGTGAGGGGACTGGACGTAGCTACCAAGTTGATGGTGAACCAAGATAAAATCATATGTGTTGTTTTTACATCTACACTATATGTTTTACTGTTGCCTCTAATTAGTAAAATTGTTTAAGTCACCAAATCATAATTAGAATTAAGAAAGAGTTTTCATCTAGACAGACACAATTCAGCTCCCCTTCTCGTGTTTGCACACCTTCACTTACTATTTTACAGTTGTCTCAAATCTAAAGGTGCTAGGAAATACAAGAAAGCGGGGGTTTCAATTATGTTTTGCTATTTCTTAAAATTATTTGGGTTGCTTAAGATATCTTCTTTATCAAAGCATTCAACTTGTCATTATAAAACAATTTAAGTAAAAACAAAGTTGAATCATAAAGAACTTAGATTAAATGCAGAGCAAAGATAAAGAAGAGACACAGGTACTTTTATACTAGTTCACAACAAATTGTTGCTACATCTAGTCCTCCCTTTATAGAGAGATTTTGATTTAGTGCAGTTGATGATATCCCGTATTTAAATTTAAACAATAGCATACAAGTATTATTTACTCTGCCTCTTTAGGATTTGAGTATTTTTCTTATGCTTCTCCAAGCTGTCACCACTAGAACCCTTCTCAACTTTTTAAGAGTTGTCATTGACGTTCACAAGTAATCTTACACCTCTTCAAGTACATCTTAGGGAAGAAGGAGTTATTGCCACTATCGGGTCGATTTCCATCAGTTCCATTTTGTGTCTGAATTAACACAAAGTTTGTTTCTAGGATTAACTCTCATTATGACGACATTACATTTCAAAACCTATTTCAATTCAAGTTTATCAATCAACTTAATTGATTTACATCACAATTCTACCGGCTCTCTACGAAGAGGGTTTTTCATTAATTTCTTTTTTATGTGATCTTGACTTTTCATGAAAAATCTGCATAACACATTGTCTTTTTTATTATTTATTCTCTTCCCATGTTAATATATGTTTCTATTTAAACACTAGGTATGATATTCGTTGAAGATCTTACCGTTGGAGATCTTGGTTCATTCAAAACATATCACCCTTTAGAACAAATCCATTTCAAAAGGCATATATCATAGGATGATACTTTCAGGATAAGTCCAACTTTATTACAAGGGTACTTTACATTTTCATAATATATATATATAGAGAGAATTTAAAATTAATTTCGAAAAAATATATGTAATTGTTTTACAAGAAAAAAATTTATCTTTTAAAAAAATATATTTTAATTCTATTTTATAATAATACATTTAAATATGTTAAACATTGATGTAGATCAATATGTTTAAATTAAAGAAAATGTTGGTAAATTTATGACTTAACACGAAGAACAAAATTTATATTATGGTTAATTTCGACTTTTCAATTTTAGTCTCTATAAAATAAAAAGGCTTAATTGAAGTTTTTGTCCCCCTATTTTTATCAATTCAAGAAATTGATCACCCTATATTAGAATCTGACAATTTTGATCTCACATTCAGATTTTTTTAACTAAAAAATTTCGATATGATATGCTTTAAATAACGTGGCATATGATACAATGATGTATAATAATTAACACCCATGAAATCACAATAAAATCCTCTAAAAATTTAACTTTCAACTTCAAAAACTTTCCTTTTTGTAATTTAATTAATGAAATGTGAATAATTAATTCATCTAGATGGTTCTATATCATGAATCATATATCACATCATTTAAAATATATCAAATCGCATTTTTTTAGTTCAAAACTTTAAGGGAATAACCAAAATTGTCAACTTTTAAAATAGGGAGACCAATTTCGTGAGTTGATGAAAACAAAATGACTAAAACTGCAACTAAGCCAAATAAAAATATATTCTTTTAGTCCTTACAAAATTATACAACAATTACTTTTAGTCCTTGCTGAAACGAAACATGTTTAATTATCCTTTAACTTTAAAATTTTTAAATTATTTTTTGCAATAATGTTTGTTTATAACATTATAAAAAGATGCTCCACAAAAAATTAGAATTTTTTAACTTTAAATGAATTAAATATAAATTTTTTTAATTGTTAAAATATCAAGATCAAAATAATGAAAATATGGACTTAGAAATTGAATTTTTGAGCTAATTTTTTGCAGATAAACTTTTTATAATGTCATAAACATGCATGCAAAAATTCATAAATTTAGAGTTAAATATGTTTTTAGTCCCTATAAAATTTCAACCTTTCCATTTGGTCCTTGTAAATTAAAAATACAATTTTTAGACTTTGCAGAATTATCATGCATGCAGTTTTAGTCTTAACTGTTAAGACAACATATATATTTTAATGAATTTTTTCACGCATGTTTATCACATTATATAAAGTTCATCCACCAAGAATAGACTTAAAAATCTATTCCTATATCCATGTTTTCAATCTTTTTTATCTTGATATTTTAAATTTTAAAAAATTCATATTTAATTTATCTAAAGTTCAAAAACTCTAAATTTTTATGGAGCATTTTTTTTATAATGTTCTAAATATGATTGCAAAAAAACATTTAATTTTTTTTTAGTTAAAAGACAATTAAACATATTTCGTTTCCTCAAGGACTAAAAGTAATTTCAAGATAATGTTTTAGGGGCTAAAAAATGTATATTTTTTATAATGACTAATATTGAAATGTCAAAATTTCATAGGGACTAAAAACATATTTAACTCATAAATTTATTTACATTTAATCAAATAAGTTGGTCTGGTAGGTTTAAAAAGCTTTTTCAATGGCATGTAACTTGATGTTTTTTAGCTAATCAGACTTTTAAAAAAGCATCGACGCGGTCTATAAAAAAAATGACAAAATTACACATTTAGTCCTTTAAGTTTAGCTCAATTTTCGCTTAAGTCATTTAAGATTGTTTTTTCTTGATTCGGTCCTTTAAGCTACATTCGTTTGCACAATTAGCCTTTAAGAATTATTAAATTACACGGGCATTCTTTTAAGTTTGAAATTTTTTTCGAATTATTATCATGAAATGATAAGATATAATCGAAACATCACAACAAATTGCCTACAAGCTACCTTGCATGTGAAGGAAGTTAAAGATAATGATTATGCGGATAGACCTTTACTACCTTGTTTTTAAGACTACATGATGTGTGTTTAATTGTTGTAGACAAAATCAAGAAATATATACCATTTATAAGATTTTATGAATGTCTCCTGAAGAATTAGTATGAGGAACATATTGCTACAGTATTTGGTAGAGTTTCAAATTATCAAAAAACTTAAAGAACTATATGTGTATTTTTGCCAAAGAAAAAGTCTAGTCTAATATGAATTGTTGTAGGCTACTAGATTATAAACCTTATTAATCAATTTAGCTTATTTTCATCCCAAATAGTCCAAACAAAAGCTCATCTTAATTTTTTCATGCATGTTTATGACATTATAAAAAATTCATCCATAAAAAATAAGCTCAAAATTCAATTTATAAATCCATATTTTCATTGTTTTTATCTTAATATTTTAACATTTAAAAAAATTAATATTTAACGTTCTAAACATGAGTGTAAAAAATTATTTAAAAATTTTAAAGTTAAAGAACAATTAAACATGTTTTGTTTCAAGAAATATTAAAACTAATATCTGAATAATTTTGTATAGACTAAAAAATGTATTTTTATTTTATAGGGACTAATATTGAAGTCTCACATTTTATAGAAATAAAAAAAAAATTGATTTGTTTTATTCAATCATGTTATTATTTGTGTAAAAACAGAAAAAAAAAAAATATCGCACAAATTGGTAACGAATTAAAACCAATTTTTTTTTTTTAATAAAAACCTGATGTTTATTATACTAAAAAAATGATTTGGGGTCCGCAACTGTCGATATTGCTAAATTAGACATCTTATCTTCGAACTTGAGACCTCAAATTTATGTGAATTAATTATAGTGAAATTTACTATCTTTTCTAAAACAAAAACAAAAACAAAAAACTGATTTGGATCAAAACCTCGTATCTGTGCTTTCAAAGAAAATTTTACCCCATACCCCCCTAATTATACCTATACCCCCAAATAAGCAATGAAATGACGTTTTTGCCCTTGCTTATATAATAATTGTCCAAAAAAATTACCATTTGCGTGATTGACATTTCTGGAACTGAAGAGTGATTTTTTTTTTCTAAACTTCCAGAAAGGTTGAAAACATGATTTCCGGTACACAAGCCTACTACTCTGGAAATCTTTTTATAACTTCTCTGGTACACAACCTTCTATCGGAAATCTTTTTTGAACTTATCCGGTACAGAAGGTTGTTTTGGAAATCTTTTTTTTTAACATCTCCAGTACAGTAGCAAGTTTCGGAAAACATTTTTTTTACTTCTCCGATACAGTAGTGTCTTCCAGAAACCTTGAGGTTACACATTTCCGGTAGTTACCGGAGTCCTTGACCATCAAGTTTTCCGGAAATTCAATTAATTTTTTCTATTATTATTTTTTTTAATTTTGATTAATTATAATTTGATAACTAATTGTGATTTATTTCTTTTTAATTTTTCAGTGGGCGCACGAGGAAGAGATGGCAAAATCATACGAATTACGCGTGACACGGATGCTTCTACATCATCCGCGATGAATCCTCCAGAGAGGATTCCACCGACAGCTTCAAGGAGAAGAAGACGGATGATAATTGAAGATGATGATGAGGGAGATCACGATCACCGATTTATTCCAGATGTGACTATCTATCAGCAGGAGGAGCCTCCTATGGTGCATGAGGAGGAGCCTCCTATAGTACATGAGCAGGTAGATATACATGAGCAGGGGGAGGCTACACCTGCTCACGAGGGAGAGCATATGGAGGAGGAGCATGATGGGGCTCAGGGACTTGGTGAGGTCACACAGTATCCTGGAGGACCTTATGATTTATCCGTCCTTACACGGTACTGTCATCATGTTTCAGCTAGACTGTGGTTTGGTGAGGTATGTTAAAATAATTATTATTTATAGTTCATTAAAAATATTTAAATTAATTATTATTTTTGGTCTATATTTAATTTTAATGTTATTTATTTTGTTTGTATACAGGAGCGACCATTGCTGAAAATTATTGCGCATGGAAAGAAAATGCAACAATTTACTCTGTCGGTACTCCCGCTACCATAGAGAACTGGGTGAATTTGTCAGGATTGAACCCATTATAAAGGGGTAGTTTGAAGATGATCGACAACAACCTGATTTCTGCGTTTGTGGAAAGATGGCATTCTGAGACATCGTCATTTCACATGCCATTTGGTGAAATTGAAGGTGCGAACACGAGAAGGGGGGTTGAATTGTGTTTGCACAAAGTTGATAACTTTTTGATAATTTATAAATAATTAAAAATTAGTTTGGTTTTGGTGACTTACTTGGAGTAGAAGCAATCGGATTTAGAGGCAGCAAGCAATGAAAGCATAAATAATTTGACGCGTAGAATTATCCTGGTTCACCACTAACTTGGCTACATCCAGTCCCCTCATTCAGAAGGCTTTAATCCACTAATTCAAAAACCTTGAATTACAAAGCCCCTGACCCTCCAAGTCAGTCTTCCCAAACAGCCTGACAACCTCAGACTTTTGAGGAACTAACCACCTTGACCCTACAAGCCAAGTCTTCTCCTAACAACCTGACAACCTCAGATTGAAGAAGGAACTAAACCACTAACGGGTTGGATACAAGAGATTGAAACTTGAGTAGTTGCTTCTAACAAAGCTGATAATAATAATAACTCTCACACTTTAAGAAAAGAACACTCAAAAAATATTTCTCATTCGAACAAGTGTTTCTCTCTTTGAACTCTAAGATGATTTTGGAATTTTGAGCTTGAGTTCTTCTACTATTTCCTGCTTTTGATGCATTTCTCCTTCAGCCTTGAGTGTCTATTTATAGTGAAAATTTGGGCTTCAATTTAGTCCTTATTTAATTCTGAATTGTATCTTGTTTAGATTGAGTTTGTAAATTCTTCAAATTGATTCTGTTCCTATTTTGTGTAGATTGACTTTGTAAATTCTTCATGATGATTCTGTTCCTATTTTGTGTAGATTGACTTTGTAAATTCTTCATATCAAATATTCTTCAAATCTTCATTAAATGTTGATTAAATATTCTTCAAATCTTCATTAAAATGTTGATCAAATATTCTTTAAATCATCACTAAATCTTCTTCAAATCTTAATCAAATCTTCTTCAAATATTCTTCAAATCTTGACCATATCTTCTTTTCAACTTGGTCAAAGATTTTCTTCAATTATAAATTTGAATCAAATCTTATTTTAGATTTTCATCAATTATAAATTTGAATCAAATCTTATTTTAGATTTTCTTCAATTATAAATTTGAATCAAATCTTTATTTTAGATTTTCTTCAATTATAAATTGGAATCAAATCTTATTTTAGATTTTCTTCAAAAACATGAATCTTCTTTCATACTCTTTGAAGTCAAATATATTGTTTTCACAAAATACTTTTGTTAACATCAAAACTCTATATGTAAAACCAACTTGGTTCCAACAATCTCCCCCTTTTTGATGATGACAAAACTTGTATTTTGATAACAACTTTTCTTTATATTTCTTTGACTCCCCCTAACTTAGGGCTCCCCCTAAGTCTTAGTATCATTTTATCTCCACTTTATTAAATATCTTTCTCCCCCTTTTGTCATCAGACAAAAAGACTTGAATGTGAAACTCTGCCCTTTTTTTTTTTTTTTCCCGTTTTTCTCTCTCTTTTTTTTTTTTTAATAAAATAAATATAACATAATATAAGAAAATATAGTAACTATTGTAAAACTAAACTACTTTGAAGTGATCACTACATCAGTCAGGTATGAATGTAAGGTTTAGGTTTTTCTTGATGAAGTCAAACCTATCTTCAGGTAGTGGTTTGGTGAATATGTCAGCCCATTGGTGTTCAGTGTCTATAAATTGAATGGTTAGTACCCCTTTTTGAACAAAGTCCCTAACGAAGTGGTGTTTGATCTCTATGTGTTTAGCTCTAGAATGTAAGATAGGGTTTTTGGCTAGACAAATGGCAGAAGTGTTATCGCAATAGATGGGAATGTTGGATTCTAGGATGTTGTAGTCTTCAAGTTGATGCTTCATCCAAAGTAGTTGAGAACTGCAGCCAGCTGCTGAAATGTACTCAGCCTCTGCTGTTGACATTGCAATGGTGTTTTGTCTCTTACTTGACCAAGATATTAAGTTGTCACCTAAAAATGTGCAGTTGCCACTGGTGCTCTTTCTTTCAAGTTTATCTCCAGCATAATCAGAATCATAGTATCCACTAAGTTTGTACTTAGGAGATTTCTTGGAGAACAAGGTAAAGTTGGTATTGCCTTTTTGGTATCTAAGGATTCTCTTAAAAGCAGTTAAATGTGATTCCATAGGGTCAGCTTGAAATCTTGCACAAACAGATACACTAAACATGATGTTAGGTCTGGAAGCGGTAAGGTAAAGTAGGGATCTTATCATTCCTCTATAGATTTTTTTTTTTTTGTCAACTTTTTCGCCTGAAACATCTTTTTCAAGTGAACAAGTAGGGTGCATTGGTGTAGCCATAGGTTTGCAATCACTCATCTTAAACTTCCTAAGAAGCTTTTTTGTATATTTAGTTTGATGAATGTATATACCTTTTGACTTTGCTGAATTTGTATCCCTAAGAAGAACCGAAGTTCTCCCATCATACTCATTTGAAATTCAAGCTGCATAAATTTAGAAAATTCTTGACAAAGAGTGCCATTAGTAGATCCAAAAATAATGTCATCAACATAAATTTGAATAATAAGAATGTTATCTCCTATTGATTTTCTAAAAAGTGTATTGTATACTTGTCCTCTTTCAAGGTTATTTTTAAACAAGAAGTTACTAAGTCTATCATACCATGCACTAGGTGTTTGTTTTAGACCATACAAGGATTTCCTAAGTTTAAAAACATGATTTGGAAATTTATAACTTTCAAAACCTAGGGGTTGTTTAACATAGACTTAATCACTTATATAACCATTTAGAAAAGCACTTCTAACATCCATTTGAAATAATGTAATGTTATTATTTGCAGCAAAAGAAAGTAGGATACGAATAGCTTCTAACCTGGCCACTGGAGCAAATGTCTCAGTGTAATCAATGCCCTCTTGCTGACTGTAGCCTTGTGCGACAAGTCTTGCCTTATTTCTGACCACTTCACCTTTTTCATTTAGCTTGTTTCTGAAAACCCACTTGGTTCCAATAATGTTCTTCTCTGGTCTAAGTACTAGATCCCAAACATCATTCCTCTTAAATTCTTGAGAACCTGCAAAATACTTATCTAGCTTTGATTTTTATGATCAAGCTTCTTGTTATCACAGTAAACATAATATCAGACAATAATTAAATTTAAAGAAAGATATCACCTATATGTTAACAATTTCAGTTTCACTATGAAAACCCTCTTAGTTCTTCTTTTCTGGTTTTCAGATTCTGAGTTTGCATATTCTCTGATTAGAGAGTCTGGATGAAGGGATTTGAATTCCCATCCAGGTTTGTAGTCTTCACGAATTTGATTGGAGTGTTCAAAGAAGTCTCTTGATTCTGACTATTAATCTGCCACTTCTGTTTTTGCTGATGTATCGGGTTTCTCTAATGGTAATTCTGATTCTTCTGGTAGTTCCAGTTCTGTTGATATGTGTTATTTCTCTGCTAGTTTTGAGTCTATTGATACTCCAGATATTTATGGTTCATCATATGGTTATAGTTCTGGTTCTGATAGGCATTGTGCTGACTAGTCCTTCTTCCACTAGAGTTAGTTGGCTTCTGTTTGTTAGGTCTTGGAACATAGACATTTTTGCCTTCATATATTGCAAGCATCTATTTACCAGGCACCATGACTGGTGTTTCAATTTGGTTGCTTAGAACATCTGCAACATAAACAATTTTATCCTTTGGTACCCAAATCTGGTTGGGTCTTGGTTTGTAAGTTCTTAAAGGTTTCTTGTCTTTCCATGTGGTTAGCATAGGACAAGATGTTTTAGTGTGACCTTTCTTATAGCAAATAGTACATAAATCATCAGAGGAAATAAACTTAGATTCAATTACTTTTTCTTGGAATCCTATTCCTCTTTTACCATTCCCACTAACCCCATAAATCATAGATGCATACTTGCTTCTTTCCATACCACTATCAATAAAATCTTGAAATACTTCTTCATGCTTATTAGAGTTACATGTCGTATTTTCAATTGATGTTGAACTATAATTAGTTTTCAGAATTAGATTTTCAGCCTTATGTTCAGCAATATCAGTTTTCATATTTGCATTTTTTGTTTTAAGTTCAATAATATCAGTTTTCATAGTTGCATTATCTGTCTTAAGTTCAGTAATATCAGTTTTTCAGATTTGCATTCTCTATATTAAGTTCAATAATATCAGTTTTCAGATTTGTATTTTCTATTTTAAATTCAGTACTTTGATTCTTTAAAACATTAACATTTTTAATTAGATTAATATTTTCTTTCCTAAGTGTTTTCAATTTTAAAGACAATTTGTGATTAATATTTAAAAAATCGTTTATAGCAATAATTAAATCAGATCGAGTAAATTCAGAAAATACCTCAATTTCTTCATCTGCTGATTCACTTCCAAAGTCAGAATCTGTGTTGGATCCAGAGGTAGAGTTGGTATGAGCCATCATACCCAAATCATCTTGTTCATCGTCAGAGGATTCCTCAGAATTATCCCATGTAGCCATCATAGTCTTCTTCTTGGGTCTGGAATCCTTCCTTTGGTGTTTCTCTTTCTCCATATTTGAACATTCTAACTTGATATGTCCAGGTTCATTGCATCCATAGCAGATGATGTTTTTCTTGTCATTTTATCATCATTTCGTCTGTTAGATTGCTTGGAATATCTTTGGCGAAATTTCTTCTTTCTGTTGTGCCACATCTTTCGAACTTTTCTGGTTATGAAAGCAATCTCCTCTTCCTCTGAGTTCAGATTCTAATTATCTTAATCACTATCCTCTGATTCTGATGTTGCCTTTAGAACCTTCTTCTGGTTAGATTTCAAGGCCAGAGTCTTATTCTTCTTCTTGGGGTCATCTTCTTCAAGCTCAATTTCATGTGATTTGAGAGAGCTGATTAATTCTTCCAGCTTTAGAGTATTCAAATCCTTTGCTTCCTGAATTACAGTGATCTTAGGTCTCCACTTACTTGTCAGACTCCTAAGAATTTTCTTCACATGATCAGCAGTAGTATTACTCTTCTCAAGTACCTTTAATCTTGAGACCAGGGTCTGGAATCTGGAAAACATTGTTTCAATGTCTTCATCTTCTTCCATCTTGAACAACTCAAACTTTTTGACTAGGAGGTTGGCCTTTGCTTCTTGAACTTGCTTGCTTTCTTCATAGGTTAGAATCAGACTACCATAAATACTTTTTGCTGTCTCTTTGTTGGTGCACTTGTCAAACTCCTTGAAGGTGATTGCATTTATCATGAATGTTCTGGACTTATGATGCATCTTGTACATCTTCTGATCAGCATTCATCTCTTTTCTTGGAATTTCAATACCATCAGTATTCTTCAGAGCAATATAACCATCTTCCACCAAGTCCCAAAGTTCAAGATCTTGTGAAATATAGAAACTTCTCAGCCTGTCTTTCCAATACTCAAAATGTTCTCCATCAAACAGAGGTGGTCTGTTGATATTTCCTCCAGCAGCTTCTTCACTGAATCCAGACATATTGAACCCTTGGATCTTTTCTCAAACACTGTAAAGTGCTCAGCCTTGAGACCGAGCTCTGATACCAATTGAAGGTGCGAACACGAGAAGGGGGGGTTGAATTGTGTTTGCACAAAGTTGATAACTTTTTGATAATTTATAAATAATTAAAAATTAGTTTGGTTTTGGTGACTTACTTGGAGTAGAAGCAATCGAATTTAGAAGCAGCAAGCAATGAAAGCATAAATAATTTGACGCGTAGAATTATCCTGGTTCACCACTAACTTGGCTACATCCAGTCCCCTCATTCAGAAGGCTTTAATCCACTAATTCAAAAACCTTGAATTACAAAGCACCTGACCCTCCAAGCCAGTCTTCCCAAACAGCCTGACAACCTCAGACTTTTGAGGAACTAACCACCTTGACCCTACAAGCCAAGTCTTCTCCTAACAACCTGACAACCTCAGATTGAAGAAGGAACTAAACCACTAACGGGTTGGATACAAGAGATTGAAACTTGAGTAGTTGCTTCTAACAAAGCTGATAATAATAATAACTCTCACACTTTAAGAAAAGAACACTCAAAAAATATTTCTCATTCGAACAAGTGTTTCTCTCTTTGAACTCTAAGATGATTTTGGAATTTTGAGCTTGAGTTCTTCTACTATTTCCTGCTTTTGATGCATTTCTCCTTCAGCCTTGAGTGTCTATTTATAGTGAAAATTTGGGCTTCAATTTAGTCCTTATTTAATTCTGAATTGTATCTTGTTTAGATTGAGTTTGTAAATTCTTCAAATTGATTCTGTTCCTATTTTGTGTAGATTGACTTTGTAAATTCTTCATGATGATTCTGTTCCTATTTTGTGTAGATTGACTTTGTAAATTCTTCATATCAAATATTCTTCAAATCTTCATTAAATGTTGATCAAATATTCTTCAAATCTTCATTAAAATGTTGATCAAATATTCTTCAAATATTCTTCAAATCTTCATTAAATGTAGATCAAATATTCTTCAAATCTTCATTAAATGTTGATCAAATATTCTTCAAATCTGCACTAAATCTTCTTCAAATCTTAATCAAATCTTCTTCAAATATTCTTCAAATCTTCTTCAAATCTTCATTAAAATGTTGATCAATTATTCTTCAAATCATCACTAAATCTTCTTCAAATCTTAATCAAATCTTCTTCAAATATTCTTCAAATCTTGACCATATCTTCTTTTCAACTTGGTCAAGATTTTCTTCAATTATAAATTTGAATCAAATCTTATTTTAGATTTTCATCAATTATAAATTTGAATCAAATCTTATTTTAGATTTTCTTCAATTATAAATTTGAATCAAATCTTTATTTTAGATTTTCTTCAATTATAAATTGGAATCAAATCTTATTTTCGATTTTCTTCAAAAACATGAATCTTCTTTCATACTCTTTGAAGTCAATTATATTGTTTTCACAAAATACTTTTGTTAACATCAAAACTCTATATGTAAAACAAACTTGGTTCCAACAATCTCCCCCTTTTTGATGATGACAAAACTTGTATTTTGATAACAACTTTTCTTTATATTTCTTTGACTCCCCCTAACTTAGGGCTCCCCCTAAGTCTTAGTATCATTTTATCTCCACTTTATCAAATATCTTTCTCCCCCTTTTGTCATCAGACAAAAAGACTTGAATGTGAAACTCTACCTCTTTTTTTTTTGAATAAAATAAATATAACATAATATAAGAAAATATAGTAACTATTGTAAAACTAAACTACTTTGAAGTGATCACAACATCAGTCAGGTATGAATGTAAGGTTTAGGTTTTTCTTGATGAAGTCAAACCTATCTTCAGGTAGTGGTTTGGTGAATATGTCAGCCCATTGGTGTTCAGTTTCTATAAATTGAATGGTTAGTACCCCTTTTTGAACAAAGTCCCTAATGAAATGGTGTTTGAACTCTATGTGTTTAGCTCTAGAATGTAAGATAGGGTTTTTGGCTAGACAAATGGCAGAAGTGTTATCACAATAGATGAGAATGTTGGATTCTAGGATGTTGTAGTCTTCAAGTTGATGCTTCATCCAAAGTAGTTGAGAACTGCAGCCAGCTGCTGAAATGTACTCAGCCTCTGCTGTTGACATTGCAATGGTGTTTTGTCTCTTACTTGACCAAGATATTAAGTTGTCACCTAAAAATGTGCAGTTGCCACTGGTGCTCTTTCTTTCAAGTTTATCTCCAGCATAATCAGAATCATAGTATCCACTAAGTTTGTACTTAGGAGATTTATTGGAGAACAAGGTAAGGTTAGTAGTGCCTTTTTGGTATCTAAGGATTCTCTTAAAAGCAGTTAAATGTGATTCCATAGGGTCAGCTTGAAATCTTGCACAAACACATACACTAAACATGATGTTAGGTCTGGAAGCGGTAAGGTAAAGTAGGGATCTTATGATTCCTCTATAGATTTTTATTTTTTTTGTCAACTTTTTCGCCTGAATCATCTTTTTCAAGTGAACAAGTAGGGTGCATTGGTGTAGCCATAGGTTTGCAATCACTCATCTTAAACTTCCTAAGAAGCTCTTTTGTATATTTAGTTTGATGAATGTATACCTTTTGACTTTGCTGAATTTGTATCCCTAAGAAGAACCGAAGTTCTCCCATCATACTCATTTGAAATTCAAGCTGCATAAATTTAGAAAATTCTTGACAAAGAGTGCCATTAGTAGATCCAAAAATAATGTCATCAACATAAATTTGAATAATAAGAATGTTATCTCCTATTGATTTTCTAAAAAGTGTATTGTATACTTGTCCTCTTTCAAGGTTATTTTTAAACAAGAAGTTACTAAGTCTATCATACCATGCACTAGGTGTTTGTTTTAGACCATACAAGGATTTCCTAAGTTTAAAAACATGATTTGGAAATTTATAACTTTCAAAACCTAGGGGTTGTTTAACATAGACTTAATCACTTATATAACCATTTAGAAAAGCACTTCTAACATCCATTTGAAATAATGTAATGTTATTATTTGCAGCAAAAGAAAGTAGGATACGAATAGCTTCTAACCTAGCCACTGGAGCAAATGTCTCAGTGTAATCAATGCCCTCTTGCTGACTGTAGCCTTGTGCGACAAGTCTTGCCTTATTTCAGACCACTTCACCTTTTTCATTTAGCTTGTTTCTGAAAACCCACTTGGTTCCAATAATGTTCTACTCTGGTCTAGGTACTAGATCCCAAACATCATTTCTCTTAAATTCTTGAGAACCTGCAAAATACTTATCTAGCTTTGATGTTTACGATCAAGCTTCTTGTTATCACAGTAAACATAATATCAAACAATAATTAAATTTAAAAAAGATATCACCTATATGTTAACAATTTCAGTTTCACTATGAAAACCCTCTTAGTTCTTCTTTTCTGGTTTTCAGATTCTGAGTTTGTATATTCTCTTATTAGAGAGTCTGGATGAAGGGATTTGAATTCCCATCCAGGTTTGTAGTTTTCATGAATTTGATTTGAGTGTTCAAAGAAGTCTCCTGATTCTGACTTTTAATCTGCCACTTCTGTTTCTGCTGATGTATCGGGTTTCTCTGATGGTAATTATGATTCTTATGGTAGTTCCAGTTCTATTGATATGTGTGATTTCTCTGCCAGTTTTGAGTCTGTTGATACTTCAGATATTTTTGGTTCATCATATGGTTCTGGTTCTGATAAGTATTGTGTTGACCAATCCTTCTTCCAACAGAATCAGTTGGCTTCTGTTTGTTAAGTCTTGGAACATAGACCTTTTTGCCTTCATATATTGCAATCATCCATTGACCAGGCACCATGACTGGTGTTTCAATTTGATTGCTTAGAACATCTGCAACATAAATAATTTTATCTTTTGGTACCCAAATTTGGTTGGGTCCTGGTTTGTTAGATCTTAAAGATTTCTTGTCTTTCCATGTGGTTAGCATATGACAAGATATTTTATTGTGACCTTTCTTATAGCAAATAATACATAAATCATCAGAGGGAATAAACTTAGATTCAATTACTTTTTCTTGAAATCCTATTCCTCTTTTACCATTCCTACTAACCCCATAAATCATAGATGCATACTTGCTTCTTTCCATACTATTATCAATAAAATCTTGAAATACTTCTTCATGCTTATCAGATTTACATGTGGTATTTTCAATTGATGTTGAACTATAATAACTTTTCAGAGTTAGATTTTTAGTCTTATGTTCATCAATATCAGTTTTCATATTTGCATTTTCTATTTTAAGTTCAATAATATCAGTTTTCAGAGTTGCATTATCTGTCTTAAGTTCACTAATATCAGTTTTCAGATTTGCATTCTCTATTTTAAGTTCAGTAATATCAGTTTTCAGATTTGTATTTTCTGTTTTAAATTCAATACTTTCATTCTTTAAAACATTAACATTTTCAATTAGATTTGTATTTTCTTTCCTAAGTGTTTTTAGTTTTAAAGACAATTTGTGATTAATATTTAAAAAATCGTTTATAGCAGTAATTAAATCAGATCGAGTAAATTCAGAAAATACCTCACTTTCTTCATCTGTTGATTCACCTTCAGAGTCAGAATATGTGTTGGATCCAGAGGTAGAGTTGGTATGAGCCATCATACCCAAATCTACTTGTTCATCGTTAGAGGATTCCTCAGAATCATCCCATGTAGCCATCAAACTCTTCTTCTTGGGTCTGGAATCTTTCCTTTTTCCTTTCTCTATATTTGGACATTCTGACTTGATATGTCCAGGTTCATTGCATCCATAGCAGATGATGCTTTTATCATTATTTCCTTTGTTGGATTGCTTGGAATATCTTTGGGGAAATTTCTTCTTTCTGTTGTGCCACATCTTTCGAACTTTTCTGGTTATGAAAGCAATCTCCTCTTCCTCTGAGTTCAGATTCTGATTATCTGAATCACTATCCTCTGAATCTGATGTTGCCTTTAAAACCTTCTTCTGCTTAGATTTCAAGGCTACAGTCTTGTTCTTCTTCTTGGGCTCATCTTCTTCAAGCTCAATTTCATGTGATCTGAAGAGCTGATTAATTCTTCCAACTTTAGAGTATTCAGATCTTTTGCTTCCTGAATGGCAGTGATCTTAGGTCTCCACTTACTTGTCAGACTCCTAAGAATTTTCTTCACATGATCAGCAGTAGTATAACTCTTCTCAAGTACCTTTAATCCTGATACCAGGGTCTGGAATCTGGAAAACATTGTTTCAATGTCTTCATCTTCTTCCATCTTGAGCAACTCATACTTTTTGACTAGGAGGTTGGCCTTTGCTTCTTGAACTTGCTTGCTTCCTTCATAGGTTAGAATCAGACTGTCATAAATACTCTTTGTTGTCTCTTTGTTGGTGCACTTGTCAAACTCCTTGAAGGTGATTGCATTTATCATGAATGTTCTGGACTTATGATGCATCTTGTACATCTTCTTCTGATCAGCATTCATCTCTTTTCTTGGAATTTCAATACCATCTTTATTCTTTGGAGCAATATAACCATCTTCCACCAAGTCCCAAAGTTCAGGATCTTGTGAAATATAGAAACTTCTCAACCTGTCTTTCCAATACTCAAAACGTTCTCCATCAAACAGAGGTGGTCTGTTGATATTTCCTCCAGCAGCTTCTTCACTGAATCTGGACATATTGAACCCTTGGATCTTTTCTCAAACACTGTAAAGTGCTTAGCCTTGAGACCGAGCTCTGATGCCAATTGAAGGTGAGAACACGAGAAGGGGGGTTGAATTGTGTTTGCACAAAGTTGATAACTTTTTGATAATTTATAAATAATTAAAAATTAGTTTGGTTTTGGTGACTTACTTGGAGTAGAAGCAATCGGATTTAGAGGCAGCAAGCAATGAAAGCATAAATAATTTGACGCGTAGAATTATCCTGGTTCACCACTAACTTGGCTACATCCAGTCCCCTCATTCAGAAGGCTTTAATCCACTAATTCAAAAACCTTGAATTACAAAGCACCTGACCCTCCAAGCCAGTCTTCCCAAACAGCCTGACAACCTCAGACTTTTGAGGAACTAACCACCTTGACCCTACAAGCCAAGTCTTCTCCTAACAACCTGACAACCTCAGATTGAAGAAGGAACTAAACCACTAACGGGTTGGATACAAGAGATTGAAACTTGAGTAGTTGCTTCTAACAAAGCTGATAATAATAATAACTCTCACACTTTAAGAAAAGAACACTCAAAAAATATTTCTCATTCGAACAAGTGTTTCTCTCTTTGAACTCTAAGATGATTTTGGAATTTTGAGCTTGAGTTCTTCTACTCTTTCCTGCTTTTGATGCATTTCTCCTTCAGCCTTGAGTGTCTATTTATAGTGAAAATTTGGGCTTCAATTTAGTCCTTATTTAATTCTGAATTGTATCTTGTTTAGATTGAGTTTGTAAATTCTTCAAATTGATTCTGTTCCTATTTTGTGTAGATTGACTTTGTAAATTCTTCATGATGATTCTGTTCCTATTTTGTGTAGATTGACTTTGTAAATTCTTCATATGAAATATTCTTCAAATCTTCATTAAATGTTGATTAAATATTCTTCAAATCTTCATTAAAATGTTGATCAAATATTCTTCAAATCATCACTAAATCTTCTTCAAATCTTAATCAAATCTTCTTCAAATATTCTTCAAATCTTTACCATATCTTCTTTTCAACTTGGTCAAAGATTTTCTTCAATTATAAATTTGAATCAAATCTTATTTTAGATTTTCATCAATTATAAATTTGAATCAAATCTTATTTTAGATTTTCATCAATTATAAATTTGAATCAAATCTTATTTTAGATTTTCTTCAATTATAAATTTGAATCAAATCTTTATTTTAGATTTTCTTCAATTATAAATTGGAATCAAATCTTATTTTAGATTTTCTTCAAAAACATGAATCTTCTTTCATACTCTTTGAAGTCAAATATATTGTTTTCACAAAATACTTTTGTTAACATCAAAACTCTATATGTAAAACCAACTTGGTTCCAACAGAAATGACAATTACTCTAGATGATGTTGCCAATCTTCTGGGATAGCCTATTAGGGGTGAGTTCTACAGTCCACCCGATGTAGATAGAGTAACGACATGTAATCTTGCCATGAATTTATTAGGGGTGACCACGGAAGAGATCTTGGAGGAGACCGAAAAGACTAGAGGTGCGCACTATAGATTGGATTGGTTGAAAGAGGTCTTCACAAGGCAGTGTGGAGCAAAGAGATTTGACTGTGCTGCTAGGGCGTATCTGTTGAATTTAGTAGGGAGTACTATTTTCGCTGATAAGAGTCATACTCTAGTTGATGTGAAGTACCTTCCTCTATTCAGAGATTTAGACGGTACAAATAAATACTAATGGGGTACTGCTGCACTCGTAGTCCTTTACGACTACCTCTCTGATGCCTGTTGTTATGACACCAAACAGCTAGGTGGATATATGACGCTGCTTCAGGTATCATATTATTTATTTATTTTTATGTTTAATTATTTGTATATGATTTATTTATTTATTTTTATGTTTAATTATTTGTATATCATTTAACTATTTATTTAAATGTTTAATTATTTATAGCTAATTATTAATTTTTTGATTATCATTAATATATATATATATATATATATATATATATTATTTTTGCAACAGTGTTGGATTTACGAATATTTTCCAAATATTTGTAATAGAGGTGACCAGGGTGCTGACGCGGAATGCTATGCCCAAATGAATAGATGGTGCTACAAACAAGGCAAGCATAAGGTCCACAAATACAGACGTCTCATTGACGCATTAACACCTGCGGATGTTATATGGAGACCATGGGAGAATCATAGGGGTGTCATTCCCTTTGATGATATCATGCTCTATACTGGTCACCTCAGATTATACAACACTGTAGTGAAATATCTGCCAGAGAGGTGTATGAGGCAATTTGGATATATCCAATATATTTCATCACCGCCACCTCTAAATCCTCATAGATTATTTGATGTAGACGTAGAATGGTTGGGATATGTGACGTCAGTCACAAAGATATTGCATAAGATTCGTCCAGCTACGTATCCATCTGAGTGTGATGAGGGATATTTGGAGTGGTTCTATCAAGTGTCTCACCCATTGCTGGTGCGACCAGATGGTGTGCCCCAGGTCCCAGATTATGGTGTCCCGACCACTGTTGCAGATGGTTCTACTTCACAGTCGCCATATATTCTACAGCAGGTCGGTGATCTAATACAGCAGGGGTTGAATGAAGTTGAAGCTACTCCAGATGATGAGTTGTATAAGTATTTTTACAAAGCTTTGTATTTATCGCATCGTGATACTAGTGAGTAGTGGATGAGATATGGGTTGTTGACATTGTGCTTTTGAACATTTATGGGTTGTTATGTATTTTACATGCTTGGGTGAGTTCACATTCCATGCTTAATTTTCTCCATTGAATATCCACATAATCTAGAGGAATTGGTTCACCCATCAATTTATGTTGTGCCAATTCACAAGCACAAGGTAACCCGTATGTCCTTCTAAGAGAGCACCCACATACAGATGAATCAGTACCCACCCACTCAACTTTCTCATATTCTTCAGCAATACGTCTTTGAGCTTCTCTTGATACAAACGTAGTCAATCTCTGATAAAATGGATTTATGTGTTCATGATCTTCGTCATAGAAACTTTTATGAAATGAGCCCCTGATTTTTTTATGTTGCAATCTTATCATGTTGTTCATAGCCTCCCAACATTTACACATGTCACCCATGCTATGTTCCAAGATTAACTTAATTTCCAATGAGCTGTAAATTTTCACAATTGAGCAATCCAACAATATATAATATAATTACATAATCAAATTTTTAGAGTCACATGACATACCTGTTACTCGTTGTGTTCCCCATATGCATTACTCGATTTGTTCATGCTTCAACAAACCTTTCCTTATGAGGAGTCAACCAAGTGTCTTTCACATAGTCAATAAACACTTTATTATCGACACATGATTGCTCAAACATTTGCAAGCGCATTATATACTCTTTTTTATCACTACAATACATAATGTCTTTCCACATATTCAATACTAACTCTTGTATATCCTTTAAGACATACTGCTTGCATTTTTCTCCAACATTTTTGTCGATATGAAATCGACAAAGCAAATTAACAGTATGTGGAAATACAATACCAACTGCATTCATTAACGCAAGATCTTTGTCTGTCACAACTACTTGAGGAAATTTGTTTTATGTGACAAACAGTTCTTTTAGTCTCTCTAATTCCCAACAAAAGTTTTCTTCCCACTCACATTCCAAATAAGCAAATCCAACTACAAATGTCATCTCTGTTGATGTCATACCAACAATTTCAAGTAATGGCATCCTGTATTTATTGGTTTTGTAGGTACTATCCATAATCAACACAATTGAAAACAAATTCAACAACTTCACTGAATCTGGATTCGCCCAAAAAAGATCTCTCACAACATCTGAGTCTTCACGCTTTCTATTCCAACACACATATTTTGCATCTTCAATTAACTTGAATAAATGTTGCATCTCTATTCTATTACCTCTGGCGTGCAATCGAATCATACTCGTATGCTTATATATTTGTGAGATCTTAGTAACATTGTTCTTATCTCGGTCTTGCAATGAGAGTAATATGTGTCTTGGTACAACATTATATTTTGTGAAGTCATGAACATGCTTTTTTCCTTCTTCATCTAAACGTCCAACAAATGCATGCCCCTCCAAAGTATCAGGTAATTCATGGTTGTGAACTCCACAAATTACTTTAATTGTCCATCATGAACCATCTTTTAATGGTTTTGATCTAAGTTTGAAAGGACAATCACACTTTTTTGTTGAACTTCGAGTTGAACTAGCAGCATACTTGTATTTTCCTCCTTTGTCACAACCTAATATGAATTTATTTCTACTTTCTTTCTCTCTTGTCTCTATATCTGATCTCTCTTGTAATAAATATCTGAAATAAAATTAATTATAAATAATAACAATAATATATTTTTACAATATTAATATTAATTAAAATTATTCATATTTGATCCGTGTCAAAAATATTTGTAGTATCGACGCATGTTTTATCCAATAATGATAGCATTTGATCCATATCTGTTAACATTTAAAAAAATTAATAAAATTCAAAAAACTTAAAAAAACTTAAAAAAAAATTAAAAAAAATAGGTGTGTATCGGAAACCTTGTAAATGAAGTTTTCCAGAACAAATTTTTTTTCCTTCTGTACCGGAAACCTTTGGAAAATAGGTTTCCGGAACCATGTTGTGTACCGGAAATCTTCAAATAAGTTTTCCGGGGAAGACTGTTGTGTACCGGAAATCTTCTTAAAAGGTTTCCGGAAGTTACCGGAAATCTTGAACCTACTGGGAATCTTTTATGGCACTGGAATTGATGGAATTGTGGGAAAAAAAAAAATTTACTCTGATTTTTGTGAAATAGCAAAAAAAATTAGAGGGTAATTTTGGCATTTTGAAAAAATTATGTGGGTATGGGTCAAATTATGGAGGTACAAGGTCAATTTTTCGCTTTTAAAACCTGATTGTCAATAGTATAGATTATTTATTCGACGTGTTTTTTTTTAATTTCCGTAAACAAACCTCTTTTTTAAATAAAATTTATATTTATTACAAAAAAATTTATCAAACTTCTTTTTTACAAGAAAATATTTATTAAATCTGATTGTTATTAAACGCGCTGTGAATATTTTTCAATCCATATAATGGAAAAAAATAAAAACAAAGAATTAGACAAATATTTGTTTTTGGGAAGCTAAGCTACCGAAGAATCAGCTAAGTCTTAACCGATTTTTCCGTAGAGAAGAAGTAAATAAAATAAAATTTAACCAATTTCATATTTTCCCTGCAGGTAATAATCTCTATATAAATATAAGTTTATATACGTATTAAGTTCTAGTTCAACAAATAAAATGTCGATATCGTTAACTTGAACATTTTATCTAGAGTTTGCAAGTTATCTCGAAAAGCCTTCTTGGAGTTTTATTTCTGAATGGGATCTTTATGTGAAGTCTAAGTTGTAGAAAAAACCTAAAAATTAATTTGCTAAGTACATTCGAATAACAAATAGTATATTTCATCTTATTTGCTATTTGATTTGATTGTATAAACCATTAATTAGTCGTTTAATATAATCTGACAGATTTAATAGGTATAATGGATATGATTGACAGAGGCAAAATATTTTTATATCTTTCGTACTAATTTTAAACTTTATTTTTATCTCACATCTCATCACAATATTGCATTTGCTACATGTGGTATTCAAGTTTTTCTTGGTACAAAAGAGGGCCTAAAGGCCCATTGAAAAAGGAACAAAAACAATTAACAAGAAACTCCAATAAGCATAGGGAAGGAAACCCTAGAATTATCCTCAACTAAGATGATCTTCAATTCACCCGACATGGAAGGAGACCCTACAATTATTCACAATTGAGCTTGATCTAATTTCTATCTGGTCGGCTCCAGTAGACATGCATGATCTCTGGTTTCAACAGATGTACATTCTTCTTCACATGGTTTCCATTATCGATCTCCTTCAAAAGATGCATGATTGTTTCAAATGGGTTATTAGGCTGTTGAAAGCCTTCTTCAAAAATTGCTTTGTTCCTCCCACTACAACATTTTTAACTTTCGGCCACACTTATCTTGGCAACAGCTAAAAATTTGTGGCTAGAAACGAGAATAGACAACAGTTTTTTAAGTGTTGTTTATAACATACATAAAAATACACTTTTTTGGTTGTCAAAATAAAATCGTTGCATATTCGTTTTTAAGGTACGAGTTAAAAAGTGTGGTCGATTTAGACAACACTATTGTCTGTGAAGATTTTAAAGCAACATATTATAAACGTGGCCTTAGTATAAAAAATGTTGCCTATACCCTGTTTAAACCACAATACATAACCGTGGGATAAAATAAATAAAAAATGTTGACTAAACAAAACTTCTTTTTTGCTACAACCTAATTTCCCAAATAATATTCCCCCAAATTACTTGCGTTCCCCAAAAACCCTTAACCATTAATCCTACGTGAACCATAACCCGTGAACCATCCTATGTCTCGCCTGAACCAAAACCTTTCTTCCTCCTTGTTGCTCGACACTACTGAACTATCTCTCGCCTGAACCAAAACCATTCTTCCTCCTTGTTGCTCAAAGCTGCCAAACGACGCCTTCCCCACACCAAAACTGTGTCTTTCGCTTTCTTCGGTGCCTTCCTCCTTGTTGCTTGACGCTGTCCAACGACGCGTCTCACCAGTGCTTGCACGACGCCTCACGTGTTCGTCTCTTTAGAGACGCCTCTCGCCGTCGTCTGTTTACATCCTCTCGCTGTCGTCTCTTTACAGAAGGTCATGTCTCAGCCTCTAGCTGCGTCTCTTTACATATCGCAACGCTCAATCTCACCAGAAGGTCGTGTCTGCCTTAACCCTCACTAGAAGGTCGTGCACATGTAAGAATATGCTTCATCCATCTTCTTTTTTATGCTTCGATTAGTGTTTTGATGTAAGGATTCACTAGAAGGTCATGCCAATCTGTTTTGCCCTCTGTTTTCTCCATAATATTATTATCCCTTTACTTTAAATTATTTTGCTATTTTTTAGTTTTTTTTGTATACAGTTTTCATTTTATATTTAGATTATAAACTGTTTTGTTTTTGCCTTGTTGGACTGATTGGGTGGAGTTGTTATCAGTTTTCATTTAGTATTTTTTGTTGCCTTGTTGGACTGATTTGAGAGAGTATCTGAAAAATTGAGAATAGTAGGAATGTGTCTTTGCAATCATGTTTCTTGCTCAGTTATCTTTCCTACAATGACATATGCTTGGCAATATCTAAGCACAAAATTAGATAATAAGAAGCTGGCAACTATGGAAGCCGGCAGTTATTCATAAAAGATACTAAAATAAAACAAAACATGACTAAGCTAAAGCTTATAAAATAGGATGAAAATTAGGGAATCTCAAAATTCCATTTAGTAGTAGTATCCATTTAGTAGTAGCATCCATTTAGCTAAAGCTTACAAGTTGGTCAAATTTTGAATATGAGAATTACATATTTCCACTAGAATCAAGACCACGAAATCTCAAAATTCCATTTAACAGTAGCATCCCAGTGATTGATCTCAGTGAATGAAACAAGGGTGATAGAACCAATAAAATTCCATTTAGCAATCATGTTTCGTGGAGCCCATATTGTTTTCCCCTTATTTTAGAAGGCTTTATTTGTAATGTGCTTAAAGTTTAGCAAGTTGTAGCTTGACGAGAATTGTTAGAATTATGAAAAATATGAACTACCACTGAGCTATCTGATACTCTGCAATATTCTCTCTAAGATTGTATGATATTCAATCCCAACAAGAAAATGAGTAAATATTAGTATATTTAATTCTTTTATTCTAGGTGTTATTGCAAATTTAAAATTAATTTCTTTACCTGAGGCTTTGGTAGTAATTCCTTCAGATGTAACAGTAAAAGGGTAAATTAATGCTAAAAAGGGATTTCCTAGTATTATTTTCTCTTTAATGTCTTTTACTAATAATAAGGAGGTTTGATAACAAATTTTTTCTTTACATATTTTCACGTTGGGTAATTTATAATTTACTCCTAACCTAGAGCCATTAGCTCCGCTTAATCGTTCTAGAGTTTTTTCGTAATACTTAGTGGGTATTAATCCTTCTTGTATACAATTTGAATCGGCTCCTGAATCTATTAATGTTGTAAATTCAAAATTCTGACCTTTGATTATTAATGTAATGGGACAGTACCACTTATGTATTATTAATTTATTTAACATAAATAAATATGAATTATTATTCTTTTCTGGCTCTATATCTAGATTAGAGCTTTCCGTTTGTTCGTATTGATGTAATATATCTTTTCCTTTTAGTTCTAAATATTTAATATTTAGATCTATATTATTTTGTTTTAATGAATTAATTTCTTGTTTTATTAAAGTAATTTCATTTTGAAGATCTTTAATAGTTACTTGTTGTACTGGTTTAAATCTATTCATAATTTCTTTAAATTCTACTTTATTAACTGTTTCTTTTAATTTTTGTTCTCTTTCTATAATATCTTGTGTTTTTTTTACATAATCATTTTTCTGTTTTGAGTCAGGCATAGTTCTTAATATTTCTATTAAGGAATTAACTTGATCTGTTGTAATAACATTAATGGTTTTGGCACAATCTTCACAGGTACATAATTCAGGTCCTAAACAGTAATTATTTTCAGATTCTTGTTCTAACTCTGAATTATCTGTAATTTGATTAATGTTGTTTTCTTCAAAGGATGATTCTTCTGACGAAGATGAAGATTCATCGTTTAACATAATATCTTTTAAAATGTTAATTAGACTTTCTTTTAGTTCACTTTGAATTTCTAAATTATTAATTTCGTTAATTTTTTGTTTTACGCGACAATCTTTTGCATAATGACCTATCCTCCCGCACTTAAAACATTTCACATCTTGTTTGGCAAACGTCTGTTTAGTAGGTTTTTTGTATTTGTGTTTTTATTATTAGATTTTTGTGGGGTATAATCTTCTTGTTTAATATAACTTTTCTTTTTATTATAACCTTTTCTTTTGTGATAAGGTTTGTAAGACTGTTTTTGTCTTTTCTTTATTTGCTTACTTGGTGCTCTAATAGGTTCTACTCCGAATTGTTCATAGAACGATCCTAATTCTCTTCTACTTTGTGTAACTTCATTTCTCATTTTATTTTTTAATTTGAAATTAGTACAAATACTGATTCCAGTTTCTACAATGTAATTGGATATCTGACCTAATGTTAATGATCCATAAGGTATTTGACCATCATATTTTGACTTAATGTTCATTTTAACTTTTTCACTAAATAATTTTGGTGATCCTGCTATGAACCTTTCTTTCCAATAATCTGCGTTCCCATCAGGACGCATATAGACTTTAGATAAAAACATGTCTTTATACCATCGGTAATCAGACATGGTTGGACAGTAAAGGTTTACTAATTGGTTTGCAGCTCTTTCTTGTAATTGTAAGGGGTCTCCTACAAAGGCTTTTGTAAAAGCGTATAATAGGGTATTTACTGAGTCTTCTTCTATTGGTATTCCATTATTATCCATTTTAACTGTTGTTAATATCACAGTTTTTTCTTCTTCAGTAACTATATTATCCCACCATCCTTTTAATTGACCAGTAAATCCAGTAATTAATAATAATGCTGCTTTTTTATCAGTATTTTTTCTTGATGTTTTAAAGGCAGTGGCTGCCATAGTCATGGCTTGTATAATATTTAATATGTTTTGTTCACTATGTCCATCTATGTTTCATTCAATAATAGAATCTCCACTATAGGCTGCGGAGGTCATGTAATAACTTTCTTCAAATTGTAAGTCTGGGTAGCTAGGTCTAGGATAATAATTTCTAGTTTTTCCTAGGTAACCCGTATTTTTCACGTTATTAATTTTATTAATTTCTAGCTCATTAGGGTCTTGTGATAATACATTAATTTGAGAGTTATTTGTGATAGTTAACCTTTTAATTGTTCTATTAATTCGTATGAGTTATTTTTTAACTTTGCTTCTTTTAATTCTTTTTCATGTACATTTATTAATTTATAGATAGGTCTTTTTGGATCTAATTTATAATCTTTATATGAATAAATTTCACTAGACGTACAGGGTTAATTTTTACTTACTTGTAATTCTACTCTATCTATTTGTTCAGCCATAGTATGTAATAATTGATTGTTGAAGTTTAATTGAGTTTGGACCCTTCCTATTTCTTTATTTTCAGGATTCGGATGCTTAATGGCTTTAAAGGGTGAAGCTTCAAATATAACTCCATCTTTTTCTATTTTTATGGCTTCTAATGGTGGGTGTATAGATTCTACTATTTTATCATCTATAGTCTTCCATATTTTACTTATTTTAGTATTAATATTTATGTAATTATTTTTAATAAAAGGGTTTTCTATATTTTTTTTTTAAACAGTAATCTTCAAACCAGTTAAAGAAATAAATATTTAATCTGATTTCTTTAAGATATTGATAATATTTTTCTCTATAATCACTTGTCATTTCTTTTGAGAAAGTATTAAAATACCACTTTCTTTTATTTATATTATAATCTGCTTCGAAATCTTCTTTTAACAATTCTTTATCTATCTCAAATTCTTCTTCTAATTCAATCACTCCTAATACCTGAGATGTTGTTGGAGACATCTTTGGTGACTGTGATCCTTGACAATTTGGGCAAGGCTCATATAATGGTTGAGGTATTGAGGGTACGAAATCTACTCCTGTTAAGTTAATATTAATGGTAGATGATGAATCTACTGATTTTCTAGAACTGGTTTCAGATAAATATTTTAATGATTTATTAGTTATAAAAGACTGACTTCTATTCATTCTAATTCTTATACTGCCATCTTCTTCTAAAATAAATTGTCTAGGTTTTCTAGACTCTATTCTAGGTGTTGGCATAATTTCTTTTAATACCCATTCTTCTGGTAGTTTAGTAATAATATCAGAAACCAAATACCTCGCCTAGTTAAGTCTAGTCAACCTTCTGGTTGCAACTGCAATACGTTGAGGCAAATACAACAGCCACTAACGGGCCAAATTACAAGTTTTTGTCATGTTTGTGTTTGACTCTCAATGAGATGATATGTAAGTGTCTAACACTATCTAGCAATTAGATAAATATGTGTTTGTACAAGTGCGCAATAATCAATTAAAATATTCTTCAAGGTTCAAAGTTTAGAATTTCCTCAAAGTATTTGATGTTCATTTTAATCATGTCCAGACTTTGTTGTTTCAAAATTTTCTCAATGTTGTTGATCAATTGTTGTTATTCACTCTGATTTTGATCAAAGTGATTTTGTATCAATGTGTTCTTGATCAAACTTCATCGTGTGAATGAGTTGTTCAATGGTTTTATGCCAAATTATGTTTTTCTCAACATTTTATGCAAAGTAGTTTAGTGAGAATTGTTATAAGATTATTCAATTGTAGTTCGGGTATTATGTTGTTGTCGTGTGTTGTTCTTTATTGTCACGTTGTTGTTATTGCTGAACCAAAGTAGAATTCTTTTTATACTTAATTCTGGAACAAATTTCTTGCTTCAGTATTAATTGAAACATTGCCTTTTTTCAATTTTGTTTAATTCTGAATTGATGTGTTTGAACCAATGCAATGCTTGATGTTTCACTTTTGACCGTTACAGCAGATTTTGAATTTGTTATTGCCGTTGTTAGTGATGATCCATTTGCAAACCGTTTATGCCAATTAAAAAATACCTACCCAATATTTCCATTCGTTGCAATTTGGTAGGTAACCAATTGGAACATTCTTTGTATTTTTCGAAGACTTTTTTTTGAATTTTCACATCTTCCATGATTAGTATTAGAGGCAAATTTGCAGGTATCAAGATCAGAAGAAAACTTTGCCTGTTTTAGAATCTGATTTGGAATCTTCTAGATTTTATCAAAATCATATCTCCAAGTCATACACAATTTTCATAATCGTTGACCTTCATCAGAGGCATTGACTTTTTTAGAGTCTTTGACTTTTTGTCAGAGTCATTGACTTTTGTCAAAGACATTGACTTTTGTTAGAGTCAAACAGATGATAATCAGAGTCTGTGTAGAATGTGTGAATATCAGAAGCCGAGTCAAAATATTAGATGCATAATCAATAATCTGCTTGTGTTGAATTGCTTTCAAAAGCAGAGGCAAAATATCAGAAGCATGGTGAATATTAGAGTTAGCGTCAAATTATTAGACTGAGCACTTCATAGCTAGCAAAGGGTGTGCTTCCTCTAATCGTGTTGTTTCCTCTATTTATTGTGTTTCCTCTTATCTGTGCGTTTTCTTTGATCATTGTGTTTCCTCTGATCAATGTGTTTCCTCTAATCATTGTGTATCCTTTGATCAGTCATTCCTATCTTCTATGATAACACTTCAGCCATATGTTTAACCAAAAACTCTATTCTACATTCTAGAGCAAAACATATAGAGATTAACCATCACTTTATAAGGGATTATGTCCAGAAAGGTATTTTAGACATTAAAATTGTCGACACTGATCATCAGTGGGTTGATATTTTCACAAAATCCCTTACTAAGGACAAATTCAATCTTATAAAGCAACATCTAAAGATTTTGTTTATCAAAGAATGATGTGTAATCCTCCATATGCCTTGCCTCTAGTAAACTAGAGTGAATGGTTAAAAATATGTTTTCATTGCCTCTAATTACATTGAATTTATTTGTACCTCTAGTTAATTTAAGTTCAATTAATCTTGAATATGAACAGTTTTTATTTTCGTAAAGTGTGATACTCTGACTGGTGTCTCACGCGTGCATCTAGTAATTCTATTCAAAATTCAACCATTTTGGCTTTTAAACATTTTTATTACTCACAATTACCCACAATCACTCACAACTCCCACACTTTCGTTCTCTGCAAACCGTTTAACTTCACGCTCTGCCTAAATCTCTCCTACTTCAACAGCATCAAGTTCTTCCTAAATCTCTCCCTATCAAGATCAGTCAGCAATCCCTTGCTGCCATCACAAGATGCCTAGAGGTGATGCTCGAAAATGGGTATGAATCAAGGGTTGGCACTTTCAGAATCAACAAAGAACTCTTTGAAGACCCCAAGGTGAATTCCAAGTTTGTTCATCTCAAACCTAAGTATCGAGTTCTTTTCAAAATTCTTATTGGGTGTGTGGTGCCCAATGGTGGGTCGGTGGACCATGTTAGCAAAGACCACAAGAGTGTAATGTAGAACATCTCTTGAAGAATCAAGACGAACCTTCCCCACATCATCTTTGAGCACATAAGGTCATGCGTCATTAACTCTAGAACAAGAAAAATCAAGACTATCTTTACCCCATATTGAAAACTGCAGTACTCATGCTTAATGCTCTCATTCAGGCTCTAGAGAAAAGGTTTTTGAAGTGTTTCAAACTATGCCAATGCAATATGGTCATGCTAGGAAGTTAATGCATGCTAAAACAACATGTGACAATAATTATGCATGATAAACTTTATTTTTCATGTTTTCTTTCTTGTTCAAGTATCCTATGGAAGAGCTAGAGAATGATAATCAACAAAGCAAACACACATCATCTAAACTAAGCTAAATTTGACGTCACTCAAAACACTAAGTATAAATCTCTAAGATTATTTTATCAAGATATATCTGACAATTAGAATTATAGTACCAAGTATATCTCTACTGAGTCAATTTTACTATTGTGGAAGAATCAAGAAAAATCTGACAGCTTTTTTTCATATATACAGAGTATAAAACTATAATAATAAAATATAGAACTATTATTCCATTATATAATACAACTATAATAGCAAAAATGTATAAAATATCTTTCAATATGAAACTTGACTTTTTTTTATGGGTTGTTCAAACCGAAAATAACAAACAAAATCCGGAAATAAAAACAGCAGATATTCTCTTTGTTCATCGAAAATTACTTAATTGAGCTAATTAAACTTGGGTATCTTTGCACTCACAAAAACTCAATTAGCATTGTCAACAAAAGATCCTTGCAGGACTGTGTTTTTTTAAAAAAACAATAGGCAATATTAATAATTAGTTGTTAATTTTTATTAGAGTTTAATTCATGATCTCCGTGTGAATCCAACTCCTTCAAACACCAAACCACCTTATGCCTCTCCCATAACCACCAAACCACCTTATGCAGGACTGTGTTGATTGATGACATTGTGAAAAACTACATGAGTCATACAACTTCACCTTATAATGAGTTCAGTGAAAAACTACATGAGTCAAACAACTTCACCTTATGATGAGTTCTGATGTTGATTTTGAATTAAGCTACCTTGGAAATATCTTCCATTTCTACAATTATATAAAATGTAAAGTTAACTCCTCTTTTGACACCTCTATTGACTAACACCTTTTGACACATTATTTTTCATAAAAAAAAAAATTTACATCTTTTAATTTGAAGTTGTAATGGGAATCCAAACATACTAAATCATTATGGTGATTGCTGATTGCTCGGAACTTCCTCTCGCATAACCGAAATTAGTAAACATGAATGAATGATTGAATGTACAAGCTCCTTTGTTCATTGATTAATCTTTAATCTTCGTCGGAGAAAAAATCATCATCTTTGGGAGGACCCCTTCTAAGTTTTCCTTGTAGTTCTAGACTCTTGGGCAAAACAAGCTCAGTTTTCTGACCTGATGTGGAGAAATATCTCTCAAGTACCATCTAATTGAAAAAAAAAACAAAATACAAAATGATAATTATTTCATAATTGTCTTCTCTTCTGATTGGCACTTCAAAGCAAAGAAAACATGAAAATAGATATCCCAAATGCAAATAGTATTTTGATTGTTTTCTATAAATGAAATAGATTTACATAAAAACATGATATCAACATACCATGGCAGCATAGGCATCAAGCTTCTTCTGCTGAGTGGACTTACTCAAGCCCCTAAAAGAGTTTTAAGTGTGTCAATTCCACAATATAAGTAATAAATTCCATACAAAATGTTGCTTGAAATCTTTTAAAAGGAATCTATGTATAAAAAACAAGAGAATTTTATTGATGCAGTGTCGGTGTAACTTTTACACTGTCATGTCAACAAATCACAGATAATCATTTGTCAGTCTTTTAAGATAGATATAATTAAAGTCAAATATTTTTAATGATCTAACAATTATGATTGATTGACGGTCTAAAAGGTTTTATATTGCCAATGCATATCAATTAAATCATAGAAAAAAAGGAATCTTTATTTGACTTTTGCACCCTATAGTGTCGATAAAATCGTAAATGTAAGTATTTCCTCTGAGACTAATGACCCTTAGCTCAACACTGTGCCATAAGTAATGATGAGAGGGTCGAAAAAACACTTTCTGTTGAAGCAAACAATTTTATATCCAAAATGGTTTTAAACTACATAAAAAATTTATAATATTTCTCAGAGATTTCAGAAATAACATGCATATGAAATTCATCAGAAAATATTTGTTATGGACCATGCAGGTTTAAAAATCAACCTACACATTAAGTACTTTAATAACTCTACAGAATTATTATGCAGTATGTGAACTGTGCCATTTCATCCAAAATAGAGTATTGAAGGACACAATACAATCAACAAATAAGTTTAAAAGCAATTACATGTTGACCATTCGATTTATGGCGTCTGTTGTCGTTCCATGTTCATCCTGTAGATATACTCTCCAACCCCTGAAATTAGAATTTGAGATATAAAATAGAAATAAAAAATGTGATAAAAAATAATTACACCAATTCACTAACCTCTATTAGGTGCCTGTCAAAATTATATTCAAATTTATTGCCAAATTTTACATAAGCATGAGAGTCCATATTTGCCTTCTCCTTTTGGAACTATAAGAGCATTTCCGGCGTTGTTCTTAAGTTGGTTCTTATTTCTAACAACTGATTCTTTCCATTTTTACCATAGGAGCAAGTTGACGCATATGCCATCTGTAAGAACAGTTCTTCTATATATGTTCTTATCATTAGAGCATCATCATATTGGGTTAATCTATGGACTGTGGACCCATTTTGAGTTCTTAAAGGGTTGCGCAGTTAGAGGAAAAAAATAGTAGAGTTCTTAAATCAAATGTGGCATTGTAGGGGACCACAAAAAATGAAATAACAACTTCTCATGGTGTTTATCACTGGAGATGCTCTAAGTCAATATTGGAACGAAATTCATCATAGACATGGAAGAAAACGAGATGAATTGTTAGTTATAGAAATGTATGATCTGTATAAGAATAAAGACGCTTTATATGCTCAAAGATTATTAGAGGTATTCCAATAGTCATATAACTCAGGGTTCTACCTAAGAGTGCTTGAATAAATGATTGGGGTCTCTTCTAACTTAACCAGAGATCTTGGATTCAAATCCAAACTTGAGAATGCAACAGTGTTAAAACTTTAGAGGGAGTATTTTGCCACCCATTGCAGTCCTACTCAGCTTGAGGGATTAGTTGTTACAGTTGCGCGTAGAGGATATTCGGTTTACACCAAAAAATAATAACTCAGGGTTTCTGGTCATTTAGCAGGATGTAAAATGAATAGAATAAAATAGAATAGAATATACAAAAATGACACTGAAGAATGTGCTTGTGAATTGTGATCAGAATATAATGAAGATTAAATATTTCATCTTATCAGAATACCTTTTCTTATTTTGGAATATATAAATAAAGATTGAAGAATTTAAATTGTCAACACTACATGAAAATGCATTACCTCTCTGCAGCTCGAATAGCAAGCCTTCCAGCAATACTGCGGACTATGTTTGACTGCGGTGTTTCCTTTCCATCAAAAGATTTTGGAAGTCCAACTATAAACTCATCAGCCTCCTATATAGTTTCAAAACCATGTTATGGTATCTCTAAGATTAGAAAACAGATCTTTACCAAATGAATTTTAAGAAATACAATGGATAAAGGATGAATCCGAACCTCTTGTTCAGCGATGTTAATAATCCGGAGCTCAAGCTTCTCTCCTCGCAGTTCCAAAACCTAAATCAAATACAGGATTATAAGGATGAATGGCTGATGATGAAACACAAATAAGGAGTAAATGTCCAATTTGGTCCCTCACTTTTATAGAGTGTATCAATTTGGTCCCTCACTCTTAAAAAATGTCACGTTAGTTCATCACTTAAACGAAAGATAGACAAGTTAGTACCTCAATCCATCTCAAAAAGTTTGTCATGTTAGATTAGTCCTTAGAATTAGAATTACATTCAAAGTATCAAAATGGTTCATGAAATACCTAATTATTGTCTATTTGGTCCATGAAATTACATAGTTAATATCAATGAGGTCCCTGCGATTAACAAGTACATAACGAAAGAACTAACTTGACAAACTTTCTACAAAGTGAGGGACTAACTTAAAAATTTATGAAAGTGGAGGACTAAATTGACACGGTCAAACAAAGTGAGGAACTAAATTAGGCTTTTACTCCATAAATAAGATAAATTGCACTTAGTAACACAAATTTGTTATCTTGTCCTGGTTAACTGCAATTGTTTCTTAAATATTGCAATTATATATGCTCCACTCATTTTCTTAAAGAACACCAAAAATCACTAGTAAGCACGTAATTTCTTTCAGAGTTTTGACATATTAAACAACAAACACATGGTATTCAATTAATAAACTTACATGGCACCTAACCTCATAATAAGCACACAAATGCTTTCAGAGTTTCAACATACTAATCAACAACACATGGTATCTCAGTGATATAGAAACTACATATGCAAGGGTTGAATCGCAACATTAGCTACTCTGCACTGAATTAGCAACTGACATAAAATACATTACAAATATTCCATTTAAGCCACAAGAGTTCCATTTTTCTTCATACCCTTTAACTGAAAAAGGCTCCGTACAAAAAAAAAGGAATATTGCACTCGCCTCTCCTAAGATATGCTTAAATGGAAGACACGCCCCTTATAACTTTTAAACAAACAATCAATATTTGCTCGAGAAATTACACTCACCTCCCTTTTGGTATGTTTGGTTGCCACACACCTATGTTTTGTCTATTTTTACGGAATAGAGAGGATCACAGAGAAAGTGAGGATGATTTAGGAAAAGATGAAAGCATCTCAGAGTAGGTAGAAGAACTACCATGATAAGAGGAGAAAGGACCTTGAATTTGAAGGAGGGGAGGTCAATGTGTTTTACAAAATTGATGGGGTACACAACTAAATCAAGGGTTTATATTAAATCATGAGTGTGTTAAAATATCAATAATTGATTTCCTCATCATACTCTCAACTCATTTTAGAGAAGCCAAATCTGAAGTGAATTGTATTTAATCTGTTTTTCCAAAATTTTGCAAATTGATAATAAAGGTATGCCCTGGCTGGTTGCAACTTGCAAGAACTTTGAAGCCAAGCAGATATTCGGTCATGGGTTTGAGTTTTGCATTGGATTTGAGTGAATTGATTAAATATCAAAAAGAGCCAAGAATATGTTGTTGCTGTCATGCTTTTTTGAAAATTTTAGTTACTGAGGCATATTGATTTTGGACATGATGTGTAAGCTGCTGCTGCTGCCTACTGTCACATTTTTTTGCGAAATTAAAGTTCTAGCATGTTTAGTAGTTGATGATATAATTTGGACATGCATTCATGCAATAATGTTTGGTGGTTTTCAGCTTATATACTAAGTCAGAGCCTGCTGCATCATATTTTACCAAATTCTCGACTAGTTTTTCATGGTTTATATGACAATTTATAGGATGGAAGTGTTACAAATGATCTACGGTAGACCAATACTTCAAAATGACTCAAAATTTCGACGACGTCCGATATTACCACCTTTAAGTAGAAGTTCAGGATTCCTACGTCGTTACGGCCGAGAGACTTACTTGATCAGTGTTGATTTAACAAAAACAAGAGAAAATGGATAAAAGTGTAGTTTAAAGGCACTAATATTCGTTTTTCCATGTATTTTTTCGAAATAACATTGATGCAGTCAATGTCTCAATTGTGAGGACAAGTAATACATGAACTTTTACTTACAAGGAGCGGCAACATTTTTTATCTTCAAGCTTCAATCTTTCCCAATTTTATCTTTTTTTTGGTGGTTGTTTTTTGACTTAATTGCAGTTTTAGTCCCTCTATTATTACCAATTTCCAGAATTGGTCCCCCTATTTTAAAAGTCGACAGTCTTGGTCCTTCCTTTAGATTTTTGAACTAAAAAATGACGATTTAATATATTTTACGGCGTTTTATTTCAATTCCATGGGCGTTAATCATTCTACCTATAATTTGTCATGTTATTTAGAGCATCCCACGTCGTCATTTTTTAGTTAAAGAATCAGAGGAGTGATCAAAAGACTTTTAAAATAGAGGAAACAATTTAGGGAATCAGTCAAAATAGAGCGACTAAATCTGCAAGCCTTGTTTTTTCTTTTCTAAGTGCAATTTTGCCAAAAAAAAAAAAACTCTCTCAGAAGTCAGAACTTTCTAATCCCTCGGCATTTTTTGCAATTGCGTTTACAAACTGGACAAAAAACCAAAACAAAGTAACAAACGGAATACTCAATTCATTCAAATTTTCTACAGAAACTGAATAACAACAAAACATGGTAACATACATAATAGCAATAGATAATGAAAAGGCAAAAGAAAGAAGAAAGTGTTACTGTTAAAGGGCGAATAGAGAAGCCTTTGCTGAGTGCAAGTCCAGTGCGAGCCATTCCCAAGTCTACACCAAGTGAGAAGCCTCCTCTCCATTCTGCTTCTCTCTTCCTCCTAAGCGCGTTTGGGGGAAGTTCTTCCAAAGTTAATGTTGCCTTCACTATTCCATTGAAGTTTTTGGAATTGTGGGTCGAACAAGGTTTCACAATAGATGGGTTCTTGGTAAGATTTGAAGGTGAATAAGAGTGGAGGAGTAGCACAGGTTGCAGCAATTGCTGCGTCCACATGAGAGAGAGAGGATAAATGAAGTAAAGCACTATTTTGCAATTTGTGTTACAGGTTATTTTACCTACACATCGGTTTTGCTACTTACACCTATATTTTTATTGAAAAGATTAAAGTAATATAAAAAATACATAATTGATTTATCTAATTATATATTAAGAATTGATTTTTTTTTTTTACTTTAAACTTAAATATATACTTAATTGTTTTTTATCTTTTCTTTAATTAAAATTTGTAACACTTAAATTCATAATTAAAAATAAAATTCTCAATTTTAAATTAAGCTCAAAATCAAATTCATAGAAATAAACTACGACAAAAAATTATATGACGAATAGTTTATCATCCATGAGGAGATTGTAGGAATTTTGTTTAGTGTTAGAAAGACTTAAATCATTATCTTATAATAACTTGAAATTATTTTCCAAACATCTTTATAATTATCTACAAAACAATAGTTCTCATGATTTTGATGGTGAAATTTTATTCGAAAAATTAAAATTGCAAGAGATACTTTGATAATTGAACTAAAATTAAAATTTAATTATTTTTATAATGAATAATAAATTTAAATAATAATATTAACTATCTTTGTTTTCGTTACTTCTACTTAGAGACAATTTTTTTAAATTGAAATTATTAAAAACTTATTCGCAATCTACTATGTCACAAACTTATTTTAAATAGATTTTTAATGATTTTGCAACGAAAAATACACCGACCGGAAACAATTTTAACGACTATGAGAATACCTTTATTTTAGTTTGTCAAATGCACAAAAAATCTTTAAGAACAACTCTGCCTTTATGTTACTACTCGTCTCGTCCGTATGAAAAATTAGTGTTACTTATAACTATAAATAAATAAAGGATAATAATAATTTTATCTAACTATTGTGGTTAACTATTATTGTTTCCCTCTACCATGATGATAAAGTAGAATATAGTATTTTGGAATTTTTCTCGTAATATTAGTTTAAATATATAATTAGTAGAAAAAAATTATTGATATTACATTAAAAATAAAAAATAACATTTATTTTGAGATAATATTTTTTTTATTTAAAATGATATTTATTGTGAGACGAATGAAGTATATATAAAGAGAATACAAGTTTTTTCATAAATTTTTCAAATCTAATTTTACTTTGCATTTAAACTATTTTGTTTACAATTTTATCCTACTTTATTTGATTATATTATTGACTTTTTAAAAATTTATTTGATTATATTATTGACTTTTTAAAAATACTTATACCAATATAAAATGATATTAAACAATATAGCTGCTCCTTGTTCTTCGTCTCCATCCACCACATATAGTTGGTTTAGGAACATCTTTTAGTCTACAATCAAACTCCTTATTGATTGTTTTGTTGATGTTATCTAGATAAGTGGTTTCTATTTAGATTTAATTTTTCTTTCACATTTTTCGATAATTTCATCATATGAACATTATGTTGTTTTGTTCATCTTCTTGACATAATGTTTGATTTATTGTCTTGTTGCAGTACTCTTGTGGTTCAGATTGTTTGATTAGCTTTAATTCAATACATATTCTATTAATGACTTTGATGTCATTAATGTTACAACTCCAAAGACATTGCGTATTCCGGAGAATTTTATCACATTTGTATGCATATTGTTATTTTATGTTATTCATTTGAATGTTGTGAGTTTGTTCACATATTCATCATCTTTAATTTTAGGATTTTAACTTTTTTATTGTTCTCGTCAATATATTCTACTAATTTAATTGAATGAATATTACTATAAAAAACAAGACAACAAGCAAAAGTCTTTAAGACACCCTTTAAAGAGCTTTACATTGTTGCCTATAATTTGGAAACCTACATATTCCAATATAGAGATACCTTTTCTATTACAAGAAACAAACAAACAAACAAACAAAGACCTTTAAAATTATATATGAGGAAATAAAATGACATGTTATGAGTAATGAGATCCCTTGAGCTTCTTCAAAAATCTCCACTCATGCTTCTTCAAAAATCTCCACTCATTTTAGAAACAGTGAAATTTCTAAAATGATTTCGTTTTGTTGCATAACATATGAAACTAGTATTTGGGACATCATAATATAAACAGAAAAGAACCATTTTAAGTTTCTGATCCACACACATCAACAAGCAAACACCAGTGTTTTTTTTAAGAATGAAGAGTGGAGTTGTTATTTTTGAGTTTTTCAGCCACCGAAGATATTACTAGGTTGAGTCTTGGGTATCGGTTGTTGACCATTGACTCGGTGGAGGGTTGAACTGGACGGCAGCGGCAAGCGTGTGTGGTGGTCGATTTGAGTGCGTTCTCACCCTTTCACAAAATTGAGTACCCTTGAGATACACCCCAATTGGCATATCTCTACCTTATAAATGCCGCTAGTACTATCCTATGTTGGATTTCCTTATTTTATCAATTCACACGTTTTCTATATCATTGTGTATGTTGAGTTCCACCGAGTCTCACAATCTAATCCAACATAACCTTTATAATTTAACTCAAGATCAATACATTTCTTAAATCTATCAAACCTCGAAGGAGAACATCTAACATACTTCACAGCTCCACGAATTCTCAAAATAATATCGTTTATTAAGCTCATTACATCCTTCACAATAAGATTTAATACGTGTGCACAACATCGTGTGTGAATGAACTCTCCGTTCAAAACTAGACCATTCCGCGATAGAAGTCATCCTTTGAGATGTTGAATTCCAACATCATTTGAGGAGGCGTTATCCACTGTCACACTAAGCACACGACCTAACTCCCAACCATTCAAGCATTGTTTAACCGTTTTGGTTATTATTTCTCCCTTGTACTTAGTGACTTGAAGAAAATTTAAAATCCTCTTCTGCAACTTCCAATTGTTATCAATGAAATGAGCTGGGAGACACATGTAATTAAAGTCTTAGGTGGATGCCCAAATGTCAGTGGTGAGACATACTCGATGACAATGTTGTGACAAAATATTCTTCAGCCTTGTTTTTTGTGTCCCATTGCTTTGAAATATCACGTGCTAGTGTAGTGCGTGATGGAAAGTTAAACCATGGTTGTAAACCATTAGCAAACTTATGAAAATATGGATCTTCCACTTGTCGAAACGGGATTTCTATGGCTACAAACATGTTCATCAAGTCAACTCGGCTTACTTCTTGGTCAAATTTGGGAAAATAAGGGGATGAACTAACAACTTCCCTACTTTCCATTGAACATGAAGCTAATGCATGCTCCCTATTCGCCACATTTTCTGGATAATCTTCACTCTTGTCAAATGGGCTTGCATCGCGCTTGTTCCACTGTAGTACTGGATCGTGTGACCAAAATAATTGCCTTTTGCTGATCTTTTTTTGCCTTGTTGTGGGGTAAAATGATTACATGCTTCCGACCTATTTTTACGCTCAAGAGACAACATGGCGGTGTTTGAAACTATAGGAGGAGGAATAGAATCAAAACTCCCTTCCATCTCAGAGTCTACAATGTTATCATGACCATTCATGTTGATGTTCTACTGAAAAAATTGACAAGAGATGCATGTCAAAAGTTATTTCAAGACACTAGTAAAGGACTAACCAAACAATTTTGTATTGTGAGCAATGATTTAATAGGACAGGAGTTAAGTTCCCTTGAGAACATTCAAATTGCAGTGATCAATACTCCAACGTAAAAAATCATAAACATAAAAAAAGAAATAACACAGCTAACAAGCCTAAAATCAATCAATATGGACTACTTAAGGGTAGAGTTAATGTTAGTGCTTATCAAAATTATTTCACCAATAATAACAATGCATAAGTGTAAGATAGTAGCCAAAAGAAGAAATATTTCTCTACATGGAACATTGGAAAGAAAACCTACCAGCATAGAGACACTAGAAATATGAAAGGCCTTCATGGAAACAAGCTCCAAGAGCCTCTCTTTTAACTCCAAATTTTATATGAAATGTTTCACCAAATATATATGTTTATATAATAAAGTTTATATAGATGTACACATGTATCATTAAATAGAGCCATAACACTACGATTGTTTCAACTTTGAAAAAACTTGCATTCAAGTATAGACTTTTTTTAGAGTAATTTTCCAGAAGCATTAGTTTTAATGTTCGAAAAAAAGCACTAAATAACTTGTCAAGAAAATTTATCCAATTTTAAAAAAATTTAAATTAAAAAAGCCCTCAAAAAATATGAAGAAACAATCAGACTCTGAAGAAAAGTGTGAGTGTAAGTCTAGAGGAAGAAATGCATAGTGAACTGTTGTGTCATATATAAACAAAATTCAAGGCCTTATTTTATTTATTTATTTATTTTACTTTTAAAATGAATGCAAATGTCCTACATTAATATGCATAGATAGTGTTAATGTACACCCTTTACAAAAAAGAGTATAGCATATAACAACTAATCAATATGGGCTCACACATGTATATATTGTAAACACTAACTCAAACACAGAACAGAGCATAACAGAAACCAAATAACTAAGTATCCTGGACAAGCATTCCACTGGAGACATAATGCACAATTGTTACACAATCAACAGAAAAGTACAAATCATAAAACAAACTAAACATTAACATGTTTATCTGTAAATATTGTGCATGATAAATGAAACCAGTAAACTTTTCATGTATATAAAACAAAAAAAGTTTAGAAAGTATGATTACATTTACGGATACACTTTAATCAACAGGTGCATAACCTTTCAAAATATAGCTTTTAATATACTAAATTTCAACACTTTCAATCAAGGTAGTCAAAATGACTTTTTCACTAATAGGTGCTTGATGATCTAGAGACGTAAAGCAAGTCAATCATAAGACTATGTTTGAACATCTTGAACGGACCGAAGTGGAGTGGTTTGGAATCAAAAAAAGTCAATCATAAGGCCAAACCACTTTGTTTAATTAGTTTACATATTCTTCCTTAATTATACAAGACCATTAAATCAAAATTTACATATCTTCTTAGTTCTAATTCAGCTTCAAAATTTCAATCACATCAAAATTCAACACTATTATTAGAATAACATATGACTAGTACATCTATTTTGTTTTTTATTTTGACAAATTGATTCAACAAATGGGTCTTCAACTAATCCATGTAAAACAACCGTTTTTTTACCTTCAATATTTGAAGAGCAGCGAAACAAATCCAATCTTAAAAAACACAAGATCTACAACCAAAGCATTTGAAAATTGAAAATGATAAAAAAAAAAAAAAAACTAAACACGCAAAACATTAAATTAGAACATTAAATTAGAAGGAAAAATCCTAAATCAAAAGAAAATGAAAACCCCAACTCACCAAAATGGAGAATGAACAATAAATGAAACTTTGTTTGATATGCAATTCACGAAAATGAAAAATGGAACAGAAACGAGAAACGATAACGAGTAAAACATAAGTGGCGTGCGACACTTACGATGGTAGAGAAGTTGAGATGCGATGGCGAAGTTGCGAGGAGACGAGAAGGATTACGTCGGAGGTGAAATGCGAAGGGTTACAATGTCAGAGATGACGACAGAGATGTTGCATCGCCGCTGGAGAGAGTAGGAGGAGGAGAGCAGAGGACAAATTGGTTAGGGGTTAGGGTTCAACCATTTTGAATTTTAGGGCTAGGGTTTAGTTTTTTGATATGAAGGGTTCAACCATTTTCGGCTTCAGACTCCGTATAAATATACAGTATATTTAGATAGTATAAAGATAAGTTAATGATTTCTCCCTTTCTTCTTGAATATAAGTAACAAAAAAGTCATATTTAGTAGTGTCAAATAAAAAGAAAATTTGATTAGTTTTACTACATTTAATTTAATTCTACAGTTCCATACATACACTTTTATTAATATAAATTTTTATTTTTAAATAACTCTTTCATTTCCATGAAACAAGTGCTTATGAAGAGTAATTTAGAGAATATAATTACATTTTTTACTACTTTGAGGAAATTAAATGAAGTCAATTATTTGTTTAAAAGAAAAAGAAATTATTTTTTTATATATATGAGATTGGAGAGAGTATACATGATTGAATACATATATAATTTTTAAAAAGCTAACATTGCATACCGAATAAGCTCTTACTAATTGTATAACTTTAAAAACGAAATAAATAGTCATAAAAGAAAAAAATAACCATTTTTACATTTATTAAGATTTAAATTTTCCGTTAAAAAAATATTTATATTTAGGGGAATTTAATTTTTTTGATTTCATGTTAGAAATGAATTACATTTACTTATCTGCCCTTAACTAGAATTATCCTCTCTTCATACTATCAATATATCAATTTAAGGGTACTTTTATCATAACAACATTTAATGAAGATAAATTAGTTGACATATTTGAGTTCAAAGAAAATAGACATTTTTTTTATTTATAATTGAATTCTATGTACAATTTATAAATTGACTTTTGAGAATAATTCAATTTCAAAAGTCAGCATATCATTACTAGCGAAACCCGACCAATCACTTCATCATACTTAGCTGAATAAATAGGAGAGATTGACAGATATATGAAATGTTGAAGAAGATATATCCAATTGGAATAAAGGCTATTGGTTATCCTATTTTGGAATATCAATAAATATTTTTACTGACTCACTATCGCAAGCAGTCCATCAAGGAGGAGGCCAATAATACAAAATTGAAAATAGAAAATTTGAAAATAGAAAATAGAAAATTTGAAAATAGAAGATAGAAAATTAAAGAAGTATTGGTAGTATACTATTTTGTACTAGTTAAAAAAATTGAAAATGGTAAAATTTTTAAAGAAGCCACTTGTTAACAAAAAAAAAAAGCACCAACAACAAAAATGAAAAACTAGTCAAAAAAAAATTGAAAACGGTAAAATTTTTAAAGAAGCCACTTGTTAACAAAAAAAAAAAGCACCAACAACAAAAATGAAAAACTAGAACAATTTTCCTAATTTTTTGAATCAAAAAATAAATTTCTCCCAATTTTTGTTTGGTGAAATTTTTTTCATCTACCCAAAATTTTGGATTGCCACAGCAGATTTTTTCAGCAGTACGTTTTTCCCTCTATATTTATGCGAATATTTCATTTTAGAGTTTTCGCTTTTCATTAACAATCAGTGAAACGATTCTGAAGTAAACATAAACTAATTCTGAGCTAAAGGGAAATTCAACTCAAAGATATCGAGTTTGGAATTACATTCTTTTGTTTATCATGTAATTTAAATTTATTTTTTATTGAATTCTTTACTGCAAATACCTATCTTTTGTATCTCAATTGGTGATGTTGTTACTTGTGCTTGCATTTTTTTTCTTTGGTATGTGATTGTGCTAGAAACTAGTGAAGATGTATTTTTCCCTATGAAAAAAAAAATTCTCAAGCTAAAACATAGTATTATAGTGCTAGTATTGGATTTCTAGATGATAAAGAGCTAATGAACTAAAATGTTACTCTATTAAAAATTATTTTTGTTAGTTTTGGATTTTGGACTCTAGTTTTGCTTGTATTCAATTTTCTATTTCCTGACTTTTTTATTCTAAATTGTCTATTCCCTATGAATAATTTGCTGTAGACACTTATTTTGATTAAAGAATTGCACATGCAGCTATCCTTCATCTTCTCGTAAATTTAGGATTAAAGCATTGCCGGCTATCATTCCTCTCTTACGAGGGTGAGCCTCCTATTCTTATATTTTGCTTAGTTTTTGTTTCAGACCTAAAAATCCTCAATTTTTGTTTAAAACCCTAAATTGTTCATTTTTAAGATCTAAATTGAGTGGGTATGATGCCATGCCAACCTCCTTAGTTCACATATTGATCTACATGTGGTAGGCAAGTTTATTTGATTTTTCTTTGGTTACTTGACAAGTTTTATATTTATTTTTTTTAGAAGTAACCATTCCTTTGAGCTTATTTTGCTAAATGTTTTTATTTATTTCTTTAGCATTTGCTCTGAGCAGTTCCACATTCTCTTTTGGATGTTGGCTGCAGTTGAACTTTCAATTATCTTCGAAGAAAAATATCTCCATGTTAGTTTCCTTCTAATCTCTTCATTCCTTTTATTTAATCTACCACCTATTATAGGACTTTTTGTCCACGAAATGCCTTTGTCCCTAAACTGTTTAAGTAAAGAAGCAATTTTTGAAGACAATTTCCCCTCCATTGATTTTTTTGCCACAACACTTAATAGTTATCTCTTTATTTGGATTAAGTTGTGTTGGAGTGAAGACATGATAATTATTTATGGCTAACAATTTTCCCTGTACCATCGTGATACCACCTAGATAAGTTATATTATGGCTAATATTTTTTTTTTATATATAATTTACCACTCAAATTCATGATATGATGTTATGTTGAAATAAGTGATAATTTATAGTTAATTCTTGATAGAAAGTAATAGAAAAAATATTTGGATATCTTTATTATTGGGAAGAAAGTTTATTTTTACTGTATTTCATGATTTCACTCCTGAGCATCTAATTTATTTGGATTTTCTATTTTATAACTGATCTTTAAATATATATTCTCTTTAATCTATTTTCGGTTTGCATAATTTTCTTTAGGATTGAATAGTGAATACGTGCCGACCCTTAACTGTTGTGCAATCCATCCAAGATTTTATATTTATACTTTATATTTAGAATACCCCAATTATAAAATTATTATAGTAATTCCATTAATATTTCTCCATCTTCTCCCTATTTTCACGGGTCGATGAGTATAGTAGGGTTGTCCCAAAAATGTAATTTGTCATATGAATTTGATTGATCGTATAGAAGTAATTAAAATTTATAAGAAAAAAAAAATTGTATTAAAAAAATTTGTATTTAATTTAGAAATTTGTATTAAAAATTTGTATTAAATTAGAAATTTCTAATTCAATTCATAAAATACACCAATTAGAGAATAAAAAATTACAACAACATACACTACAATATCTAATTGCATATAAATTTCTAATTTAATGTGATCTTTGTTAAGTAGAAAAGAGAAAAGAAAATTGAAAAAATAATACAAATTTAATATTTAATTTTAGAGTTACTTCAAACTCATAATGTATAATTTATAATATATAATATTTATATATTATATATTATAAGAGAGAGAAAGAGTTCTTATTAGTTGCATAAGATTAAGAACCTTTTCATCATATAAAAGGCAACAAGGATGCAACAAGGCTGGCGGGAAACTGCACGAGGAGATTTTAGGAATCTTTCAAGTTAGAGTAAAGTGTTTCAAGTTTTGAAGCAAATATTCATCCTTTTCTTAAGATTTTATTCTTGTCATTTAATTTGATGAACACTATTATTTTAGATTTAATTTTATTTATAATAATGAGCAACTAAGTTCTCTTCTAGGGTCTTAAGTGGATCTGATAATAGAGATACCTTTTAATGTGTTTTAGTTATCTATTTTAGTTTTATTTTAATTACTTTTTATTGTACAATTAAATTTCCTTAATTACATATTAGGATAGATCATCATTTTGCATGTTTTTAATCAATTAGTTGTTAGTGATCGTACTGCAATTAATTGGTAGACTTATAGGATAATTGAGACAATAAATTATTGCATGATCAAACTTAATTTTAATCTTCTGATCATTCAACATTTTTATGCTCAATGCTTTTCATGAATTTCAACTCTTTGCGTGACCAAACAAGTGGTTAATTTAGGAAAAAAAATATTAATCGCGAATGACCAAACAGGTTAATAGTCTTAGTAAAGGGATTGGTAATTGAATCAAAAGAAATGAATCTAAATAGAACTAGAATTGGGGAAAATCAAGGTTATAAGTGAAACTATGACCCTAAACTTTTCTCCATTGATTTACATCTTTGTCTTATTATTTTTCTCAATTATTGGCTAGTTGTTTATTTTGTTACTGTAATAACTCAATTATTATTGTTAGTCTAAATAATCAATAATCTTAATTAATTTGATACTTGTTAATTAATCCATGTGAGTACGATAATTTTTTATACTATTTTTACGATAAGGTATACTTGCTCTAACTAAGTTTTTAACGCAACACTTTCTCTTTGGAATTTCATGCATTGCTTTGATCTTAGATTCATGTAAGAAACATAAGTAGTTAAACACCTAAATTTTTATTTATAATTATTTCAATGTTTCTATTAAACATTTTTCTTATTCTTTTAATATTGAATTTTCAATGTATCAGTCTTGTACTTAATCTGCAGCTTGAAATGTGTTGTATGTTAATATTTTCATAAAACAAAACATAGAATTTGAATTGGTGAATTTTTTCTCTTACAGCAACACCAGCATTAGCAGGACTAACAATACGTTTGGACGATGTGAAACTTGATTGTAAAGGCCATGGATCATGTGAAAGATGCGACAGAACATGTCTTTTTGTTTTCACTTTTGACTGGAATTATAGAAAATGCAAGTAATATGAAATAAATGATTTAACTCCTCTAAAATGAGTAACAAATGAATGGTTGATATTATAGGTACATGTATGATCAATTATAAGTAGTTATAATATCAACTATTAATTCACTCACTTTAGAGGATAGTCAAATTCTATAATAAAACATTCATGTATCAATGTATTTTCTTATTAAAATAGACCAAGGATAAGTAAATAAATGCTAAATGTTTAAAACTTTGTAAGTTTGAGATAATCAAAACCTGAAATTTTCAAATTATTATTTAGAGATTTCACATCTAAAACCCTTCGAGTAAAAAAAATAATATTTAAAATCTTAAACTAATTCTTAAGCTGATTTAGCCAAACTTCTTTGTCCAATAATTATAAAGTTAATTGAGATACTTAGACGACTTGATGCTTCTAGGGTTGGTTATCGGCTATGTAAATTTTCTTTTACCAACTATAACTACACACTACAGCATTAATTACTTTTTAAAAGAAAGGAAAATATTAGCTCCTATTTATTACTTATTAAAATAAAAGTAATTGTGAAACAAAAATGAAATTAACTTTATATAAATAACGTAGAGATTGTTATTAGAGACTTTTAAGAAGAGCTCAAATTGTCATTTTGTTTTTGTTTTCAATTATATAGAGAGTGATCTTGTATTCTTCTTCCTTCTATTGAAATATTTTATTCAAAAATTAATCAAAATAGCTTATTCTTTTACCATAATAGTTATTTTTTAACAAAATCATTTTTGAAAAAAAAAAAGAATACTCAAACTTATTTTAAATTGGTTTCTAATTTTAAAAAGTGATTTTATCTTCAAATAATCTTAAACAAATGCACTTCCATTTCTGTTGGATAAAAACCCTTATAACCTATTTGGAATTTCGGTGAAAACCAAGTCCATCATGAAGCTAAAATTTCTAACTTCCTAATAGTCATAGGTAAATTAGCATTGGAATGCAGAAATTTAAGGTAAAGAGTCAAACCAAACAAACACTTAAGACGGTAAAAAGACCTTTAATTTCATACAAATCCCAACAATTTATTCATATTAGTTTTTTTTTTTTACTCGATTTATTCATATTAGTTGGAACCTAAAATTTTCCCAAATCATATTCGTATTAAAGTGTTAAACGTTTTAATGGTATATGAATCTTCTGTAGTCACGTGTCTATCCAATACACTATGTAATTTTCAAAAAAATTACGAAATTTTCCTTACGCTCAACCAGTCTCCACCTAGCAACTCGAGGCATATTTTATTTTTGTTTTTTATATAAACTTGAGTTTTCAGCTAAACCAGAAATATGCGTAAAAAATAAAACTAAACTAGCTCTAGTACGAATGGTTTTAAATATGGATGAGATTGAACCAGTTTGAAAGGCATTCTCTAATATGACTAGTGTTGTTAGTGCAAAAAATTGTTAGAACTAAAAATATTGGGAAATCTAAACGTTTAATAATTTTCATAATTACCTAGAACTTACAAGTAAACAAATTCTCATTTATTATTCAAGTATGCAAAAACTGATGATAAAGTTACTTTGATAAATGATAACATGACTAGATGCAGACAAATTTTTCAATGGGCAAAAGTATAAGACAAAAGGAAATTCTCTGCCATGGATTGAATTACTGAAATCTAAAAAGGAAACATTTGATCAAAACAAACGGAATTATGAAAGAGCATCTTATAGTTCCAAAGAAGGTATGCATAAGAATGCATCTGATAACTCCTTGAAAACATCATCTTGTGAAGCCTTCGTTTGATCAAAGTTCAAAGATTACATCTGATATCGACGTGAAAAGATTATCTAATTACAAGCGTCAAGCTTATTTGCTTATTTAATGATATAATTTTCATAAAATAAAGAAAATATCAGCTGAATATAGCATATGTATTTAATGAAAAATTTATAGGATGAATACAGACAGATTGCCAACGAGGATCTCACTTGACAACTTTGAATTTAACACATCAATCAATCCAGTAGGAGTCATTTGCTTTGGACAAAAAGGCAACAAATGAAATAGTTTTGACTATAACTATTCATCATGCATTCATAAAAATAAAATACATTCAACTTTTATACAACTAATTTTCAGTTCACTTTACCTCAACAAATATTAGGGCATGTTAAATCGTCACAAAAAGTCATTCAGAAGATCACCGAAATTGACTTGTTGCACCAGGTCGGTATTCTCCAATTCCTAGTAAGTCCTGTAGAAGTATAGTTTCGAAAAGTTACAATTAAGATCCGTTTGATATGCAGGATATGATAGAAACATAATATAATATAAAGTTAAATCAAGATAGAATCGTAACAGAATAAACATTATCAGAATAAACATTATCATATCATGTATTTGATACACACAACATAATAATATTTTATTTTGTCATGTATTTGGTACACATCATTTCATGATATGATATAATATAATATATATTATATTTAAATAACAAAATTATCATTGTGAACAATTACATATTAGTTTTTTTTTTAAATTAATTTATTATATTTTAAATATTATAAATTAACAAAAAATAACTAAAAAATTAAATAAGTAATGAAATATTTTTATATTTAAAACTATCAATTGACACTGCTAAATAAACAATTTAAATTTTTTTTAAAATCATGAGTAACTAAATAATTCTATTTTATTTGTTAGAATGTAAATAAATATATAATATATATTATATGTAAATGGCAAAAATATCCTTGTAAACAAATTATATTTATTTTAAAATTTCAATTAACTTTTATATTTTTATAATTTTGAATACTAATTTGTTAAGTTATATAAAAAGAAAAAACTACCTTTGTGATAAAATCATAAATATTTTTTAAATTAATTATTAATTTTCATTTTTAAGTTTAATATCAAATGCTATTAATTAATTTTATATTTATATTTGATTAGATTTACATTTATATTTTAGATTATTTTTTATAAGAGTAATTGAGTAAATTATTATTTTTATCATATCCTGATTTCTAACTCAACTCATATTCATGATAGAAATTTCAATTAGAGAGACATGATAGAATAGAGTTTTGAATTATCAAACACAGAATTCAGACATAATAATGATAACTTATTCATATTTTGTCTCTTATTATATCCATCAAAGAGACCCTATGGGCTATGGTGTTTCTTAGAAAACTCTCACAAAAATCAATTTAAAGAGTGGAGTGATAAAGAGGTAGTAAGTTTTATCCCCCCACCCATAACATAACACTAACATATATTATCATTTGTCATTTAAAAAAAAAAATTAATTTCAAATAATGGACATGTCATTTTTTGAATAAAACCTCTGTTAATAGGAAAAGCTTCTAGTTTAGTGTATATATTATGAAAGAGCTTAGCCAAAATGGAGTTGAAACGAAGAGCCTGACGAAGTGCTTTGGAGATGACCCCAGTTGGCATATACCATTAGCCTACTGCACAATTATGTAAAATAAAATGCATATATGAAGGACAACTAGATGGAAGCTTTCCATACTCGATTTGCGGCATAAGCAGTTAAAGCCTATTGAAATGAGACATACACACCAAATGGTTGAAGATAAAACTCAAAAAAGCAAAACATGAAAATATGACATACTTGACAAGCTTTATTTTTCGCTCTAGTCTCTGCTGTGCTTGGAATATCATGATTTGGTTTCTGAAATCTCTTTTCGCGTCGATCACAAGAGCCCCATCCATCTGAGAACCTGCCACCCCTGGTGTGTAGCCAAAAAAATTAATAGCAACGACAGATTAATATTAAATGATGAAAATAGAGATAAAAAATAAAATTGAAAATGAAACAACTAAACAAGAAACATACTGCATGTATGCACGAATAACAAATTCAGCACGCTGAACATTGCGATCCCCATCAAACTCAATATTCTTGTCTCTAATTTCATAAGAGATATTGAAGTAACAAGAAATCTTTCTCCAACCTATATAAAACACATGCACCATGTTACATTTACTGTCTAATTGTAACAGTTATGCAAGAAGACAAACTTTGAACTTTACCTGTCTTTTTAATGAAAGGATTCCCTGAAATCAAAGTGTAATCAGTTTTCTCCAAAATCTGTCCATTGAACGCACAAAAAAGGATTGATCATTAGTTAAACCCCAAGTGAAATCAAATAATTACATTGCAAGAACTGTTGTATGTTCAAATACATTCATAATTATTAATTTACTATGGAGGACTGGAGGCTGTAGAAACTGTTGTGCTGGTTTAGTGAAATGTCTTTTGTAATAATTAGCATTTTCCAGATGCCATTCAACTAGCTTGTTAACCAGCAAAAAAATAATTTGATTGATTTACTAAAATTCACAAATACTTCGGGCGAGTAATTGCCGTGATAATTAGAAATAGCACTTTCTTTATAGTGGTTTTATATTTTTATCATCATCCCTTCAATAGCTTAAGAATATCAAAAGATAAATGTAATGAAAAAAAAAAGATGATTGAAGATACAAAACAAAAGGATATGAGATTCTTGTCAAATTTATATTGTTATGTGATACACTGTTAAGTACAAAGTATTGTTAATTAACAACTATAACTATAATAATGTTACTGACCTGCAACAACTAAATTTGAACAAATTACTATTTTCAAAATCCGCGATTCCCAACACTTGAGAATGAAATACTGTAAACATGTAATTATTTAAGTATTATTACTTGAATACTATATATGTTGGAATGAAAAAGAATTTTCATCTCATTGTTTAATAAATAAAAGAAATAATAAATAAATATATAAATAGTAACTTTATCCAAGTTTATAGTCTATAATTTTGAGAACGAAAATAAATAGTAAATGATATGAGATTCCGTTTCGTTATAATATTCCAATTCCAATCAATAAAAAAGCAAAAAGCATAAGAATAATTACCGCCATAGCTGCATTCTGATACTCCTTAAACAACGAAACCGTAGGAAACATTCCAGACAAGCTATGCCTTATGCCGTTATCCTTATCTTCATCATTTCTCCCAAAGCACCGTGGCGATACCTCCGTGTAACTGCTAATCTCCTGTACTTGATTCAACATTCCGATCTCCGGTGACGAATAAACATTCGCCGCCGGCGATCTCTGTGCGGTTCGGACCAAAGCGAGGGGGCTGGATTCACAGGAATCTGAACCGGAGATCCTCGCGACCTTCCTTGGAGGCCGGTAAGGCCAGGGATCTTGAACAACTTCACCGCCGTCGCTGGTGTCACGCGAGGTTCTCGAGAATTTTGACGGTGGAGGCGGAGGCAAGGGTTTCGAGATTGGAGAAGGTGATTGGCGGTTGTGGTACTTGATTGCGAGAGGTTTGGACTTTGATGAGGAATGTGAGGCTGAGGCGGAATCAATCATTGCCCACAGAGCAGCGTCGTCGAGGTCCTTGTCGTCGACGACGATAGGGTAGGTTATCGGAGAAGACATTTGAGGAGATTTAGGGTTTGGAATTGGGAAATTTTGGAAGGAAGAAAATTTATGCTAAGATTCTGAGTTGGAGGTTGCAGTGGGAAGAAGATGAAGCTTCATTGGTGAAAGATTCTGAATCTGAAATTTGAAGGGAAACGCGGGTATTGCAATTTGAATTCAAGTTAGCAGTGGAAACGACGTCGTATAGAGTTATTTGTGGAAACGACGTCGTAGGGAGAATGAGGAGAGAAGAGAATTTTCCAGAGTTCGGTTCAGAATGGAGAATAGAAAGTAAATAAATTTGAAAAATGTTATTTGTTGACACTTATATACTCACTATAAACTTTGAGAGGAAAAGAAATAGAATAGATGATGTGATTTAAAGAGAAAGTAAAATAAAATTAAGTATCGGGGATAGATTTTAGAAAATTAGAGAGGTTTAAATATTATTGTTGAAGAAATTTTATGACTTTATTTATGTGTATCTCTACTCTCTTTTTTTCGGATGTATATTTGCTATTTACTTTAATAGATAATGTGGTAAGAAAAGATAAATCAAAATGTATAAAAATTAAAAAAAAAAAAATTGAAATTGACATTCAAGTCTCTTTGGTTACTTTTTGTTTTATTGTATCTTAACATTAATATCATAAAAAGAAATGCTTCTTTTTATAAATAAATTGATAACAAAATCTAGATGACTTTTGTCGTAGATTATTTTTTCACTCACTTCTATTTGTTTTCCACTAACGAAAATGACTTTTTAACAGCTCAATCGAAAATCACACATATAAGTCTTTGTATGTTTCATTGAGTGATTGCTTCTAAATAAATAGTGTCTCTATATTGTAAAAAATACTACGAATTGGATTAAAATATTCGTACAGCCACCACAATGGAGTTATCTTACATATCAATATATGAAATTTGAATACACAACAACAAAAAAACCAACACCGAATTTTATCTTATGTGTTGGGGAGTTCGGATGTGAGATTTAAGCACAATCTCTCACATCCTATACATGTACCGCTATTATTACCAACAGGACTTGCCTCCTGATTACAACGCCAACACTAGGAAGACTTTCGATACAAAAATCCAATATCATGACTCTAATACCACTTGTTAGAGAGTCTAGAGGAGTGCGAGAAACAACAGATCAAATGCTCCCAGACTTAAACACCACATCTCCTCTCAAAATCTTAAGATAGTAAGTATATATGTCTCTTATCTTATATATCCAATATTTTCTGCGTTTTTAGTTCATGTTAGACTTAACCACTCACATTTGAACTCATTATCTTTATGAAAATGTTGTTAGAAAATTTTCTAACGATGATTTCATTATCCTGTTATTATATGTTGATGACATACTTATTGTTGGGAAAAATATTTCCAAGATTGACAGGTTAAAGAAGCAGTTGGGCGAGTCATTTGCCATGAAAGACATGGGAGCAGCTAAACAGATTCTTGGCATAAGAATCATGCGTGACAGAAAGGAGAAGAAACTTTGGATGTCACAAGAACACTATATTGAGAGAGTGTTGCAAAGGTTTCAAATGGAAAACTCTAAGGCTGTAAGTACTCCTCTTGCTACACATTTTAAGTTGAGTTCTAAACAAAGTCCTTCTAGTGAAGGTGAGAAAAGATACATGGAACGAGTTCCTTATGCTTCTGCTGTGGGTAGTTTGATGTATGCAATGGTGTGTACAAGACCAGATATTGCGCATGCTGTTGGTACAATCAGTAGATTTTTGTCAAATCCAGGTAGAGAGCATTGGAATGCTGTAAAATGGATTTTGAGGTATCTTCGTGGTACTACATGTATGAGGCTTTGTTTTGGAGGTGACAAACCTCTTTTGGTGGGGTACTCCGACTCAGATATGGCTGGAGATATTGACTCGAGAAAGTCAACTTCAGGCTACATGATTAAATTTGCAGATGGAGCTGTGGCTTGGTAGTCGAGATTACAGAAATGTGTAGCATTGTCTACAACTGAGGCAGAGTTCATTGCCATTACCGAAGCATGCAAAGAGTTGATTTGGTTGAAGAAATTCTTGCAGGAGCTTGGGTTTATTCAGGACAAATATGTCTTATTTGTCGATAGTCAAAGTGCTATTCATCTTGGTAAGAATTCAACGTTTCATAGCAGGTCCAAACACATTGATGTGAGGTATCATTGGATACGTGATGTTTTGGAAGCTAAGTTGTTGGAGTTGGCTAAAGTTCATACTGATTATAATGATTCTGATATGATGACTAAAGCATTACCAAAAGGGAAGTTTGAAACTTGTTGTGATATCGCCGGTTTGGCGATTATCTCCACATAGTTGTGAGGGGGAGATGTGTTGGGTATTGGGCTCCCTTCCTATGTGGAGAAAAGCCCAAATATTGTAGTCCTTGTGTCTCACTTATTTAAGTGGAGAGTGGTCTAATTAGGGTTGTAAGAGAGAGACTATTTTGAGAGAAAAGGCAACCACCAAAAGAGAAAAGAGAAGAGTAAACCATATTCCCGATTTTGTTAAATCAGTCTCAGAAAAACATCGATTGCGCATTCGTTAACCGTTGGATCGGGCTGAAATTTGGACAGTAGGTTCGCAACGTTCAGGGCTTCGTTTTCAATGGTCGGATCGGCGAAACGACTTCTGGAGTGGGAGGAATCGAGCTCGCACAGTAGCAGGTTTTTAGATGTTTTACTTCTTCTTGCTTTTCATTTGTAAGCTTTAGTGCTTTGTTATTTTGGCTGGTTGTAGGCACACTTTGTGCATCTTTTTGAGACTCTCTTGTACCCTTATTTGATTATAGTGAAGCTATTTCTTTGGTCTGGACGACCCGTGGTTTTTACCCTTGCCTTGCATTGAGGGGTTTTCCACGTTAAAATACCGGTGTTCTTTACGCTCTTTTATTTTGATTAATTTGCTGTCATATATTTGTTGTTGCTCCTCACGGGTTCTTGCAAGTTGGGGGAATTTTATATCCGCTGCGTATTACTTGTTATTGTGTTTCTGTGTTTATTCCCCATCAAATGTTTCACTTAAAAGCCTCTCATTAAAATAAAATAAACACACAATTTAGAAAATGAAAACACAATATTTCACAAACACGACTTTAGTATCGTTTTGTAGAAAGCCACAGCATAGTACTGGATCCCCTTCCAAGACCAACGAACAACCTATTCATGGCACGCAAGTGAAAAAATAGATGAAGGTGCTCCTAGTGAGATTCGATATTTATGACCTACTATACATGTTAGGAATATTACATGACATGAGAGAAATGTTCTTGCAGGGGGGAAATACAATACATTCACTTTAGTTCAAATATGTGCATTCATTTGACAAAAATAAGAAACCTCTTTCGATAAGAATGAACCAAATAGTGGACGAGATGAAGCCACAATGTCCAAAGAGTGAACTTAAGCATTATGTATTATCATGAAAAACACATTAAAAAGTTACTACCGCACGCTATGGCAATCAAGTACCATATATATCTATGTTACAAGGCAAACAAAGGAATACATGCTACAACCTGTGTTCAAAAGGGATTGCATCAAACACTATTTATGCTTGCTTGCAAGGTGCAACTTGTGGGCTCTTTTGAGATGCATGTCCTTGCTTTAGTTATTTATTTTTTTATTTGTCTGATACTGAGTTCAAATTTGCTCTGTAGTTTGAACTTGGAAGAGATCAACCTCTCTCCATATCTCCATTTAAAATTCATTCTCAGTGACAAATAGTGAGACACTACTATCCTATGTAAGAAACAAAAATGTTCATCACTTGCATTACATTATCAGATTTTCCAAATTTCTAGAGACAATTTCTTGGTTTAGAAACTTCAGTCTTCTCCTCCTAGTTGGAAGATTCAAACCCTGAGTTAAAATGTTTCATATCTTGCTTCCTTGGCATTGAGATCTTTTTTCACATTGAGGATGCACAATTTTTCATCACAAAATGGAACAGCAGCCATGCTTGCATCTCCAACTTTATCTGTTTCTTTGCCATCTTTTCTTCCTTTCTGTATGCTGTTACTTCTAACATGTCAATCCTGTAGTATGAGGTGGTCGTTTACTGAGAAGCTGCACCATTCCATCCACATTCACAAAGATCAATAGTGTAAATGTGTATAATTAACTATAACTTGTTATAGGACAAATGTCATCTAAAAACAAATATATATTTAGACATAACATAACACAAACAAATAAGTGAACTTGTACTATTCATCTTTAGGCTGAGATATTTTGGACTACAACTTCTTCAATAAGCTAATCCAAACACACAGCTCAATCTAAATTTCCATTTCCATAATAGAAATTCAGTTATAACCAAACTACTTCCATCCCATAATTTTAAAAAATAAGTTGTTCACACAAGTACAAAGAAGTTCACTTTCTAAATGACAAATGCTGGTTGTTATTTTGTAGGTAGAGGGAGTTGAACCAGAGACCTTATCTATCCAACCCCTATGTTCCTTCCCCAAACCATCAAGTCACTTTATCACTCTGTAGCACAAAAGTTAATGTCAGTACCAAAAATGAAACAAGTCAAATACTCATGCATACTAATTAAAGGAATATGTGAGAAATAACTCGACTTGTGAAATTGGGATTGAGAAAGAGATCAGATCTGAAATTTAAGCACCCAAAGCTTTGGAATTCTTAGAGATAGGGGAAGAGGCAAGATGGAACAGGAGTCCCTATGATCCTTGGAGGATAAGAGTGATGATCTTTCCTTTACCACCCAAAGCTTAGGAATTCTTGTAGATAGGGGAAGAGGCAAGATGGAACAGGAGTCCCTATGATCCTTGGAGGATAAGAGTGATGATCTTTCCTTTACCGTTCATGGCCCAAGATAATGACGATGAGGATCATTCAAGCCACTTGTCGAGGACTCCTCGCTGAGTTTTGATCAGCTGAAGCACCCTTGGATTTAGATCCAACGCCTCCTAACTCTCTGTACTTACTAATTATCAAATGATTTGTCCACTTGATATTCCCATTAAAATCATTGATAATTTTTAGTATACATCCAACGGTTTATATAAACTGTTGCACTGATACAACAATTTTCCCTGTGACACCTTAGTCTCCACCTTAAATCATACATCTAGAATACAAGTATTGTGCATTACTGCTTCACTATCCCATGAGTAATTTCAAGTCTGCAATCTCAAAGCTCTCCATTTAATAGTATCCAATTGATTGGTTTTCTTCTTTAATGAAAATCACTCATCACACAAACTTCATACCCCTAAAACATACAAATTATATATATATAATAGTTTAAGTAGGAATATTGAAAATGCTGCCACATAAAATTTCGGAATTAAATAATATAGTAAACTCCAAAAAAGTGTCACTCTAAAAAGAAAAGGCTAAAAAGCTACACGTTATTATGAGAGAGTAACTACTAGTAATATCATATGGTGTGTTAACTTATATTGAATGCCATATACCTGAAGAAGAATCTTGCCAGCGGATATCCTCATCTGCCATCCACCTAAAAGAAGCCACCAACCAAGATTTATTATCATCACATGAGGTGACATGAATAAGGCACCAAAGGACTCCAGATATTCCTACTCCGACAACATCTGAAAGCAAGCTACTTTAAAAGTGTCAATTAGTGAGGATTGAGGAATTATTGCACCAGCAAACAATAATTTTTTCAGCAAAAATAAAAATAACTAAAAAACAATTAAATAACAAAAATAATTAAATAATTAAATAAACATCTGTTTTCATTTAAAATTGAGTATTCACACAAATTCAAACAGTATATTGCTACAATTAGAAAAACTATTTTGTTAAACTAACGAGTCTTGCATACCTAATACTAAATAAAAAACCACTCCATCAGTCATCATCAAGACCAGCAACATCATGTGAAGAAATCGGTTCTGTAAAACAGAGAAAGAAACCAATTATGTATCAAGTCTTAATATAATAAATAACAAGATACTACCAAATATGTTTTGTTACCTTGCTCAATTTTCTCAATTTTCTCAAAATCCACATTTGTAAGCAATGGTGAAGATGTTCCCATAAGCCAATCTTGGGTGCAAATAAGAGCTTCCAATGTTGTTGATGGTAAAGAACTTCGATATGAATCAAGCACCCTTCCACCGACACTAAAGACAGACTCAGAGGTAACAGTGGAGACAGGTATAGCCAATACATCTCTTGCTATGTTTGCAATGATTGGAAATCGGCTTGAGTTTAGCTTCCACCAATTTAGGACATCCAAATCTCCACCACTTTCTAAAGCTTCATCCAAGTACTTAGTTAATTCAGATTCAAATTTGTTGCACTCACTTGATTGATAGAACTTATTAAAGCCATATGGATCATTATAACCACCTTCTTTAGAGTTAGTGTGAGACACCTCCAACCCACCATTATACTCCTCAAAAAGTGAGTTCAAACAAGATTTTAATTTATCCACCAAATAAGTTGCCTCATCACCACCATTATAATTTTGATTGGCACACCAATTTACAAACTTCACTTTGTGCCTAGGGTCTAATACTAGAGCAATCAATAACAACATGTTTAGATTATTGGGATTTCCCCAATACGTATCATATTTCTTTTTCATGTTTTTGGCCATCAAACGTATGCGTACATCCCTAGAATTGCACATTTGCTTGATTGTCATTCCAATACCTAGGACCTCAAACATATACATATTGCTAGTCACACAAGTGGAACTAGAGATGCGTAGAGTAGCGTCATAAAACAATTTCAAAAAGGGAAGGATTGAACGTACAATTTCCCAATCTTCACATGTAGGGACACCTTTCTCCTTTTTTAACTCATCAACATATTGATGATCTTTCATCTCAAGTTTTTCAAACGTCTTCTGATGTTTCAACGCATCCTCTAACATTAAATATATTGTGTTCCATCTTGTTTCAAAATCTAGACAAACAAAACCTTTACATTCGATGTTTTGCTGCTCAACACAAGCCTTAAATCTAGAAAATCTCAAAGGAGAAGATTGTATGTACCACACGGCGGCCCGAATTCTCATAATAGAATCACCAATCTCCTCTAATACTTCCTCCACAATCAAATTCAAAACATGCGGAAAACAATGCATATGAATGAAATCTCCATTTAAAACTAAACTATTCCAAGACACAAGCTTATTTTTCAGATGTAGAATCTCGACATCACTAAATGAAGCATTGTCGACTGTCAAACTAAGCACACGATTTAGCTCCCATCCATTCAAGCACTGCTCCATAGTCTTAGCCATAATCTCTCCTGAGTGGCTTGTTACTTGAGAAAAATTTAAAACTTTCTTGTGCATCTTCCATTCATTGTCAATGAAATGGACTGTCAAACACATGTAACATAAATTTTGGGAAGAAGTCCACGTGTCAATGGTGAGGCAGACTCTCTGACACTGTTGAGAAAGAAACTTCTTCAACCTTGTTTTTTCTGTTTCCCATAGACTCAAAACATCATGAGCTAGTTCTATGCTTGAGGGGACCTTAAATCCTTGTTGAACAACACTCATAAAATTGTGAAAAGCTGCATGCTCCACGCGTTCAAAAGGAATCTCCAGAGCTACGAACATCTTAACCATTTCATTATGGATTGCTTCTCTGTCAAACTTGGGTGTTGTGGGAGAAGTACAAATATGTCCCTCCAAATTTTCCGTTGAGGATGAAACTGATTTCTGCCTCTTGTTCACATCTTTCTTTGGATTATCCTTGCATCTTGTATAATGAGCTCGCATGGCGCTTGTTCCTTTATCATACTTGATCAAGGAACCACAATAATTGCATTTAGCTTTCTTTGTTGAGTCTGGCTCTGCAGTAAAGTGATTCCAAGCATCGGACCGATTCCTACGCGATCTAGTGCGAAGCGGCAACACATTGGTAGTGTTAGAGATAGCAGGCGGAGGAGTAGAAACCATATGTTCTGCTGTCTCAGAGGCTAAAACGTCATCACCCATGTGGACAATGTTTTTGTTCTGCATTAGAAATTAGTAGATCAAACCAATTAGTCCCAATATAATTGTTACACACTATAAGTGTATGACACACAGCCTCAATATATTTGGTATAAGTTAGTACTTAAATCTTATCTCGATTAAAACGGAACTTTTTATTTATTTATTTAAGTTAGTACTTCAATTTTATCTCGTTTACAGGACAAAATTACGGCAACATTTTCACAGATCTCCAAGTACACTACTCAAACATGGTGACATCCAGAGACGGACACAGGGGAGGGCAGGCATGGGCCTTGGCCCCTCCCATTTCATCAACTACTACTGTATAAAATAATACAGAGAAGAAAACCATATATATATATTAAAAGAAGGAAACAGGAAAATATATTAAGAGGTAGAAGTCACTGAACTAAGCTAAAGTAAGAATCCCAAACATTAAAAAAAGGCAATCGCGTACGTGTTCAGTTTCATTCATATTTAGATTTTATTTCAGTTTTCATAGTACTGATTGGAGTAGTAAATGCATGATACTAATAAATATTAAAATATTTGGTTTCGTTACTATTTGATTTTATAAATGTTTTTTAGATTTAAGGATTAGAAGATAATGATGATGATAATAGAAAAAAATTTCTTTATCAATTTCAATTTTAATTTTCTAAGCTTAAATGTCTTTTCTACTTTGGACTAAGGTACCATCTCCCACCTTAATTTTTTTATTAAAAAAATCAATTTTAATTTTTAGATTATACAATTTTGACGATTATTTGATATTAAAATAAATTATAAAAGATTTCGACCCCGGTCTATTATATTTTTGGATCCGTCCCTGGTGACATCCACCACAATCAAGTATATGTTCGAGGAAGCGAGGTGTTTCTAAGAGAAAACTTACAACTTGCTTGGTTTCAAAGGTTAAGTACAAGGAGATATTTTTAGGTACAATAATAGAACTCTAGACCTACTTTTAAGACCTTCTTAATTAATACATCCTTCTAGATATTTTCTACACTTTTCTATATTTAATATAGTTCTAGATTTTTCAATAGATACTATGACTTATCTAAATAATTCTAGATTATTCTAAATTTCAAATTATACTTAACAGTATACACTCAAAGACAATAGGAAATGTAAAGAAATGTAAAGAAATGAAATTACATCAAGCAGTACATATAAATTTTAAGAACTATCAATTAACTGGTAACTATTAACCAAATAAAGAAAAAGAGTTGACCCAGTTAAGATTCAATATAGTGCTCGATACCTTCAAAAAGTACACATGCTCTTTAAATTGAATCTTAAAAGGAAACAAATTCTTCACTTGAATTTGACTTATGAACAAGTAAAACTTTTACCATATGAACTTGAATTTTCAGTTGATACAAATATAATAGGAATATAAAATCTCGAAGGCATTTTATCAAACAGCAGGCACAATTACAATATTAATAAGATAGTCTAAACATCCAAGGCAACTTAAGTTCCATTATTTCCAAAATATTAATACATCATCAATTACGGTGATAAACCTTTCCATAGAACTATTTAGTAGCGGAGTAATTTAATAACAAAAAGAGAACCTGGTCACAACGAAATTGAGCAAAGCTCCATTTTAACAAAATTCAATTCAGCAACATTCTGAGAGTAAAACAATTCAATAATTACAGCCAAACAACAATAAACAGAAACACGTACTCAAACAACAAACTAGTCTACATCTAAGACTTAATACAAAAAAACCTATAGCCATTCAAGCTAATAGATTCAAAGTCTGAACAGAGCTTCAGGTAAAGCAAGCTTCAAAAAAACAAACAACCAAAAATACATAAAAGTTCAAGCTAATGGATGCAAAACAACCACAAAATCGCATGAACAAACGAAAATATAAAGAGAGAATCGAACAGAATGAACGAAATACCTTAATACTGTGCACAAATGAAATCGCGAGGAACCCGAGATTTTTTTAATGACGCAACGAAACAGTGAGAGAATTAGGAATCTGAAAGTGTGCGAATGAAATCACGAGCAACGAATCGGATTTTCTGAAGCAGATTCTGCGACAAACCGAAGAGATCCGGATCAAATTAGAAGATTAGGTTTAGGGTTCTTGGATTGTGTGATTGTGAAAGTGGGTATCCAATGTCCAAAACCGGGTACTCGAACTGCATGTATTCTGTTTCCACAATGGACCGGGTTTTACAGTTTTTTTAATCTATATTTTATTAGTTTTATTGTAATTTTTTTTATATAAATTGCAATTTAATAATTATTTGGCCATTTTGTATTTGTTACTTTTATGTTTTTAGGCAGCAGTTTCTACAATAATCATATTTTGCACTTTTTGTGGATGGTTTAAATGCGGATATGAAGGATATATTTGTCACGACATAAAGCCAAACCAAAAAAGTTAGTATTTTTTTTAACTAATGGTATAAATGTTTAAGATTTTAAAAAAGTGATTTTGATTTTATATTTTTAAACATAATTTTTATGAAAATTTATTTAAAAATAGTAAAAAAGTTAGATTCATTTGTTATCAATTAAAAAAAATAATTTTAACATTCAATAACTTAAATATTTATTATTAGAGATTTTAACATGATAAAAATAATATTTTAGAAAAAAAAATGTATCTTTCAAAAATAATTTTACAAAGAACTTATTAAAATAGCTTTTCATTTTAATTATTTTTTGAAATTTTATTAGCTTTTCATTAAGACTACTAAAAAACATTTTAGATCTATTAGGTCGGCCTATTTATTAAATATAAATAAATTTATTTATTACTACTATTATTATTATCATATTAAGTTTTGTTTTTTGTGTTAAATCATAAATTTGTTAACATTTTTTGGAATTTAAACAAACTAATCTGCATCAATGTTTGACATATTTAAAGGTATTATTATAAAATAGAATTGAAATAGGATCTAATATTATGTTATAAACTCTAAAAGGTCAAGTTATATATTAAAATTGAACTTATACTCATTACCATGTTAACTTGTTCATCTAGAGGTGAGTGATTTACACTTTTGTAAAATAATAGTGAAGTAGACTTTTAAATAGAGTTTTAGACCTTGTTAGGCTTTGAAAAAATTCAGCATCATATCTATAAAATATGTCCACGATGAGAATGTTATAAATAAAATCTAGCAAATGAGTATTTCAAACGAAAGGTTGTTAACTAACAACGAAAGTATAAATTGAGGTGGCAATATATGAGACTAATCCAAAACATAAAGTTCCCATGCCCACAATTTGTCTCAATCAACCTCCCAAAATATGAATCCTACACATGATGAGCAGTGTAAGAAAACATAACTGATTAACCAGAATTACACAATTGAGTAATAGAAGCATGACTCACATTAAGATTATAATTATAAAGATAATAAACATCATAAAAAGGCAAGTTAGTTGTGGAGAATGACTCAATGTTTGCTTATGGCATTTGAGTGCCATCAACAATCATGATTGACATGGATGACGAGAGATTTCATGACATAAATGACTTATGATTAAATAATATATGATGTGATGCTCCACAATCAAGAAACTATATAGAAGAAAATATACATGACAAACTAGAAAGGTCAAACCTCTAATAGAGGCAACAAATAGTGTTGGAGCTTGTCCGATATTCTTCTGCTAACAATTCATTAATTACCAAATCAACACTTGAAAAAGGAGTTCCATGCAAAATAGTTTCAGTAAGCCTCATCAACAATTGAACCAAATTTTTCTATTGTCTATAGTCAGTGATAGTGTACGCTTTGACGACTTGCAATTTGTGAGTAAGTAAGAGCCAATATTTTATCCCACAAATTAATCATGACAAAATAAAATTCCTAAATTATCATATTAATCTGCTTAAGAGTCCAAATTTCAATCTCTAGTTGATACCATTTTACAAAACCATACTAAACATAAAAATATTTTAAATGATCCCAAAAATCCTTAGCCGGATCATACTTTGCAAATTGTATACATATTGATTAAGAAACAAAATTATTGATCCAAGTTAGGATGTTTGAGTTATTAGCATCTCATGTTTCCAAATCTTTTTTGTACTTCACATCATTTTTATTTATGGATTTATTAGATGTCTCATCAACATAACTCCACATCCTATTTCCTTTCAATTTTTTTCTATACAACATAGTTCTAAATAGAGTTATTTTATATGTTGAGTTGGACATTATTAGATTAAAGAGAATAATCTTTATCACCAACCCTATTACAATCACAAAAATACTAAAAAATAAAATAAGGGTAACTTGATAGTGGAAAACGAGTGGTAGAACAAACACTGGAACAATAGAAATAGATCCGCTTAAGAATGATACACTGAAAAATAAACACAACTGCACTAAATAAGAATTAGAGTGTGTCGCTTAGAAAAAGGAGAATGGGAGTTGCTCCGCACTAGAGAATGAGAAAACAATCACGCTATAGATGGAAGTTAACCACACCTACAACAATAGAGAGGAATAAAAACCAATTCACAATTCAAATGAGTCATACGATAGACCCCAAAATTTGCGGACCATTTTACAATCAATCATAAAATCCACAAAACTCTTATATCATGTTAATAATAGAGGTTCAAAGAGAAAACGAAAAGAGGAGACAAAGAAAGATAAAGAGAAAGAAAATTTCAATTCCAATAATGACTTTGTCTAATGTCTACAAGTAAGATAGTCTTCTACCATACACAAGTTTATGTTGCACCATCATATCTCATTTGACCCAATTGTCGAACCTATTAATCCAATTACGAAAACAAACTTGTATGTGATGTAAGACTTACCTAAATTCTTCACCATAATCATGATTATCAAAAAGTGAGTAATACAACCACTAACCACTATAATATTTAAATGTGTGAAGAATTGTCACAGTAGTTCTTCAATGTATCAAAATTACAACAAAATACTTAAATATGCCTTTTGTTAGTCATTTTGATAATTGAATATATTTTTAATATATTAGTTTAGTCCTCAAATGTGTTTTTCATTGGCAATCTTAGTTTTTTTTTTTTTACAACAACCAATGTTAATAATTGGTGTTATTAATATTTTGCTATAGGTGAAGATCATAAACTTCAACTTCTTTATTACTCTACTCTTTAACTCGGCTACTCCATACACGAAAAGTCAATCATATTTTCTATTGGTCAACTTAATTTATATCAACACTTTCTAATTCAAAAACTACAATGACTCATACATTTAAGAACCAAATAATTATTTATCCACTTTAAACACTTCTAACTTTTCTTCTTTCAATTTTTTTTTTTTTTTTTTAAATTCATCATACGACTATGAGGCTGTCTCATTTTACATTAGCAAGTCATGTACAAAAATATCTTGCTCATGATTACTTACGAATGAATAAAGTATATTTAAATTTATCAATTATGAATGCAAAGATTCAACCATGAACAACATTTTTTATTTCTCAAAAGTAATTAAAAGTTTACGGTCATCTTCGTCTTTATGATTATGATAAAAACTCGATTATTATTTGTTTTATAAATATAAGAGAAAATAATCGTGTCACTCAAAATTTAACTCAATAAAGTGATATTGATTCAATTACCGTCTCAACCGCAAAGAAGAACAAAACCGTTAATTTATATTTATGAAAAGTATAGTAAATTATTATTTCAGTTTAAGAATTAGACGTGAACAATCATCAACAATATATTAGAAAGTCTCTATAATGCACCCTTCAAAAATCTGGTTGTTTGGTTTTTTAAGTTTACTAATGTCGTACAAACAGACCAATTAGTGATGTAAGTTTTTAATCATTTTTTCAATGGTGAAGATAGTTAGATAGATATGAAGACGGAACTGCCAACTATGGGATCTGGTTTTGCTGCACTGGGATCACACAGCAGAAGAGGACCTCGTCTGCCAATATAAAAGTTTTTGAATCTGAATTACTATATATATATATATATATAGTATATACTCCAACCCTCGACAACTTTGTTTGATAGTGTTGGAAATGATGATTAGTATAATAAGAGCGCCTATAAATTGAAAAAAAATAAGAAACTTATATATAGGAGGGATGACACATATTAATAGTGTATATAAGGTAAAGATATGTCAATTGAAGTGTCTCAAAAGATATTCAATTTTGTGAAGGGGTGAGAAAATAGACCACTACACGTGTGCGACCATCGGATTTGGGTTTGAGTTTGGACTAAGTGATGTATTATTTTTTAGTATCCAAAAAATAAAAAATAAAAAATTATTTGTTAAAGGTCAAAACCTATTATTTTTCGTGAACTCTGCTAGGTTGAAAAAACACACCAAAAGTACTTCGAAATATGTGACTTTTCTCTGCTTCATCTTCTTTTCTTTCTTACGAGTGATTATAATATCATATTACGGGTGACAGTCATTAACTGCTGTATTGAGATTGATGATGTAATTTTAGAACGGTTTTTCTACGGTGCAGTAAAACTTTAATACAGTTTGTCTAGACTGTTTTATCCTAGACACTTATGGTCTGCATTGTACAATTTGGGCAGTGCCGCAAAACGTTTTAAAGAGAGCGATCTAGTCTGCGACTCAACTAAGTAATATATTAAGTGACATAAATTTATTTTGACACGATTTTTAGAAACTCAAAAATAACATATGGTGTAACACAACTACTCCCAATTTCTATAGCACCACCGCCCCACACAAAACTTTTAAGAACATTGAGGTTGTCGCACAATGTTGAAGAAGATAGTAGTAGGAGGAGAATTTGACGATAAACAAGTCATTTAGAAAATAAAATGAGTAATATATAATTAAATGAATGATTGATATTATATATATACATGATAAATAATCAAAGATTTATAATAGCAAATTCGCTCATTTTAACAACTTCTTACATTAGAGAAGCCAATTTCATAAAAAGAATGAGATAATTTAAAAAAAAAAAGGATAATTGAATATATTGGATGTACAGTAAAAAAAAAAAAATAACAACAAAGAAATAAAATGTAAACCTACTATAGCCGATTCAATTCAACGGGTTCACGGATGGACCTTTTTAAATGGGACCACATTACGGGACCATAAAATTAACATTAATAATGTTTATTATATCTGAAGTTTGGTTAAGAAAATTAAGTACATTCATATTCAACCTCTCTTAAATTTTTAGATACTTTATTTTAATTTTAAAAATTAGACCATAAAAAATAAAAAAATAAAATAAATCTTATTTCTTATAAAATTTCAAAATTTTATTTAAGTCTATAAAAAAAATCTAATTTTTAGTTCATAATTTTTTTTTATTCTTGTTTAATCATTTTTTTGATTTTTTTCAAATGATATTTTTAATCTTATAAAATCATAATAGAAATTAAAAATAAATAAAATTTTTATAGAGACTAAATTTAAAATATTATAATTTTATAATAATTAAAAATATATTTAATCTAAAATCACCTTCATCATTTTATTATGTTATAAAAAAAGAAAAACTTAAAGACTTTATCAATTAAAAGTTATGTACTATTGAGCTGTAGAAACAATCCAATAACAGGTCTTTCATGTTCATATCTTAATCAGAAAGATTAGAAAGGTTTGGGGGCATTCCCCAACCAAATTCTTGATTCCAGTCTATTAGATAACCCAACTTGATTATGACAGAAGCAACATTAAACTAATTTAGCAAGTCCTTACAATCTTGGAAAATCAATTCAATGTCAACAACAACAACCCAATGCAGTTCACCACAATTGCTGCACCAGACTTGACAGTTTTAGTGTGCAGTTCAACTCATCAATATTAAAAATATTAAAAATAAAAATAAAAATAAATATTTTTAATTTAATATTAAAAATAAAAAGAGAGATAATAGAATTAAAAAGTAAGCACAATTTTGTATTATAGAAATTGTTAAAAAAAAGAGGGATGGACTTTGTAAAGAATAAAACTAAAGTTGACCATCCATTTTCCAATTATAATTTCACAAACGTGTCAACGAGTTATCACCGAAAGCACCTTAACAGGATAAGCATAGTAACAACAACATGGAAACATAACAAGAACGATTAAGATTTGCGAAGTGCACAAGCACTTTCCCTGCATTAGAAGCAAATCTTATACAAAATGACACAAATACCCCCTATCAAATATAATTAATAGAGACGTAAATAGAGACAAGTTGACCGTTTCTTTGCCTCCAAAAATCAACGATAGTAACCGACCTCTCCTTCTTCCCTTAATTTCCTCTCTTCCTCTTCTCTCTACCCCAAACCTTGAAAACACATCACAAACCAAAATTAAAAAAAAAAATTAAAATAACACAATTGACAAATATAATAATTATTAGTTAATTTTTAACAAAAATAATAATAAAATTCAAACGGCACATTTCATTGTCTTATTAGTCATCTCATTTTCCATTCTAAATTCCAACCTCCTCCCGCCGTTGGCCACCATGGAACGCCGGAAAACGCTGACCATGAATTGGGACGGCCTCGGCGACGATGAGGACGACTTACACTTCTTTGAAACCTATAGCCGTCTCTCCACCGCCGTTCCCGACGATTTAGCTTCTTCCTCCGACGAAGAAGATAATGATTATGAAGACAGTCGATTATCCTTCGCCTCCGCAGTTTCCTCCTATCACCCTGCAAAACATCGAAAGCCGCCAGAGCTTCCGTCGGCATCCTCCATTACTCCAAACTACGATATCTGGATGGCTGCTCCTGGATCCATCACCGAAAGAAGACGAAGATTGCTTGGAAGCATGGGATTGGTTGAAAATAAAGAAAATCTCAAAGTTACAAGTGCCGCTATTGGCCGCGCCATCACGAAAAAGTTCGAAAACAACCAAAGAGAAACTTCTCCTTCTTCAAATTCATCCAATTCCGGTACAAATTCATCATCATCTTCTTCAGTTTCCACTACTAGTACTACTACTACTACTACAACTTCCTCTGTTTCCGGTCAGCGAAAAACAGAGAATTCCCCTGTTTCATATGTCCTCGTTCGATCGCGATCAGAAGGCGACATTGATTCATTCTCCATGGCAAAATTAAGGAAGGAGGAATTAATAGGAAAGGTTTCAAAGCAGCGGTTAACGAGAACGAGAACCGCTACTGACATAGGCGTGCCGAGCACACGGGCTCGACACGCAAATGGAAATAGATTTATAGTGAAGGATTCACATTCTGGTGAATCCGGCCACAAACGGTTACCATCCTCACAGATGGTAACGCCCGGCCCAGCGGTCGGAGCGTTCTTTTTAATAAAGAATTTAGATACAGGAAAAGAGTTTATCGTAAACGAATACGGCGAAAACGGAATGTGGAATCGGTTAAGCGATTTAGAAACGGGGAAACAGTTAACAATGGAGGAATTCGAAAACACGGTGGGGCATTCGGCGGTTGTTAAGGAAATAATGAGACGTGCTAACGTTGGAAGAAATGATGGTTATGGGAAGAAACTAGCTTCAAATTCTTATATTTTGAGGAGTTTAAAGTTAAGTAAAAGAAGAGGTGCTTCATTGTTGAAGAATATTAAAGGTGTTGCAAGTGGATTCGTTGGTGAAAGAGAAAGAGAAGTTGTTGTGCCACAAGTTGTTGCACCACAAGTTGTTGAACCACAACAACAACAAAAAACTCAAGAAAAAACTCAAGGGAAGAATAAATGGGTTAAGGTTAGACAAAGTGGGAAATCACAAAAGGAGCTTTCAGCTTTACATATGTGTCAAGAGTTTCAAGCACATGAAGGGTGTATTTGGACGATTAAGTTTAGTTTGGATGGTCGTTTTTTGGCTAGTGCTGGTGAGGATAAAGCGATTCACATTTGGGAAGTGCAAGAATGTGAGGTTATGTCTATGAAACCTGAGGAAGGGAATTTAACACCTATTCATCCTTCTTTGGTTTCTTCTATGGAGAAAACTGGTGGGGAGGCACCTTCTTTGGGTAAGAAGAAAGGGAAATTTGGAAGCAAAAGAGGGAGTGCTATTCCTGATTATGTTCATGTGCCTGAAAATGTTTTTACTTTTTCTGAGAAACCTTATTGTTCTTTTCACGGTCATTTGGATGAAGTTTTGGATTTGTCTTGGTCTAGATCTCAGGTATGTGTGTGCTTTTAGATCATCTTTTTATACTACTCCTGCTACAACGTTGTGATTTGACTGAGAAAAAGATTTAAACTCAATTATAGTTGTTGTCAATAAAGTACGAACACATACATGACAATACATGACACTGACACATTTATCTAAGTTATAAGTTGAGATGGACAATGTCTTGTTAGTGTCAAGCATCAAACATGTTAGACACTAAACATGCTTTTGATTAGAAAATATCGATCCTAGAGAGATTGCAAGATGATAATATGATTGATGGGTTCATAAGCTACAAAGATTGCAACATGATAATATGATTTATGGGATCATAATCCCTTTTTTTTTTTATTGTTGCATATACATAAAAAAAATCTTTAATGTCATTGTGTATATGTTAATCAGTACATTTTTTAAAGTCTGGTTTTATATTTTTGAAAAATTATTATTTAGTTTAGAGAACTTCTACAATCTTAATGTTGAAGATGAGAAATACTAATTTGAGCATAACTTCAAATTAAAAATACTTATTTCTCTTTTAATTTTTTTCATTTGAGTGTGTCAACATTTTTAATTTGAGGTTGTGTTCCCATAAAATTTGCTCCTTCATGACTGCATTTTAGAACTTTGGTGGATACAGAGTAAAACATTAAAAATGTATTTTGCTTTTCCTTACAGCTACTTCTTTCATCTTCAATGGATAAGACAGTGAGATTGTGGGACTTGGAAACTAAGACATGCTTGAAATTTTTTGCACATAATGATTATGGTAATATGTTCGAACTATTTCCCCTTTTTTTTTTGGTGGACATGAATTTTACTTAAAATTGAATATGGTATAGTAACATGCGTGCAATTCAACCCCATGGACGATGATTATTTCATTAGTGGCTCCCTTGATGCTAAAGTTAGAATTTGGAACATCCCTGCTCGTCTTGTTGTGGATTGGACTGATATTCATGAAATGGTTACCGCTGTTTCTTACACACCTGATGGTCAAGTATGTTTTTTTTCTTCGTTAGAAAAGTATCAATTTATAGTTTGTTTGGTTACTACAATTTTTGGATCCGGATTGTTTGCACTTGAAATTGCATGCAATTTCACGAAATAAGTAATTTCACTAGTTATATGAAATTAGAGATCAAACGGTTTAAATTACATATTAGTGAAATTAACTATAGATGATCTCGATCGTTAATTTTTTATCAAGATAGTATTGCACCAAATTCAATTTCACAATTTTCATTCTAATTGTACAATGTTTTGATTAGATTTAATAATTATACATTGATTCTAACAAAATTTAATGATTAATGTTGGTTTTGTTCATTGTTTTATAGGGTGTTCTAGTTGGTACACAAAAGGGGAGTTGTCGTACTTATAGCATAGAAGGTGTTCATTACTCTTTACTTGTCAACTACACATATTTACATTATTATGTGGTCATAAATCAATTTAAAATTTTAATTAGTATATTATTTTACTCTTAAATTTTATATTTTAATATTTTTAACTCTCATGCTACCAGATTACAAATTAACTCAAACAAACACAATTGAACTTCGAAACAAGAAGAAATCTCAGCTAAAAAAGGTTACAGGCTTTGAGGTAAAATATAGTTTATATGGTTTCCTATTAACCAATATTCTTTATGTCAATAATGTATATTAACTTGTTTTGCATCTTCATAGTTTGCCCCATGTAATCCATCAGAAGTTCTTGTTACTTCAGCTGATTCCAGGATAAGAATTGTGGATGGTACATATATTGTTCATAAATTTAAAGGTAATTGATATACTTGCTTAAAACAAATATTTTTGCTCATAAAAAAGTGATAATCATATCATAAAATTTAATTTTTCAACTTATAAAATAGACTTAATTACATTTTTATCTACTATTTTTTGTTCCTTCATGAAATTAGTTCCTCTTTTTAAAATTTAGTGTTTAGGTCTTTTATTAAGATTTTTTAAACGCAAAAGTAGTGATGCGACAAGTTTTTTATTGACATCACGTAAAATCTGCTTATATGAAATTATCTAGATGGATTTCAAACTTTTATGTTTTTATTCACGTCAATAAAAAAACATGTCATATCATCATTTTAGGATTTAAAAATCTAAATAAATACCAAAATACTAAATTTTAAAAAGCTTGGGAACAGAGTAAAAATAGAAGTATCAAAATGACTTATTTGTTATTATTCTTTGTCTTAAATTATTTGTCATTTTACAATATTAATACAATATTAATTACTTTTTTCATTAATATACTTTTATTTATTGTATTTCAACTAATCAAACTTCTCCACTAACTACAATTAATAAGGGTTTGAGTAAATAAAACTCATTTTACCATTGAAATTAACAAAACTAATCATTTTTTTAAGAACCGTGCTCAACTTAAATCAAACAATTAAAATGAAATAACTTAAGTTGTTGTCTTGTTAGTCAATAGAATAACGTTTTGCCTAGTTTGATTCCTATTTTTTGTAGTTACATTCAAATAGATTACGTGAGCTAAATTCACTTAACCCATGTGAACTCATAGTTCACATTCATGTGTGTAGTAAATCAAATTCACAAGTTACATGAATTCAATTCACCTAATCTATTTGGGTGGAATCGGAAAAAAAAAAACAGGAGTCAAACTAGAACCGACGATAGAATAGTGTAACTAAAATGTTGGTAAAAAACAGGATTTCGAAATCCAAACAGCCAAATGGCAGCATCCTTTAGTCCAAATGGGAGATATATCATAAGTGCAAGTGAAGATTCACAAGTTTATGTATGGAAGCATGAAGAGCATAGAAATTCAAACTCAGGAAAAGCTAGAAGTTTGGTTGTTACTCAATCTCATGAGCACTTTCCATGCAAAGATGTTTCAGTAGCAATACCTTGGCCATGTATGATTAGAGGTGATCCACCACAAGTTCCACTTCAAAATTCAAAAAAGAACTCAAAACATTCAATGGCTGAAAACAGCAAGAGAATGCTTCCACCACTTCCAAAGAAAGGTAATAACAACAGCAACAACAACAATGGAACAGAAAGTGCTCCATGTTCACCAGATCATGACCCTTCATCACTTTCAAGAACAGAATCAGGAATTGATAATGACTCATTTGCAAATAACAGTAAGAGAATGCTGCCACCTCTTCCAAAGAAAAACAACAACAACAATCAAACCATGGAAAATGAAATGGAAGATGACCCGGCAGCGATTTCGAGGACGGATTCGGGGTTTGGCGATTCGTTTTCTTCGGGTTCTGGTTCGATGAGATATTGTGATTCACCTTCGATATCAGATGCAGCTACTCCATCTTGGTCATCTTCTTATTCATCATATGATGGTAGCCAGGGTGGTGCATCAGCAATTCATCCTTCAGCATGGGGTTTGGTAATTGTGACAGCTGGATTTGGTGGTGAAATTAGGTGTTATCAAAATTTTGGGTTGCCAAGAAGGATGGGTAGGCAAGCTCATCTTTTTGGAAGCCCTGCATAATATCTGCAAAATTTTACTTAACTTTTTTTTCCTCATGAGAAATGAAGGAATGGCACAAGATTAAATGTAAATTCAAAATTTTCTTTTTAGTTTGACATAAGATGTGGCAATTTTTTTTTGATTCTATGTATCCCTTGGGAGCTTATCTCCTCAAGTAAATGTATGATATAGTTACTATTTTGGACCGTTTGATTTCAATTAACGGTTGAGATTATTCAAAAATTGATTTTGTGAACATGTGATTTGAACCATCTAAGCTAGCCTAGGTTGATTAGACTTACTTTTCAGCTCCTCTTCATCTTAGCCTAAGGGCTTTTGTGACTTGGGTTGGATAGCATGCCTTGATACTAGAAGGTAAACTATTGAGTATTATTTTTTCCTCTGAAGGAGAATATAGGATTGGTGCTCAAATACTTTTGAGGCTCAACGAGTTCTTTTTCTCCTCAAAGACTTATATGTTCCTCATAATTGCCTTGTGATCATATTATGCTGACAATCATTTTGCCATTTACATAGATGTTAATTTCGTTTTTTACGAACCAATGAATCACATTGAAGTTAATTGTCAGGTCACGATAAGATTCAATATTTTGCACCTGCTCCCCATTGTCTCGAAGGACCAAGTTGTTGAAATTTTGATTAAAGTGGGTGTGTTAAAATATGAAGTTCTTATTGTTATTAATGTATAACTACAATCAAAGTTGGTTCGATTTTCGTATTAGTATAGAAATAGGATATGATAGATAATTGAATAAAAATAGAATATGATACACAGTTACACACATGATCACATTTATTCAATCATGTGTTTGATGTTGGTGCAACTCTTAGAGACCAATATTTTGTATTTGAACTTAAAACTTGTATCATGCTATTTGTTTATAATATGAGACATTTAAGTTATTATGTTTTTTTCAACGTAATAAAGTCTTTGAGTAAAATTCATTTTAATGAAATGTCGAGTGGATGACTCGGTTGTGAGATACTATAAAATTTTACTCTTAAATATTCACAGTTAAGTATTATTATGAAGGATGATAATAATACAATTGAGACTATTATGTGCGTGGACTGACACTCTATCTCACATGTTATGGATATGAGATATCAAGTCATAAGATAGGTGTACATTAAGGTAAATGTGTACTGAATTGACCCTAATAAGTTATTCTTATAATGATAGCGGTGTATCCTGAAACCACTATGATCCCTACATGTGGAGTTGATTGTTTTATTATTGTCAAACGTTGACTGTAACAAGACAATTATAAAGTCGGTTAACTGGACACTCAACAAGTCATGCAGAGGGACATGAGTGAGCTAGATGAGATTAATATATGTGGGGCCCTTGATAGTGTATGACCGTAAAATGCATGGCCATGCTGAAATAAGTCAATATGAGATATTGATCTTATTTATTGTTGCTAAGTATACTCAAGTATCAAGGAATATAATATTGAAATATACAAGGGTTGACACATATTATGTCTTGTGTTCAACATAGATATAAAGGAAAACATGTAATTATAGATGAGATCATTATCACAAAAAGATTATGTCAAATTCCAAGACATTATCGTCACTTGTGTAGCAGTGATGTGTTTCTAGATACCGCTCACTATTTATAATATTGAATCGACGATTTAATGTTATTGCCAACATTACGAGAACCTACAAGGTCACACATGAAAGAATAGATTAATGAGAGATTAAAAATAAATAAGTAAGACTTATTTTATTCAGTGGTACGCTTTGAGGACGCACCAACGTGAATTAATGAAATGTGTAACACCTAGCCGCACTAAAACACTAGCCGCACTAAAACTTCAGTGAGCATTTTTCCTTTACCAGTTCCGTTCATCAGCTAGCACTATAAACGGAGGCTACTCTCATTTGAGTCTGTGCGTGTGGACTATGTAGAGACATTGTCGTTCAAACAATGTTGGTGATTCTATCCAACGCTTGTCTGCAAAGGTTATACGCTACAAGAGGTAATTATACGATCTCTTACTCATGGCTATTCATAAGAATCTATCAAAGGGAAAATTTTAAATTCTAGTGTGTTTTAACTATATTTTAATTCACGATTTTCCATTTGATTTCCATACACTATTAGAAAATTGTCATTTTTTGACATATTTCCAAACAGTTTTCGAACAAACTTTAGACATTTTTCCCAAAAACTTCGAACTATATTTTATTTTTGCACAAATTTTAGACAAAACATACTCGGTCCACCAAACTGTCATTGCAAATTAAAAAGTTAATCCCAAATTTCCGACGCAATGTCCAAACTTGAAATGTACTGATATGATTCTCATTGAAGACACTTACAAGAACTACGAAGATTACAACAATTTTGCCTTCATTCAAAAGACATTGGATAACCCAAATGTTATTCCAAATGGAAAAGCTTTCTTTGGAGTTGAACTAATGTCAATTCTTATCTTTGTGTATGCTTTGGTATTTGATTTCATCTATTACCTCTTTATGTTTTATGCATTGTGATTCTTTTTTTTTTTTTTTTGCGTAGTTTGGATTGTATGGTAGAATGATATAAGTTTTTAGCTAATTGTTTTGCGCAAGAACTTTTCGATATTGTTGATTTTGTAGTTGTTCTTTTCTTTTTTATAATGTCAAAGGGGGAGTAAGAAGAATTGCAAAATTATTTTGAAGGATTGCTTAAAGTTTGTTAGCGCTTTTACACTAACGACACAAGTTCATTGGCTTGCATTTTTTCCTTTCACAAATTTGAGAAGATTCAATAACAAAGTTTCACAAGATTTGCAAAGGGTTGTCATCATAAAAAATGGAGAGATTGTAACTGTTAGGTGTCTCTTTAGTTAGTTCTTAGTTGTTAGACTTAGTATTTTGACTGATATCAACTTGCTTAGTCTAGATGATGTTTATGTCTGCTTTGTTGATTCTCATTTTCTAGCTCTTGCATATAATACTTGATCAACAAAGAATTCATGAAAAAGAAGTTTTTATCATGCATAAGCTTAGCTACATGTTGTTTTAGCATGCATTAAATTTGTAGCATGGGCATATTGCGTTGGCATCCTTTGAAACTCATTTAAAACATTTTCTAAGTGATTTTTAATTTTGTAAATCGACTCACCTATCAACCAGTAAGGCAGAGGGTTCTGTAAGTAAGTAAACTAACACCTATGTAAATCAACTTACATAGCTTCAAACTTCAAAATTGGTTTTTCCAACACGTGTAAGTCGACTCACAGGAAGTTTGAATCGACTTACAAGACCTGTAGAATTGAAATTTGTCTGTTTTAAGGTTGTTATTACAGTTACAAAGTCATTATTAATTTCTCATATAAATCCTCTTTCGTTGACTTAGCTTTTCCATGCATCATTATAAAATGTTTTTAATAATTTCTAAACACAAGAATACTTTCACTCATTCCTCATACTCAAGCATTCAAGATCATATCATAGATTGAAATCTCTTTCTTGATCAAGTCGGGTGTGCAATCGAGTTTTGATGCGAGAAACAAAACCGAGGTTATATCGATTTTTGGGATGTCTATTTTAGAGACGAATTATCATGGGGATATCAGTTGATTGCATGTCGAAGGACTGAAGAAGGTGATCTTCAGATAATTTCTAGAGAGAGCTCTCTAGGTGTCTACTCTTTCTTGATCAAGATGGATGTTCAATCTAGTTTTGAAGCGATAATAAACAACGAGGTTATATCAATTGTTGGAGTATTTATTCTAGATATGAATCATCATGAGGATATCGGTTGATTGCATGTCGAAGGACTGAAGAAGGTGATCTTTAGAGAATTTCTAGAAAGATCTCTCAAGATGTCTATATTGAAAGGAGTGAAGTGTGATCTTCAACTTGAAGATGAGTATGTGCTCATAATTTGGAGGACTGTTCCAAGATTATGTGTCAAAAAACTTTTAGGAAGAAAGGTTTGTGTGCAAGGTTTTGTAACATTTGTTGAAGGATCTTGTAAACGTTTACAATCAATAATAAATGAAAAAACTCTCATTCGATTGAATGGGGATAGGACATACTCTACGAGTGAGGACGAAGTAGATGAACCTGTATAAATCGCTGCGTGAATCTTTAATTTATGTATTTTTACCTTGTTCTTTGATTTTCATTTTATCTAAAGTTTGGTGACATTTTCTGTTTTAGTGCAAAATTGACAAAAAATTTATTAAAATTTTTTGATATATAATCTTGTCTTGATCTTGAGTGTTAAATGAATTTTCATTTTTAACATTGAATTCAACACCTTAGACTTTGAGTCAAATTGAAAAATATAATATCTTAGTGTTTCTATTAATTATGATTTATAGAGTCTTTGTTTGATATCTTTGTGAATTTAGTTGAAGTATCAAAATATTTTTCAAAACAACTTCAATCAAATTTTCTATTTTCTTGTATAAGTTTCTATATGATTTGTGTTGTTTGATTTCGATGTTATCAACGAATCAATACAAATATTCAACATACTCGAACCCATCACAATAAAAACTTTTATTTTCCGTTGTATGACTCAAACGATTTTCATTCGATTTTTTAAAAATATCGAACTCTATTCAACTCTTTTTAGAGATCGTTGTCAATAATTCCATAGATAACAGCATCAACATTTTTTGAACAATAAATAAAAAAATGACAACCTTATACCCATTTTATAAAATAAATAACCAAAACCCAAAAAAAATGATGATTACCCTATTATTTGTAAATAAAATAAATGATCACTAAAAGAGTTTTCACCGACTAAAAAACGAGGAAATCAACTTTAATAACCCTTTATATCCAACAACAGATTAGAATTAGTCAGATATACTTTCCCTTAATCAAGAAAAGACCTCAGCTAAGGTAAAGTGAGGAAGAATAAGTGAAATTAAAGGAACATCTTTTCGGTTAAAAAAACATATATAAAGAGCTAAAACATTTAAATATTTAGGAATATGCACTTTACGAGTGAGTGAAGTTAAGAATGAATAATCAGAAAGCCTATCTATATAGACAAATAATTAGTGCAATAAGCAGTTGATATCTTTGTGCTTGAAAGACAGCAAAATGGAGCTGCTGAAGATCAACAGAGGCCATTTCCTCTTTTGCTGTGCGCTTTTGCAAGTGCTTGTCCTTGCTCGAGGTGAGAGTCTAGAAGCATCACAATATAAGGTAACAAATATTAATAATTTGTTACATGTCACAAATAGAGCCTGGATATTACTTTATGTTTTAAATTGTAATTTTTTTTAATTAAAATGACTATTTTACTATTATTTTTAAGAAAATTTAAATTTGATATATATTTTAAATTTACAAAGTTAAATTTTAACCACTGAGACTTCAAACATTCAATTGATTTAATATTAACCAAAACTCATTAACCAATAGACCCTTATTATTAGCCCAGCCTATTCTCATTAATTTATAAACTTTCAATAAAATTTAAAGCAACAAACTTCTGTGAACATTTTTAATATTTGCATGAAAATTTATTATTTTTATTTTAATACAAATATTTGAAAAAAAAAATAGTTAAAATCTTATAAAAAAAACATAGTTAAAACAATATTTTCATAAAAATATAAAAACAATTAAAGAAAAGGTATGGTTTTATTTTCTAATATAAAAAAAAAATTAAAATTACAATGTCATCAAAGTATAACTTATTTGGTAACTACATAAACATTTGATATCATCAGATGTGAGTTCAAAACTAAAATTTTTCACTTCTCCAAAATTAGTGTAAGTTAATTTATCGTGAAACTATTTAAAAAATAATAATTTATAACTAAAATAAACTAAAATCAAAGTACAAGCGTACGGTTGTTAATTATTATAAATTTGCATTTCTTGTAAATTTTTGTCGTGTTAAACCTTTTTTAGCCCTTTTATTTTTATAGTTTAGCAACAATTCATAAGTGGTAATTGGGTTTTCGAGAGTCCTATATATATATATATATATATATATATATATATATATCGATTACCAATGAAATAGTTACGCTTACAAACTTTATCTTCGAACTTAGTAGAAAAATTGCACCTATGTCATCACCATAGAAACCACATGCACATGGGGAGCTGAAACCTCAAATCATGTGAGCTTAAGATTTGGAGACACAAACTCAAGCGAAATATTGGTTAGACACCTAAATTCCAAGCATCTAAGACAAGTTGACCCATTGGAGCCTCAAGTTCTTGATGACATACCAAGGAAACCATTTCAAGCATGCACGGTAGATCAATTTGTGGTCACGGCGCCATGCGTCGAGTCACCCATCTGTTACTTGTACCTCAAGTTAATCGGCAACGATGATTGGCGGCCGGGTTTCGCGCAAGTTCAAGTGCTTGAGGGATCTCACCTTAGCTCCAATTACTTCTATTTCCGGCGATATTTGCCTAGACTTGTTTGGCATGGTTTAGATGTATGTGATAGTGAGGTTACTCCTTTTGGTCTCAAGAAGAAGAGAAAGGTTCATGTGAACTATCCATGAGTAATGTAAAACTCCATACAACTTTCTATGTGTTTCTTTTAACCAAGTAGAGAAAAATCAATAATTTTCTCCTTGAAATGTAAATTATTGAATAGTAATGTCTTTGAAATTTGGAAATAGTTAGCTATGTAATATGTGCTCGGCAAGTAATTATTATACATAAGTTTAATTACTTTTTTCATTATTAAATATGATAATTCATCTTGGTCACTTTATTTTTGAAAATGTATCAACTTTGGTTTTACATGTAGAGGATATTTTTTGAGACTACCTCGGGAGGGAGTCATCAAGGCCAAAGCAATAGATACAAATTGGTGGAATAAGGTTCTTTGAAGTTAGTTTGGAAGAATATTGACTAATTTATCTATAGCATTCAATAAAAGTTAATCACAAGTCTAAATTTGTTAGTAAAGTAAAAATTAGTTTGTACATACCACTTACAATTTACTTGGGTGACTAATTTTCATTACGATATTTGGTAAATAACCCACAATTCTTTATTGATAATCTATGTCTCACTATATTTTTAATTAATAATTTATTTATTATTGTAATTGTTACGACAGATTTAAGTACCACTTATATTTTATTTTAAAAAAAATTTACTTATTGAAAAAGCAATACAAGCTAGGTATAAGAAATAAGTGTTTTAATGTTGGAAGAAAGTCGATTTTACAATGAAAAAAGAGGACTTTAAAACTTGATTAGTGTTGATGTAGCGTCAACTACTTGTTTGACGTTTAAAGCCTTAAAGTTAAACACGTCTTAGGGGACGCTAGTTAGCATTAATTTTCCCATAATGTAGAAACTACATCATGTTTCAATACATCGACATTAACTAACATTAATTAGATGTTGATGCTATCTTTATATTTATAGTTTTCGATATAAAGTCGATCTTATTTACATTAATTTTAGCGTCCACCACACGCAAATGTTAATTTAATATTTTTATTGGCTATAGTGTAGGTTTTAGCGTCCATGTAGTCAACGCTAACAAGCCTAAAATTCTCGTTGTTTTGTGAATATCCCACCACGAAGGCTTATACTAATATCACCTGTATGCAAAACAAACCTATCAATTAAGGCAAGGCATCCAACGAAAGAGTAATCAAACTTGTAAAATGTAGTTAAAAATTAATATCCATACAAATATTGATGTTTTAACTGTAAAAGTAGTAGAAATATACATAATATATCTGTTTATCATTAAAGGTACTTTATAATATACTGGTTTTATTTTTATCTTAATTTTAACAAGTTTTCTCATTCTTCCACAACTTTTACAAATTTTTGTTTTAATTATCTAATTCTTAGGCAAAATGAATTTTGATAATTCTGCATTTAACGAAAATATAAATAAAATTTGACTAATAATTATTGATGTCAATATTCAAATTCAAATACTTCCAACAAATACAAGAAAATCTCTTATTTGCTACCATTATTTTGCTATAATATATGGTTGGATGGTTAATCTCAAATTAAATAGCTGTCATTTGGTTCCAAGTAATTTTATATTAGTCTTTTTGACAAATTACTATTTTATTACTTTTTTTTTCTTTCTACAGAATCTGATTTTTAACTTTTAAACATTTTATTTGAGTAAAAAAATTTCATTCTCGCTCGTTTACGGTGGTTTTCACTCTTCATCACTCTATACTCACGATTTCATCATCGCTCTTCATCATCTATTTCAATCGCTCTCGCTCGTGATTTGAAGTTCGGTCAGCCGTTCTCGCAAATATCAGAAATACTCATACCTCTCTTAATAATTCGAGATTTTACCATGACTGCAATTTTATAGAGAGGCTACCTTATTGACCGCAACTTCTTCTGTATTTATTTTCGTTTTCATTGCTGCCCCTCCGATAAATATTGATGGTATTCGTGAGCCTGTTTCTGGATTTCTACCTTACGGAAACAATATTATTTCTGGTGCCATTATTATTGGTTTGCACTTATACCCGATATGGGAAGCTGCATCCATTGATGAATGGTTATACAATGGCGGTCCGGATGAACTAATTGTTCTACACTTCTTACTTGGTGTAGCTTGTTACATAGGTTGTGAATAGGAACTTAGTTTTCTCTGAGTATGCGCCCTTGGATTGTTGTTGCATATTCAGCTTTGTTGCAGCTCTTGTTTTCTTGATCTACCCAATAGGTCAAGGAAACTTTTTAGATGATATGTCTCTAGGAATTTCCGGTACTTTCAATGGGACGACTAACGATAAACATGTGCATCCAACCCTTTAGTATAGACACCCAATTAAGTTGGAGGCCCCAGACTATTTTATAAGATATCCGAACTTTGAACAATTGCATTGATATTGTTAATTGTTTAAACTCTAAAATTTTATATTTGTACCTCTTGCAAGAATAAACAAAGTCTGAATTATTCTCGTAGTTCAACTACACACTTCTATCTATCTTCTTTCTAAACCTAATTTCTCTCATAAATCTAATTTATCTCCTCCCCTCTCCACACTCACCATCACTAACTCATTGTGTGACGGCAGCTGCAACCTACTAGGCACCATCACCAGCTACCGACGGATACTCCGATACCTTTTCCCTTTGATTCTCTAATCGCTCAGTTTCACAAATCGCGTCTGAATCGCGCGACCCCATAGAGCATAAAATCGCGTTTTCTATAGATTTTTCTCCAAATTTCATTTCAATCCTCCATCCAATAGAGAAGATTGATCATTCAACAAATGTTAGAATCTTGAATATTTGATATTAAAGTTTTGTGATTTTAGGGTTTTCTAAAGTGAGATTTTAGAATATTGTGATTTTTTTCTTTCTAAGTTGATAGTTTTTGAATCCAATTTTGTTGTTGTTGAAACTGATTTTGAATCCAATTGTAGTTGGATTTGATTCTAATTTTTGAATTCAATTATGCATTATTGAATTCAACCGTAGTTTGATTTGATTATGATTTTTGAATTCAATTATGTATTTTTGAATTCAAATTCTGATTAGATTTGATTATGTTTCTAATTTGATTTTGTGATTCTAATTTGTACTTAAACTCTATACATTAACAACTTTATGTCGGTAACTCTTATACTTAGCTTAATTGATTTTTCTTGGTACTAATGGAACCATGGTACTAATAGATCGGTAATCCATTAGATCGCTTGTTGGTAAACGTTGCAGAGTTGATCATACACAATTGTGAGAAATTCCGGGTTTTTTTTACTATGTCTCATAAGATTAGAAAGTATGAATCTGGATATCAGAAGCGTAAGAAAAAGAAAACTCTTGAAGAGTTAACTCAGTCTCGAGCAGGAGCTCTTGATAATTTTTTTATAAAAGAACCACTAATTTCTGTTGAAAATCATAATGTTAGAATATTGTGATTTTTTTTTCTTTCTAAGTTGATAGTTTTTGAATCCAATTTTGTTGTTGTTGAAACTGATTTTGAATCCAATTGTAGTTGGATTTGATTCTAATTTTTGAATTCAATTATGCATTATTGAATTCAGCCGTAGTTTGATTTGATTATGATTTTTGAATTCAAATTCTGATTTGATTTGATTCTGTTTTTAATTTGATTTTGTGATTCTAATTTGTATTTAAACTCTATACATTAACAACTTTATGTCGGTAACTCTTATACTTAACTTAATTGATTTTTCTTGGTACTAATGGAACCATTGTACTAATAGATCGGTAATCCATTAGGTCGCTTGTTGGTAAACGTTGCAGAGTTGATCATACACAATTGTAAGAAATTCCAGGTTTTTTTACTATGTCTCCTAAGATTAGAAAGTATGAATCTGGATATCAGAAGCGTAAGAAAAAGAAAACTCTTGAAGAGTTAACTCAGTCTCGAGCAGGAGCTCTTGATAATTTTTTTATAAAAGAACCACTAATTTCTGTTGAAAATCATAATGTTGATGTTGAAATTCTTAAAAAGAGATGATGTTAACGATGATAATGTTGTTGGTGATGATTTTAACATGAATAACTCACTTGATAAAAGAGATGATGTTAACGTTGATAATGTTGTTGGTGATGATTTTAACATGAATAACTCACTTGATAATGAAGAGGATAATGTTAATGACAGTGTAGAGGAAACACACCCATTTGAACATTCATTTGATAGATTTGATCCAAGAAATTGGGCCATGCTCTTGATTTTAAAATGATTGATTTATTAGTTAGGAAATATTTTAAAAGAATTTTTTTTTCATTGATAATGCTCTTGTTGTAAAGTTTTAAAAAAAGGGATTGGTAAAAAGACCAATTAACAAAGGAGGGACAAATAGTCAAACTATTGATAAAACGACTCAAAGGCTAATTGAGAAATAAAATGAACATTGGAAAAATATTTTTAAAAAATATTTCAATAGTGAAATTCTTTGCTAAACATAGTTTGACCTATGAATTTGACACAATTGTCCAATAGCATGTTACACATATTACAAATAATAATGTTCACTTTCATTATATTGGGTATCACATACAAAATGAGTTAATACTTTTGCAATTAAAACTGAAATCGTTAGAAAAATCAAATAAGCAATGTATTTCTCAGTGATACTTGATTGTACTCTTGATATTAGTCACCAAGAGCAAATGTCTTTGATAATAAGAGATTTGAATGTTTCTTCAAATTTTGTTATTATTGAAGAATCTTTTTAACGATTTTTGAATGTGAATGATACAACTGGCCAAAGGCTTTTTGGTATTTTACAAAATGAATTGAAAAATCTTGATCTTGACCTATTTGATGTGTGAGGACAAGGTTATGATAATGGGTCGAATATAAAACAAAAACATCAAGGTGTACAAAAGAAACTTTTAGACATAAATCCGAGAGCCTTTTATACTCCTTGTAGTTGTCATAGTCTTAACTTAGCATTGTGTGATATGGCTAACTCTTGTATTAAAGCTAAATATTTTTTTGGAGTTGTTCAACGCATTTATATAATTTTTGACGACTCCTCCCCATCCAAGTAGTTGAGAGGATCGTTATACTTTTTTGATGGTTGAGAAATTCAGGGGGGAAAAGATTATGACCAACAAATTGTCAACTTTTTGTACAAGAGGATACTTTTTGAAACTTCACATTTCAATCCTCTTTTTATTATGCTTATTATTAATTGTGTTTTTTTTTCTTTTTCGAACCATCTTTTTGTAATCACTGCTTCTAAGAAATGAAGTCACATTTTGGTTCAAAATAGTTATCTCAAAAACATTCAGGCATATGTTGAGGGGGAGTAATTTCTTTTCAAAAACAAAAATTACACATATGATTGAGGGGGAGCATAATCATTACATCACATAATTTCGTATACTAAAATCATAATCTAAAGAATTGTCATCATCAAAAAGGGGGAAATTGTTGAGACAAAATCTCTCTAAATTGTTTTAATGATAACAAAATTATTTCAAAGATTATGATTATGCTTATTATCTAATATGTGCTCTTGAGTGTATCCAAATTAAGAAAACAGGTTACTCATTACATCAAAAGAAGTGTATCTGATATGTCCTCTAAGCTAGAAGATAGACAAGTAAAGGATAAATCTTTAACCTCTAAGATAAGAGGATATACAATATCACATAAAAGATGAATCCACGACAAATTAAAATGAAGATAAATCTGTACCTGAAGACAGACAGTAAATGGATAAACAAATCAAGAGGATCCAAGACAGAGGATGAACAAACGAAAGGATGAACTAGTGGTGTCATTCATCCTCTTACATAGGGAAAGTCCAAAAGTACCATAGTACGAAAAAGTGTGTACTTGACAAGAAAGGCAAGACACTACAACTCTTGGAAAAAGAAAAAGCCAAAAAGTACAAGTCATGTCCTAACTTCTGGAAAAATCAAACCTCTTATACGAGGACGAACTGCAAACTCATCCTCCCAAGCTCTTGCACTACAAGGACAGTTGAATGACATTTTGGTAAATCAGATTAATGACCATGGACAATTAAACAAATCTCTAACGGTCACTTTACACTTTTCCTAATGGATGGAGCCTCATGACCTCTATAAAAGGAAGAAACCTCTTCATCATTAAACACACTACTACTCATACAAAAGAGAAATACTCAAAGCTAAGAAGAACAATCTCATCCTCTCTTTGCACTTTCTATAGTATTTAACTATATCTTTTAGAGCATCCTCTTAGAAAGTTTTGCAAAAGAGAAAGAATAATACTCTCATCACAAATCACTAAATCTGTATATTCCAAGTTCTTATAAACTTGGTAATAGTTGTAATTCCAAAAGAAAAATAGTGTATGCCTAGTGAGGCTGGAAAACGAACACAAAAAAGAAATGATCCCTTTAGAGGACAAGTCATTTTGAACTATAGTGAAACTCACAAGTTTGTGAAGAACTGGACGTAACCCATTTTGGGTGAGCCAATATAAATTAAGTGTGTCCTCTTTACATGCTTTAGATTTTCTGTTTCTTATATTCATCCTCATTTAAATTGCAATTCATCCTCTCACAGAGGATACAGTTTTTAAAACAGTCAATTAGAAATTTTAAAACAACAATATCTCTATTCAACCCCCTTCTAGTGATATTTTAGTTACTTCAGTGTAGATAGTGTCAAAGCTATAAGAGTTCAAATGTCAGATTTTAGAGTAGCTTTACTTGAAGTTTTGGAAAAGGATCTCAATACTAAAATAAGAAGTGAAGCTAAATCCTTAGCAACAAATGAGCTTGATGATTTTGAGTTTTTAATGACTATAATAATTTGGCTTGAAATATTATCCGCAATTAATTTTTACGATCAAAGGATATGCTTCTTGATGTTGCTATGGAAAAAAATAAAGGGGTTGATTTTATTTTTTGAGGGATATAGAGAAACAGCTTTTTATAATGCCTTGGATAATGCTAAAGAAATTGCTATTGAATTGAATATTGACCCAATATTTCCTTAAAGACGTATAATTCGAAGAAAAATACAATTTGATGAGAATTTTAATACCCCATCAATTGAGCTATCTGAAGAGGAATCTTTTAGGGTTAATTATTTTATTTACCTTTTTGATCAAGTTGTTTCTCTTAATAAGAGATTTGAGCAATACGAAGAGTATGCAAGTAATTTTGGTTTCTTGTTACTTCTCACAAGTTACAATTATTGGACAATGCAACTTTGAAGTCTTGTTGTAGTCATGTTGAACATGCATTGAAACATAATGAGCAATCTGATATTGATGAGAATGAATTATTTGTGGAGTTAAAGTTACTAAGAGAAATCTTTCTTGGAGAAAAAAATTGGACCTATTGATATATTAAGATTTTTGAAAGACTTAGATTTGTTTCCTAATACAATTATTGCATATGGAATTTTGTTGTCTATTCCCGTGACAGTTGCTTCTACATAAAGAAATTTTTCAAAAATGAAGTTGTTGAAGTTTTACTTACGGTCTACCATGTTACAAGAAAGACATAATAGATTAACATTAATAGCAATTGAGAATGATCTTTTGGAGACAATACAATATCAAAATTTGGTTCATGAATTTACTTCAGAAAGCGTTAGAAAGATGACTCTCTTTAAATAGTAAAAAGATTAGTATTAACTTGAAGTTTTATTTAGATGTTATTTACAATTTACTTATTTTATTGAATTTAAATAAAGTAGTTTGAGTTTTTTATATTTCATTCGTAAAAATAAATTATTCTAAAATAACTTATAATTTTTGAAATTATATATTTTATTAAGAGTCCAATTTTTTAAAATTCAAAGAGAAACTGAAAAAACATTACAACCAAAAACATTTCGAACAAATGCTAAGTCACCGATCCACGTGAAATAAGGGGTAACATGACTTTTATTATTCTTTTGCCCGTTGCTCCAAGGCAAAGTAGAAAGCGACCAACATCATAAAGCCCCCAAATCAAATATACTTTTCAAACACATGTAGAAAACTACATTTCAAACTAGCTAATTCAAAATTAAACAATATACAAGCTCATTTGTAATCTTTCAGATAGTATACCATACACCGGCAAACTTTCTAATTTCGCTAATAAGTTTTCTCCTTAACTTATTCACATCTAAAATAGATTATCTTGCTGTCATAGTTACAGTGTAACTAGATACTAACCCGCGCGTTGCGTGATAGAATTTAATATATTACTGAGTATAAAATAATAATAATAATATATAATTTAAAAGTAATGTTAATTCTATTTTATAGTAAAATATACTCAAGTGTTTATGTACTTAAAGGTAAATATATTTTTGAATAATTATATATAAGTTAGGTTTGCTTTACTACAAAAGAAAAAGTAAAACATTGTTGACTAATACAATTTTTTCAAAATATATTTAAATGTGAATTTGTTTATTCAAGCTTTTTTATTTCATTGAAGTGGTTCTTCTAATAATATATTTGTTAAATAGTTATGTATTTCTTTATTATTAAAGTTATACATTTAGCTATAATATTTCTTCATTTTATATAATTTATATTAGTTTTGAAACATTAGATTTATAAATTTATGTACTTTTTCACGTTTTCAATTTTATATGTTCATCGTAATTCTGTCAACCTCACTGTCGATCTAAGTATGCACTAAATAATATTGTGTGTTTTGTGATATATTATAACATTCATTTGTGAGTAATAGTTTGTTAAATCTAAAATATTGAAACAATTCATTTGTGTGTGCCTTGGAATTTTCTAATAATTATTTGACACGGACAAGAAATTTCAAGAGTGGTTGAAAAAAATTATAGACAGGAAAAGTTTGTAAATGTTTAAGACATAGAAAGTTTCGAGTGAATAATAAAATAGTTTGAAGTTCTTCATTTTCAAATATTTAATATTATTCATTTTTTTTTTGTTTCAATTATGATTTGTGTTTTTTTAATTATAAAAAAAAAAAGATGTTATGGGAGACACATTCAACATAGGGAATAAAACTAATTTCCTATGCAATAATATTGATATATGATCTTGAACAATAATTGACAATATAAAAACAATATTATTGAAGTATCCGTGAACTAAGAGTGTGTCACATAAATAGTTGTACATTGGTTGCATTTCATAATATCGTTATCATTGATTGAACTTAGTATTTACAAGAGAGTGGTTGAAAAATAGAAGATAGATCTTGATGTGTGTATGTAGTCGAACTTGCATTGCGATGATTTGAAGATATTGGATGGTTTGTTTTTTTTGTATGAGTTATTGAAATGAAAGTTTTGATGAGTAATTATAGCTTTTTAAGTGTATTGATGGTCATTGAGTGATAAATTAAAGCTGAAATTATATAATGTATGAAATAATTGTACTTGGGCAAATGAAAAGGTTTGCATTATATATTGAAGAAACAAAACATAATGGAATAGAAGATGAATTTGGAATGTGCCACATCAGAATTTTAGTGAGTTGGCAAATATTGGAGGATGTGGCATAGATAAGAATTTTGGGGTTCTGTTTTAATTATTATAATAGATAATAGATAATAGATTAGCGGTATACTATTATATTAGATTACAAGAGAGAAAACATTATTGTGTATTTTTCTCTATTAAGGTATAGAGCGGTAAATAATTTAAAATCTCTCATGTAGTTGTTTTGTGATTATGACACTGCTTTTTATCAACATTTAAATTTCAACAAATGTAAATTATTTGTTGGTTCAATATCCTTTAGACGGGCATAGAATATCAGTACTTTTCTTGACTTCGCATCTGGATCACTTCCATTTACTTACTTGGATATCCCCTTATTTCGAGAGAAGCCTAAGACATATTATTTGTAGTCTATTGTTGATCGTATTAAAAGTTAACTTTCTTCTTGGAAATGCTCAATTTTATCGATTATAGGGCACGTTCAACTGATTAAATCTACTATTCATGGTATATTGGTATACAACTTTCATGTTTACGCATGACTGATCTCTCTTATAAAAAAATTGGATTCTTGGTTGAGGAATTTTATATGGTCAGGAGATATTGCTAGTAGAAAAATTGTTACAGTAGCATGAAAAAAATTATGTTCTCCTTTGGAAAAAGGGGATTTGGCCTTCGATCATTGCGCGCTATTGATTCTGCTGCTTTGATTAAGCTTTCTTGGGACATGTTTTCCTCGCATCAACAATGGGTTTTACTTTTTAAGGCTTATTTTCATCGTGCCAATAAATCAATTACATATTTTGCAAAATCCTTAATTTGGCCACGAATTCAACAATTTTGCAAAGTCCTCGCCTTGTGCATCTGTTATAATCTACCGTTGCAGATTTTTTGGCCAATCACTTTTGGGATATTCTTGCTTGTTTTACTCGTTCATTTCCCAATATTTTTGCTGAGATGCATCAAATTATTACTCTTTCAGTGGATTGTGATGGTTTGGAGTCTGACAGATTCTGGAATTTTATCCTTTAAGGATGCTTACCAAACTCTTCATCCTACAATTATAAAGCTTAGTTAGGGTAAAAAGATATGGAGTGCTGCAATTCGTCGTTCAAAATCTTTTCTTGTTTGGCGTCTTTTTCATAATAAGATGTCTACAAATGATCACTTAAAGAATCAGGGGTGTGTGGTGGTGTCACGTTGTCAGCTTTGTTCCCAAACTTACGGAAATATTGATCATCTTTTCTTTGATTGTGTGTTTTCTATTCAATTGTGGATCTGGTTGTCCTATGTTTTACGTAATATGGTTGATTTTTCTTCCATCTCTTTGATTCTTAAGATTTTTAAGAAAAATTGGAACTCTCAGGTGGGTGACATCATCCTCTTTGTTGTCATTCATGTTATCTGGATCATTTGGTTTGCACGTAATCAATTAGCTTTTAATAACAAACATAGTACCATTCTACGAGCTATCCATCAGGTTTCTTCTGTTGTCTCTCTCTCAAGTAGATTCTCTAAAGGTGTAACATCTTCATCAATGCAGGAATTTTCTATTGAATGTCATGCTCCTAAATCCCCTGTTGTTACACAAGTCATTTGTTTGAAGTCTCCTTATCGTTGGATTAAATGTAATACTGATGACGCCTCTAGAGGCAATCCAGGTCTTTCTGCTATTGATGTTATTTTTAGAGATTCAAGTGGTGCTATTGTTAGTTGCTTTTTGGATTACTTGGGTGTTAATACATCATTTTATGCCGAATTTTTTCTATTTGAGATCACCCACTCTAAAAGTTAGTTTCATCTGTAGATAGAGTGTGATGCTTTGATGTTCATCCAATCTTTTAAGAGTTCAAATCTTGTGCCATGAAAATGGAAGACTAGGTGATTGAATTGCATCTCCCTTACAAGACAAATGTAGTTCCACATCTCTCATTTTCAAATGGAAGGCAACATGTGTGCTGATAAGCTTGCTAACACTGGTTTTTGCGCCCATTGTCTTACTTGGTGGGATTTATCGCTGGATTGTATTTGGAATAACTTTTACTACAATCGATATAGCATTCCCTTTTATCGCTTAAGTTAAGTATGATATATGTGTTAATATGATGCACTATTTTCCCCTTCAATTTGGTTTTATCCCTTTCGGTTTTCCAAGTAAGGTTTTTAATGGGACAATTTTGTTTGTACTTGTTTTATTGGATTTTGATCTAGTCCCCCAAAGCTATTTGTTTTTTATTTTATATTTTGTTTTATTTAATAAACTTATTAGGGTGTTTCAAATGATAGTTGATATTTTTGGGGTGTCAACATAGTTGGGATGTCAATTCTATCATGTAATGCCTTTGCACTCTAATTTTTTTTTAAAAAGTGTAGAGCGGCGAACATTAACTCTCAAATGATTTGGTCTAGTGGTAAAAACATGTATTGTTAATAAATAAAACAAACAGGTATCAAATTCATCATATTGATGGTTCGACCTCACTAGTGCCATTTGAGGGAGACAAATATAAATCTATTAATAAGTGTTCAATGAGCCCTAAGGTTTTTCCTACCTTAGAATGAGACATCATCCTCTCACTCTAAATTTATTGTATAATAAAAAAGAGTGACAGACATATATTTTTCAAAGAGTTTAACGACGAAATTCATACAATGTAAATAAATAAATAAAATTATAATTAGTGTTGTGTGAATTGAAAAGATGAAAAAGTCTCACATAAGAGGGATATCACACTTTAGTAGTGTTTATAAGGAAGACGTATGATATTTGAGGTGTGCCGAAGGTGTACTCAATCAAATCGATCACAACACACGTGCACGCCGCTGATTGGGGTTGGACTGTGGTGTATTATTTATTAGTACCCAAGAAATATTTTTTTTAATGCGTGCGTTTTTATCTCTCTCGACATCTGCTATTATTTGACCGAGTCCTTCTCCACTTTGTTCCACTTCTCCTCGTCAGTTATTGCGTGAGTGAGTCTTCCTCCACTTTCCTCCGACTTCGCAGGTTGGTTTTCTGTGAATTGATTCGTTTTCAATGAACTGATCAAAAACTACTTGCATAGATTTTGCTCAGATCAGTTGTAGAATTCCTCTATAAATAGAAGATTCCACTTAATTCACAAATCGCATCGAAACTCCAAAAATTCCTGATTTTTCTCTCTTCTCCCTTTTCTGCTTCATCTCAAATTTTCTTTTTGTCCCTTACCGAAATAAATACCCCTTCAAATTTTCGAGTGGTCGTAACCGACATATTTAGATGGTGTCATTCTAGAACGGTTTTCTACAGAGCAGTAGGAAATTGATACAGAGTATGTAGTATCTTTTTATCATTGGGAAGTCGTGGTTGATTGTCTGCTATGCACAATTTTGGACATTACCGCGAAACATCTTAAAGAGGCAACCTAGTCCGTGACTCAACCCAATAATTTCTTTGATGGCTGAAAATTATTTTTAATCAGTTTTTTGAAATTCAAAAACAACAACTTTAAGATGTTTATTTCTGCAATGTCTATTGAAGAGATTACTAGATCCGATTCCACTAATTTTGATTTCAATAAACGATTTTGGTTTGAGGGATGTCACTTCAAACGATTGTAACAAAAGATGCTACCTTTCTTAACTATTAAAAATGTTGCCAACGTTCTTAAAAATGACATTCTAATGGTTCCAAAAACAGTAGAACAAAACATAAAAGGATAAGAAAATTGCATAATTAACCCAATGAGAAGCTAATGATTACCTCTTTAAGAATTATATTTTGATAACAAAACTGCCTAATTTTTGTAAAATCCAATATTAGCAAGCTTATCGCACATGTTGTCTTCCCTATAAATATGGAACTCCATTTTCCTTGTAAGGAAAATGCAATTCAACCATCTAGTCTTCAATTTCCACGACACGAAATTTAAATTAGTAAAAGATTGGACGACTAACAAGGAGTTATACTCTATCCAAAGACGAAACCAACGTTTAGAATGAGCAATCTCAATAGTCATTCAAAAATTAATCAGTCTCGTGAGCGATTGAAAATTAATCCCATAGTCATTCGAAAGAGCTAGCCAATTAGAAATTTTTGTGTGATCACAACCATATACAAATCCAAATTATATATTTAGATAGAGATTAATGACCATACAAGATCAGTGTAAACGTTTTTACGCTAACAATAAACACAAACTGATTTGAGCGGTTATTTGATGATGAAAGTTATAATTAGTTTACATTGACAGTATATATTCCTTTTTCTCAATTAAATATGTGAAAAAAATTACACATTATTTTACTTTTGAAATAATAATAAAAAAAATAGTCTTTTCACTATATTTTTATTTTATTTTTTGTGTTTATCTAAATAATTTAAATTTATGGTTGTAATGGCCATTTAAGTATCGCTGTTTAATAACAGTAGGTTTTAAAATGAAATAAAGAAAGAGGAACATATTAAAAACAATCTCTTGAAAATTGGGCCGGGTTTCAGGAATGATAGTTTTCTTTTTATTTTAAACATGTAACACTGAAAAAGCCTAGGAATGAATATATTTGATGTAGACCTTCAATTAAAGTCAAACTTTTGGTAACTTTAGTTCTTGAACTATATTGCTTGCAAGGGAAACAAGGCATCGAAGAAGTGAGAGATGAATCAAATATAGCAAATGTAAAGGGCATTCAGTAAAATTAGTAGGGTTGTAAACTTGTAAGTACTGCTAACAAAAAAGCAAATCACGTGCATTAAAGTTCTCATTCATCACACCACAGCAGTAAAGCAAAGTTTTCTCATTGCACAAAATGCATCCTTATATGTTAAATTTTATTACTATTTGATTATATCATAAGAAATTTGGATTTACTTTTCTATATGTTGAACTTATGAACGTTTATGTGAAGAAAAAGTTATATAATATTTAAAATTTTAAATAGCATGTATTAATCTCGTTAAAATTTATTCATTTCCAAATTAGATAATTTTTTAAATACTAAAAAAATTATAGCTTCCCTTTACTGTTGAAGAAGTTTAAGATTTTTTTTATATATAATACTCTTAACATATTGCTAAAACTAGTTACATATCTCATAAAACAAAAATTAGTTGGTAAAATTGACCGGTGGAACTAAAAAATTGTATGAGGCTTGAGCCTAACCCTCCTCCCTCTGCAAATTTTATCGTTTTTACTTTAGAAAAATTTGAATTATTGTTAATTAAAATTAGAGACAAAAAAAATAATATTATTTTTCTCTAATTTTTATGTCTCTAGTACTTACTGGCGTAATTAGAGATAAAGCTAAATTTTTTAATATCTAATTGTTGTTTGTAACTTAATATTTTTGGATTTAGATTATCTCCTTCGTCTTTAATATCCAAATTCATTTTTCACTTCTTTTATGTATGTATCCTTAAAAAAATATCAGATAAGTATCACCAATTCTCATATATACTAAAAGAAGATGGGAGCAAATTCTCATATATAAGATAATGTAATTTGAGAGTCACGTTTTACTTTATCTTCAACATTATTAACGGATACTCTTGTGTATTCTTTATGAGATGTAGCTCCATTTTTTCCCTTTTATTTTTGCATTTATATTTCTCCTGTGTAAATAAAAAAAAAAAACTAAAATTGCTTGTTAGAAAAAAATTGAATGCAAATAGGGTGTTTTTGGGTAACCGGGTGATATATGCTATTCAATTAAAAAGCTTTAATTTTTGTCATAAAAGTTGACTTTTTTTTTAATTACTATTAATGAGAAAGAAATATACTTAATGAGAATATAGAAAATTATTTTGCTCAATAAAATGATATTAATTAAGGAGATATACTTCAAAAAATCAATTTGTATACATGTTGATATATATATCAAGAAATAATTATGTTAGCAACACACTGAAATATATTTTTCAACAAAAATATCTAATATAGACCTCTAAAAAAATAGTCAAAAAAACACACTCTTCCTCTTTTTTGATAAAAAATAAATTTTATAATAATAAAAATAAAAAAAATAAAAATATTTAATTAAAATTTACTAAAAATAATACATTTCAGCTTTAGACCAGTAGCATATTTAGAAAGTGTGTTACTAATTTTCCCCATTTAAAAATGTTAAAGCTGTATTAGGATATAAGTGTTGTATGGAATAATATTTTAATATACTATTATCTATAATATTCCTCATATGACAGTTGGTAGTATAGGATCCAGTGCATCTTATAAAACTCTTTCAAGTCCACTCTTTTTGAGACACTGAAAACAAAAACTGATGTATAGCAAGAAAAACAAACCTCCAAAAAGTAAAGCCAATTAAAGAAGCTAAGAGAATCATTAAACAATTTTGATTTGTTGATTTTATTCCAATATTGTAAGATCTCCATAAACAACAATATCCCTATAACTCTCTCACTCTTACCTCTATTCTTTCCTTCCTTATATTGCTCTTTCATTTTAATTCATTGTTTTCTTCTTTACCTAATTCATGCATCATTTCTCATCAAACATGTCAAATCCAAATATCTTTCTTATAAAAAATTACAAAGAAGAGTTGAGCAATTCCAAGAATAATAATTTGAAGAGTACTCAAAGCCTTGAAGGAAGTTCCAACTCTCAAAATTCACAAGATAACAAAAAAGAAGATAATAGTGAAGAAGGAAGTTCAAGAACTCCATCATCATCATCAAAAGAAAAGATCAAAGAGAAAGAAGAAGAAGAATTAGAAGATGGTTTTAGAACTCCAACATCTTTGGACCACAAGATTTCAGTGATCACATGTCCACCTGCACCAAAGAAAATCAAAAAATATCTGAAAAGGAGATCATCAGAAGCACCTTGCAATTGTAGACAACAACTTGATCTGTCAAAAGAAGTTGAATTATTGTTCCCACAAACAACTCAGCATATTCCACTTTCTGATCATTCACATAGCGCCAAGAAAATTCGAAGATATCAGGAACCCAAATGATATATTAATTCAACTTTATTTCATTGCTTGTATCATAGTTCATTTCTATGTGTAACTGTTAAAGGGGTGCAATTAACATCTTCAAAAATTTTGTCACTATAATTTTTATTCTTTTTTTTTTTGGGTAATTAATTCTATCATTTATATGCTTTAACATTTTCTTTTGGGTAGTTATTATGTGCTAATATATGGTACCAGTTGTTAAAGATACATAAATATTTAACTGACTAATAATTTTTCGTTTTTTCAATTTTTTTTTCATGTATAAAAATACATAAATATTAAAATAACTTTTTTAATATATCTATAAATTGGTGTAAATTATTTAACTCTTTCAAAATTGTTATATATTTACTAAGTTTATTATATAACCGCTTTTAAAAAATAACTGCAAAACACTTTATTTTTATTAATTATCAACGTAAAATCAGTTTACACTAAATCTACATCTTAAGGTGTATTTGACAATTTTTTTAATTAAAATTTATTAATTTACATCCATTAAAAATAAGTGAGCGTAAGTTAACAAGTTTGTACGATTTACTAACTTAGCCCACTCATTTTTTTAGTTAGTTAAAATTAACAAGTTACACTTTGAACTACACAAATTCATAATTATAACTTGTTAATTTGTTCCATTAAACATATGGCATAAATACATTTATTTATCTTCATTAGGATTGTGATACGAAAGAAGAAAGTCTAGATATTATTTAAAAAGAGGAAGGTTAAATATAGAAGAACTTTAGAGACTTAGAGTTATTTTTTTGTCTTGTTTTGGACATAGAATCTTATTAATTAATAGCATTTTAAAAATGAGATTAATTTTCATAAATTGAAAATATAAAGAGTTTTACATATATTGTAGACCATTTACAATTAATATGAAAGATTTTAGAAATAGTTATAATTAAAGTTAATCTTTTAATAATTTTAATATTTATAAGTGATTGATAGTGTAAAATATTTTTATATTTACATATTATGAAAAATTTAAAATTTGAGAGTGATAGGTTAAAATATTAAAAAGTAGGGGTGCATAAAAAAATCATTATATTAATTAATAGAATTTTAAAATTGCACACTATAAGCATATATGTGTCCCAACTTCCTTATGAATGTGGCTGATCCTTGTGAGAGTTTGATGGAGAGAGAAAGACTTTGAAATGTTATATATTGATAATTGATATTGTTTTAATAATTTTATTTTTTAAAAAGAAAAAATTAGTTATTATTTATATTATAGTATTTATTATTAGTTGTAAAAATAATTATGTAAAATAATTAAAAATATATTAGTAAAAAAATAAGTAATACAATTAAAAATTCAAAAATACTTTACAAAAAGAGACACGGAAATTTCTTGAAGATTTTATATTCAGAGACAGTAAAATCTTATTACATAATTTTTTATAAGTAGTATTTTAAGCAATTGTTAAGGTGTAAAGACAAAAGTTTTCAAAAGATCAATGTCAAGTATATATGAACCGAGAAACGGTTATTATATATAATATAGTATTTTCTAACTTTACTGCTCCAACCACTTACTTTTGTACAGTTATGATGTTGGTTTGATGCTAAAGGAAGAGAATTTATTCTTAACGTAAACAAACAAAATCAAGATTCATCTTACAAAGACTTCAATTTGGTTTTCATTTTCTTTCTGTGTCTCCTATGATTCTTCCTTCCAGTTTACGCTTGGAGAAGTTGTCTTTGGATTCCATTACAAGAAAGCATGAACCACTTCTTAACTCAACGGGAATGATAATATATTAGTGAATTTGATTTATACAGAATATTAATGTGTTTTTTTCAGCTTTATTTGCACATCATTGTCTACAAACTGTATATGTGTGTGTGAGTGTTTGTGGTTTGGAAAATGAAGCAAATAATAAAATTTGATTGTTATATTCATTTTTTCTTCTTGTATATCTCTATTCAAGCATTATTTTTTGAGTTTTACCTTTGTTGTTTTACTTGATAAAATATAGTCTTTTTTTTTTTCCGTTTTAATTAATCTTTCTATTGAATTGCTAATGATGTTTGTTTTATTACACTATTTTTCCATTCACTTTATATCCTTAGGTTTTGAGGTGGCCTAATAAGTTGAAACGTGTTTATAGGTGTACTGTGATAGAGGTGTGACTTTATCATTTCTTTTAAAATAAAATATTGTCAAAATGAACCGATGTACTACCCGTTTATTTAAAAAATACTATATAAATGTACATCATTGATAAAATAAAATGGTTAAATAAATTTTTAGTCGTTATAAAATTACGTTCTTATAAAAATTTCTTACAAATATCACTCTTTGTGAATTTCATCCCCACTATTAAGTCAATGCAGCTTGGTTAATAGGAGTGTTACGTGTCTCAGCCACATAAGCTCTTTTAAATTTTTTAGAAAAGGTTCGCAACTAATTAAGTCAGCAAAAATCAAAATATATTTAGTTTAAATTAAAATTAAATATATATCGATATTTGTTTATATTTATGATCATAAGAAGTATCAATTAAAAATAATTTTACAAGTTGGGAAGTTGAGAATAACTCATTCAAAATTTCAAGCTTCTCATATGGATCTAAACAAGGTAAAGTGTAGAGTGGTCAAAATGAGTTAGTCTAAATGGGTCAGTCCACCCAGCCTGTTAAAACATAAGGTTTGTGGCTAATAATTTCAGTTCAAATTTTTCCATGGCTTTTTTAACCCAATCCGAATAAACCTGTTATCAATTCGAGTTAGTCCGTATGGGTGCCGCGTAGCCCGCAATACCCATAATCAATTTAAAAAAAAAATAGTAAAATTGACCCATAAAAAACAAAAAAAAAAGGTCCAAAAGAGATCTAACCTACTTAGCCGATTATATATATTTTCTTTTGGGATATAATATTATCTTTAGTTGGTTATATATATATATATATATATATATATATATATATATATATATATATATATATATTTTATCTTAGAAGAAATGGTAAATTCCACCATAATTAACTCACACAACTGTCCTGGATTCAAACTCGGGACAAGATGTCAAACATAACCATATCGGCTTTTGTCAGTTGAGCTAGGCTTTAAGTTGGTTATACATTTTTAACAATCAATTTTTTATTATTCTGTAGAATACGACAAAGACACTTTGAAAAATGTGAACATTCATGGAGTCTAAAGACTTATTTCAGAGTCACATTAGAACTATTTAACACTCTATTTGAATTTAGTTTGAGTTTGTGTTATGTTAGACAAATCTAAATTCATTTGTGTTATGCTAGATAATATCTCTAAGTTGTTTTAGACTATGTGCATTTATTTTAATTTCTGTATTGTTTTGAAAAATTTGAATTGAGTTTATGTTAATTAGAAAATCCAAATTTAATTTGTGTATAAAGAGTAAACCATAATTTTTTTTTAAATTGACATTTAAATTGATTCATACTTAATTAAATAGTATACTATAATTCTTTTAAAAGTGACATAAAAAAAAATTATATTAAAAGAGTCAAAAAAAAAAAATTAAAAAGATAATGAGAATGGCATAAAAGTAATTAGGAGTAGAAATAATCTTAGCAGGTATGAGGACAACAAATACTAGATCTATTCCTGTACTCAAAAAATAAGGTTGGGATTTATGGAGTACTTTTACAAAATCTTTGTCTTCCTCCATCATTATACTAATGCTCCATGGAGCTTTGTGTTGCTGACAATGACAGCAACCACTGAGAAGGAACTTTAAAGATATAGTGTAGACATACTATAATATATACCGTTATCTTACTTGATCAAACGTTCAAAAGGGTACTAGTCTATCATGAACCTCTTTAAGGGTGGTCCATCTTAAAAGGCACCTAGAGATCTAACTATTTCAAGAAATAAAAAATAAAATGTCGAAATTTTATAAGGAGTATGCTTTTTTTAAGTCCCTATTTTGACTTATTTTATTGTTTGCATGTGTTCCCTTAATTGATATATGATGTATGTCACAATTTATTATTTAGTAATTGTAGTTGTTTTGCCTACAAAATAGTTAATGCTTTTTGAAAAATAAAGCCTAGTTTATATATATAAATACATCGATGTGTTTAATTATTTTCAATATTTTATATTTTATTACTTTATATTGGTTTTAAAAATAGATTTTTGTGACCTATTCAAATTGTACGGCTAAAGCTGATAAAATATTTACGACTTTGTTTCAACATAAGTATTTTTTTTTTTTAATTTTAAAAGTGATAATAACAACATCGACATTTACAAATTAAACTAGAGTTTAAAGACACATAAGTGTTTTATTAATTACTTTTTCTTAAAAAATGTTTTTTCTATTTACTGTATCTTGTGAAAAATTAAAAAACAAAAATACTACAAAGTCATTTTCTAAAGACAAATATTTAAAAAAAAGGGTAAAATATCACTCTACAAAAATACCTCAATTTAGTATAATGACATGACAGTTACAGAATTATATTCATGACCTATGATTATAATTCTTGTAACTAAAATCATTAATTATTTGAATAATT
>JBBPBQ010020321.1:17996931-18025020 GCA_037974755.1 Cicer yamashitae | reverse complement strand
TTTTTTTTTTTTTTACCTTTTTACAATTTAAAATAAATAAATTGGTAAATAACTTAAAATAAATAATTTAAATAAATAAATAATGTATTATTTAGAAATAATTTATTTAGTTACAATTTAAAAATAATTTTAATAAATAATATTTTAAAGTAAATATTTAAAATAATTTATTTTGTTATAATTTTAAATTATTTAAATTTTAAAATAATTAATATTTTAGATTAAATAATTTATTTATTATAACTTAAAATAAATAAACTAGATAAATTAATTAAAATATTAATAAGATTAATAAATTTCAAATTAATTAAAAAATAATAATTTTAAAATGTTTTAGGCATTAGTTGATATGAAATTATTTTTAATTTATTTTTCTATGTCATTTCACACTTTTTAGCTAATTGAATCGCTAACTCTACAAAACACTTCAATTAATTTAACAGTTATCAGCTAGCTATAAACTATTAACTAATTTATCAGCTATGAGCTTATTTTTACAAAACAGAGCCTTAATAGGCAATCTCAAGTGAGAATCTAATTTTTTCTTTTTTAATCTAACAACTTCTATACATAATATTTTCCCAACGTTACATCACTTAATGTTGTTTGATCCTCATGATATAATAGAGATATGATATGATATAAAGTTGGATAATAATAGGATATGATAGTGACAAAATAATCATTATCATGTATTTGATATACACATGATAACAAAGAAGATAACAATATTTTATTTTATCATTACATGATATAATATATATACTATATTTAAATAACAAAATTACATGAACAATTACATAGTATTTTTTAAATTAAATTATAATAATATTATTAAATATTATAAATTAACAAAAAAAATACTAAAAAATTAAATAGGTAATGAAATAAATTTATATTCAACACTATCTATTTAAACTACTATATAAACAATTCAAAATTTTAAAAAAAATCACGAGTAACCAAATAACTCTATTTTATTTGTTAGATAATCTAAATAAAGATATGAAATATATAATATGTAAATATCAAAACTACCCTTGTAAATAAATTATATTTATTTTTAATTTTAATTACTTTTTTTTTTGTAATTTTGAATACTAGTTTATTAAAATATATATAAGACAAAACTATCATTGTGAAAAAATCATAAATATTTTTTAAAATTAATTATTAATATTTTAATTTTATATTTTTTATGTTTTATATTTTTCATATTTTAGATTATATTTTAGAAAAAAATTATTATTCTTATCACATTATACTGATTTATAACCCAGCTCATATTCATGATATAAATTTCAACTAAAAAAATAGGATAAGATAGAGTTCTGAATAAACTTATTTGATGATGTGATAACTTATTCTTATCATGTGGACCCTCAAAGTGATAAAAGTTACACGTCAAGTAGATCATCTATTCAAATTCTATAATTAATCAGACACTCAATGTCCATGGCAACCATAAATGTTGCACCAATCCATTCTATAATATACCCTTTGATATTCATTCATTTGATGCAAAATTAAACTGATAATAATTCTCATTGTGCGGCCCTAAACCATATATATATATATATATATATATATATATATATATATATATATATATATATATATATATATATATATATATATATATATATATATATATATATATTTATATATTTCTTATGGGATATCTTTTGGGTATTCTTTTTTTCATTCTCTTCTTTAACTGTATCATTTTGTTCATCCTTTGTTGTAATTCATCATAGCATTTAACAATTTCACGTCGATAATTTTTTTGGACAATCTCTAAAGTATTCTTTTTCTTTTCATGTTTTCTTTGTTATATATTTTTTTGCGACTAATGTTTTCTTTTTATTATTTTTCTTTGCTATATATTTGCTTAGTGTCTATATATTTCTTAGATTGCTAATTACTAATGTTTAATTTTAAAAATAATTCAAAAATAGTTACACTAATTATATTATTGTTTCATGTATAGTCATCTGTAAAATTAAATTTCAAAGACGTAGATTACCACGTACACACATTCTAATATTTCTGAAACTTGAATTTAGATGTGTAATACACACATTCTAATACATCCAGATGATTTAGACAAAATAATATATGTTGAGATTCCTGACAATGACACTGATCCAGAGTTATTCGTAATAGTCTCCTCTCTTATGTTTCATGGTCCATGCGGTCCACAAAAATAGAAAATCTCCATGCATGCAAAATGGGAAGTGCACGAAATATTTTCTAAAGAAGTTTGTCAATGTTATCACCATAGATTTAGAAGAGTATCCAATTTATAAAAGAATATATGAAGGTAAATTCGTTAAAAAAAGGAGAGTCTTTTGTAGATAACAGATTTTTGGTACATATAATAGAATTGAAATACTATGTTTAGAATTTAGGGTTTAGGTTCTCATATCAATGTTGAGTGGTGCAACCAACATAGGTCTATAAAGTATCTTTTCATGTATGTCAATAAAACAAACCATGATGAATGTGTTGATGAGATTAAGATGCATTAGGACCGTAGATATTTTTCATCATATAAAGCTGCAATATTTAGTTTTGACATTAACTACATAGAACCTTATGTTGAGTGACTCCCATTTCATTTGGATAAACAAAACTTTATTGTTTATGGTAAAAGTAATCCAATTGATGACATTCACAATAAGCCAAACATCCAAAGAACCAAATTTTTAATGTGGATGACTAAAAAAATACTCATAAGCAAGGAATCTTAGTTATAGTCCATTTCCATCGAGATTTGTTTGAGAAGATTCTCGAAAAAATGGTGTCCCCAGAAAAAGGGATTTTCGATTTGGAATGGTTCATTATGCACCTCCTGGGGGTGGTGAGAGATATTATTTGAGGGTTTTACTCAATTATGTCAAAGGTCCTCATAGTTATGAAGAGATCAAAACTGTAAATAATGTGGTGTACAACATATTTAAGGAGGCATGTTTTGCTATGGGATTGTTGAGTGATGACAAAGAATACATAGATGTCATTAAAGAATCAAGAAAATGGGATACATGTTTCTACTTGAGGAAACTATTTACAATAGTATTGATTTCAAATCAAATATCTAGACCAAAGTTTGTTTGGAGCAAAACATGGGAGCATATGAGTGATGATATATTACATAGACAAATAGTCATTTTCTAAAATCCAGGTATTGAATAGTATAGTTAATGTAAATTATGATTAAAAAATTTATACCATCATTTATATTATACAAACATTTAATTTAATTATTTATTCTTTAATATTTAACTTATATAGTTAATATCTTTAATTTATTTATATCTTTAATTTATTTAATTTCTTAATTTATTGCACATCATAGATTTGAAATTGTCCGATGACGAGATAAAATATTTTAATTTGCTTAAGATGGAATCATTTTTGCAAAGCAATAACAAAAGTTTGATTGAGTTTCCTGAAATGCCTCAATCGGATGAGTCATTGAATGATGAGTTAAATTATGATAGACAAGCATTGACTTCAGAACATATTCAGTTGATGTCTACGATGATTGTTGAACGAAGAGGCATATATAATAGGACCATGGCCTGAATTGATGAAGAAAAATCGGAAGTCTTTTTCATGTATGGTTATGGTGGAATAGGAAAAACTTACATTTGGAGGGCTATGTCTGCAACATTAAGATCTAAATGAGATATTGTTCTGACTATAGCCTCAAGCGAGATTGTTGCTTTGCTTATGCCTCGAAGAAAAACTACACATTCAAGGTTTTCCATCCCACTAGATTTTGATGAATATTCAACTTGCTCCATTGATAAAAAAGTCCATTGGCATAGTTGATAGCTAAAACATAGCTCATTATATGGAATGAAACACCTATGACATATAAATGTTGTTTCGAAGCTTTTAATAGGACTTTGAGAGATGCATTACGCTCATATAACAATGATTGATTGAGATTCCATTTAGGGGTAAAGTTGTTTTTTGTGGACACTTTAGACAGATTCTTCCAGTTATTTCAAAAGCCATAAGACAGGATGTTGTTAGTCCTAGTATTAATTCCTCATACCTTTGGAATTATTGTGAAGTCGTGACATTACATACAAATATGAGGCTACTTACCGAATGTCGAGATATTGATGTACTTCAAAGAAAGGCCTTCTCAGAATGGGTGTTAGGTATTGGTGATGATACAATTGACGAAGACGATGGTGATGATATCAGTATGGGAATTCCAGATGATTTGCTCATGAAAAGTTCATGTGATTCCATCTCATCTATTGCTCTTGCTATATACCCAACATTTTTGAAAATATATGAATGACCCATCCATTTTTCGAGACAGGGCTATATTAGTTCGAAGAATACTATTTATTAATGATTATATGTTGTCGTTAATTCCAAGCGAAGAAAAATATATTTGAGTTTTGATACTCTAATTTCAACAAATCCAGATGTGGATAACCCTAATGATGTGCATACACTAGAATTTTTTAATACCATTATTGTTTCTGGTCTTCCAAATCACATGTTGAAACTAAAAGTTGGAATGCCAATGATGTTGTTGAGAAACATCGATCAATCTTCAGGGTTGTGCAATGGTACTTGATCGATTGATCATTACAAAAACGAACAAATATGTACTTGAAGAATATGTTATATCTAGAAGTAATATTGAAAATAAGGTGTTTATACCTATATTATCGTTGATACCGTCCTATCCAAGAACTCCCTTCAAATTTCAACAAATGCAATTTTCTTTAGTGATTTTATTTGCAATGACTATAAATAAAAGTAAAGTTCAGTCTTTGAAGTATGTTGGAGTTTATCTACCACAGTTTGTGTTCTCACATAGACAATTATACGTTGCAATTTCAAGGGTCACATCACAAGAGAGTTTGAAGATTTTAATGGTTCATTATAAAGGGGGATAAAACAAATATCACTTCTAATGTAGTTTTTAAAGAAGTGTTTCAAAGAATTAAATGATAAGAAAAGCCATTAAAGCAACGTTCATTTGTTTATCACATATTTTTATTTTGTTTTGGATTTAATTGAATACCTATACTATTAACAAACATCAAATATGTTAAATAAACGATTTTTAGCATTTAATTTCTGTAATATTTATTTATCATTACTTATTCATACTAAGCATGAGTACATCTCTAGTTAGTTCAAAGAATGCACCAACTTTAGATTCGGAATGATTAGCATTAACATATAATAATTTTCGAAACCAACAAATATTATTTATCATGAGAGTCACAACTTTTAAAACGGTCTACAATAAACCATACTGTACATACTAGTTTAATCAATTAACTAGTTGCTAGTTTAAATGAATCTTCATTGGACATTGTACTTGATCTCTTTAAGATTCTTTGTAAATTTTTAAATATATTTATTATTTTTTTCTAAATATATCATTTATTAATATCATCAAAAAATCATATAGTAATAGTTATATTATCAAATTGTACATAATAATTACACTATTAATTTTTTATATATATACATAAAAAAAAAACATAGAATTTATTATTAGAGATAGAGGTAGTATAAGTGCAATTCAACTTTTCGAGCTGGATCTAACATGTGTTATAGGTATAATGTGCGGGCACGTCGATTATCTCCATTCAATTTAAGAATATTTTACAAAGAGTGATTGGCGAAATGAGCAACATTGTGATGATATCATGCAGAATCTTCTAACCAGTACTCCATCCCTCAGAATTATGCACATATATATAAAAAAAATACAATGAGTAAAAGAAAGATAATAGTAATCTGTAAGATATATTCAATTGATAAATATTAATATAATTAGATTTATTATTAGATTTGGATATCTTAGAGTTGTATGTAAATTGCTTTATTTCATTTTAAATAAAAATTATTATTAATAATTATTTTATTAAATTGTCTTCATTAGTTATTAATTATTTTTTTATTAAAAAGCGAAGATGATACTTTAAAAGTAATACTCGTAATAATAATTAAAGAGTTTAATTGAAAAATAATTAAAATTATATTGAAAATTGCATTATTTTTTTTCTTCTTTTCTTAAGTGTATGAAATAGAGGGAGTAGTTGCCGTGAAAAGTTGGGGCAAAAGTCCACATTTCCAAAGTCAATCACCCACTCGAACATGCTCTCATGGTTGATAATAAAGTTTTGATGTAAACACATTAATAAAATATAAAACCATGATAAAATATTAAGTTGTTGATAACCACCACTTGAAACACGCAGAAATTTCCCTGAAAAAGAAAAAAGGCATTTGTAGGGAAATCTTTTCTAATAAATTTTTTATCTAAAAAAAGTACAAGTTGGGAGATATAAAGTCATGTACATATTACTTTTAAGATTTTATTAGTAATTGCAAAGAAAAAATGTATAGGAGTGGTGTAATGCTAACAGAAAACCATGTGCAAAGAAAATAAGAAATAATTCATATACGTAATGCTGTAAAATTTTACGATTAGTGGATTACAACTTAGATTATTAAAGATATTTTATTTTTATTATAATTATTTTTAAAATTATATTTATTAATAGTTGTGATGTGACACTGTAAAATGTCAATTAAACTCAAGAAAATATGGAGTATTTAATATGGACCTCTCAAAAAATAATTTAAGAGTGGACCTTTACTCTTTCTAATAAAAAAAAATGAATATCATAATAATAAAAAGATAGAGAATAGATATAATATTTTGTTAAAATTAAAAAAAAAAATAATAATAAAATTCACTTTTGAACTAAGAACATGTTAGATGACACCAATCTAAGTAATTAAATTTAAGTGATAAATAAGTTTTAGTTAAAGATGAATTGTTTACGAAAATTCAAATTCGAATCTCGACTAAAATAATTTTTAGCTAATTACTTTATTTATCTCTCGAACTCTAAATTATTAGTTTTATAGATAATATTAATAGGGAAATATTAACATGTGTTCTAAGGACACTTAGTAAAAATTCTTCACTCAACTTATTTTTTTATTCTTTTTATCTTTTTTTATACTTAGCATGACCCATATTATTATTCTTATGATTGTGTTTGTTAGTTGGTGCATATAGTTAATTCATGGTTGAAGACCAGACACAAGTGTTGTGTAATCAACGAATTTTCCTATAATTAGCACATAATTAAACAACACAATAACATTTCTCAAATCCTACTTTGACTATTTCATCTTTCCCTCTAATACCCTTTTCTCTCAAAATTTCCAAAATCTTTGTGATTTTTTGTTACCAAAAAATTCATTTGGTTTAACACAATTTGATATAATAATTGTTTTTCATTGATGTCATCAGAAAATGAATCAAAAAAATGGATTCTTGAGAGCATTGAGATTGTTCCTATTGTGGATATTCCACAAAAGGATGAAATAAAAGTTTCTAACAATGAAGCTTTTTTGAATAGTAATAATAATAATAATGGCAGCAAAGTGAGGAATAGGAACAATAATATTAATAATAATGGTAGCAAAATGTTGAGGACGGAATCAGGTGCTGCAAGAGGGCTTAAGGGTTTACGGTTTCTTGATAGAACGGTTACAGGGAAAGAAGATGATGCATGGAAGTCTATTGAGAAACGTTTTAATCAAAATGCTCTTGATGGAAAGTTATCAAAAGACAAATTTGGAGCATGCATTGGTACAATTTATTTTATTTATCATGTTTTATTGGGTTTTGTTCAATTTTTGTTTTTTTTGTTTCTTATATTTTTAGTTGTTGTTCTAAATTTGTGTCCGAGGTATCACCTTATCGTTGTCAACTTGACATTTAAGGGACATGTTCAAAATTTCGTATGAGACAGTTGTAAAATAAAATTAGTACCACTTATAATAATAATTTCCCCTTCCTTGATATTTTTTTAAGAAAAAGTTGTTCTAAGTTTGAGTATGTTGCATAGGTATGGGAGCAGATTCAAAGGATTTTGCTGGTGAACTTTATGAGGCATTGGCAAGGAGAAGGAATATATGTGCAAAAAGTGGAATAACTTTGAATGAAGTCAAAATTTTTTGGGAGGATATGACTACTAAAGATCTTGAATCAAGACTTCAAGTGTTCTTTGACATGTAAAGACTATACATACATAAACAACTTTATGTATATACTTTTTGCATGTTAATAGAATTGTTTTGTATTGAGTTGAGTTGCATAAATGAACTAAAGTTATTTTCAGGTGTGACAAGAATGGGGATGGTAGGTTATCAGAAGAAGAGGTTAAGGAGGTGAGTATTGGGACCATATAAATTCTTATTTTACCTTTGGATTTAATTTTGACACACCGTCAACGTAAAACTTTTTACTCTGGTAATCAATCTCAATCAATTGTGTTTGTGACTATTAACAAAAGTTATAATTAAAGTTAAACATGTTTAAGGATCAACGATTATAATTAAATGTTAGTTGATAGTGTATATCAATTAAATTCTTTACTTTTTTTTTATCTTTAATCCAATTTTGTGAAACAGAATTCTAACTGTTTTTGTGTAAAAGGTTATAGTGTTGAGTGCTTCTGCAAATAAATTGGGAAATCTCAAACAGCATGCTGCTGGATATGCATCTTTGATCATGGAAGAGCTTGATCCTGATCATAATGGATACATAGAGGTTAGAATTACAAGCCTATAAATTTTAACTACATGTATCTTTTGTTTGCAATTTTGTTTAGACTTTCATCTTTTGTATACTTCTATACAACACCAATATTTTAGATTGAAAGTGTGTCTAATATCTGACACCGACGTGACATTGACACATATAATTACATTCACTTACTTCTATTTTCTCAAATTATCAATGTTTACGTGTCAATGTCGATATCGTGTTTGAGGTCTGTGTCTTCTTTATACGTATACTTCATATTTTTTGTTGTTGTTGTTGTTTAAACAGATGTGGCAGCTTGAAACTCTATTGAAGGAAATGGTTAGTGCTGAAGATGGCACTGCAAAACTTAGTAATAAATCCCAAAATTTAACTAGAGCTATGATTCCATGCAAATATAGAACTCCAATTAGAAAATTCCTTTCAACAACCTCAGAATTTATATATGATAAATGGAAAAAAATATGGATAATCAAACTTTGGCTAGCCATAAACTTGGGGCTTTTCATTTGGAAGTTTCTCCAATACAAAGAAAGAGCAGCATATCAAATAATGGGTTCATGTCTCTGCTTTGCAAAAGGTGCTGCTGAGACTCTCAAGTTCAACATGGCTCTCATAGTCCTAACAATGTGTAGAAGAACACTCACAAAGCTTAGAGGAACATTTCTTAGTCAAATAATCCCTTTTGATGATAACATAAACTTTCACAAGATCATTGCAGTTGGTGTAGTTATAGGGACTTTAATCCATGTTGGAGTCCATGTGACATGTGATTTTCCAAGAATAATAGCTTGTCCAACTGAGAAATTCATGAAAATACTCGGGCCAGGTTTCGATTATAAGCATCCTGATTACATGAACCTTGTTGAAAGTATCCCTGGTATAACTGGAATTTTTATGGTCTTGATTATGGCTTTTACCTTCACTCTTGCAACACATTACTTCAGAAAAAGTGTTGTTAAGTTGCCTTCGCCGTTGCATGGTTTGGCTGGCTTTAATTCCTTTTGGTATGCTCATCATTTGCTTATTCTGGTTTACATACTCTTGATCATACATGGCTACTTTCTATTTCTCACCAAGGAATGGAAAAAAAAGACGGTACGTTAAGCTCTCGAGTATACACATTCTGATTTCAATTTGCCAAGTTTTTTTCCTACTTCTCTAAATGCAGTTATAATCTATGTAGCACTAACACTTCATGTTAAAGTCGTTTTTGTTGTCCAAGAGGTGTTTGTGTCTGACACAACATATAGTTATATTTGATGTTTTCTATATTTCAAATTATTATCGATGTCAACGTGTTAGTGTCGTGTATGTGTGTGTGTTTGTGCTTCATAGGTTACAACGGCATTGCATTCTATACATCATGTTTATAACTCAGTTGACAACATATGTTTTTGATACAGACTTGGATGTACCTTGTAGTTCCATTAGTACTCTACGCATTCGAGAGAATTCATCCATTTTTTAGGGGTAAAGATCACCGCGTAAGCATCATCAAGGTGTGTGATCAACAACTTCTCCAACTTAGTTTTATTTATTTATACTGAAACATGAAAATGATCTTACTTATTGGAAATTTCAGGCAATAATATACACAGGAAATGTTCTAGCACTATACATGACAAAGCCCTCAGGATTTAAGTATAAAAGTGGAATGTATCTTTTTGTCAAGTGTCCAGATATATCTAGTTTTGAATGGTAATCATTTGATGATATTGACCACAAAAGTTATTTTGCTTCAAAATTACTTTACTTAGGATTATAATTATTAAATTTACTATTGGTATAGGCATCCTTTTTCCATCACTTCTGCACCTGGAGATGAATATTTGAGTGTTCATATAAGAACATTGGGAGATTGGACTACAGAACTTAGAAACACATTTGCAAAGGTGATGTTTATGTATGACCTGTGAACTCAAAACTATATATTCAATCAATAAAAGGTTTATTAGAAATATGATATAATTGATGAAAATCTAGTTGTATACTATTACTAAGATTTAGAAATGCAGGCCTGTGAGCCTCAAAGTGCACAACCAAGAAGGGGAAGCCTTATGAGGATGGAAACTAGAGCAAATGCAAGCTTTGACCATTCAAGACCAAGGTGAATAAAAAAAATCTTGGTTCTTATCTTTTCATAATGTTATGTATGTACTCATACTAGGATATAGAACCTGTGCAATGCACTGGAAGATAATCGTTGTTGACTATATTATGTTACTCTTTCTTGGAATAGATATCCAAAGATACTCATCAAAGGACCCTATGGAGCACCAGCACAAAGCTATAAGCATTATGATGTCCTCTTGCTTATAGGTCTAGGAATTGGTGCCACACCAATGATTAGTATTTTGAAAGATATCTTGAACCATATGAAGAAGGGAAGTCCTGCACAAGTAAGTGAAAGCGAGCAATTTTAGCCGACACTTCAGATTGAAGGTCTATTTGGTGTCTGACACGATACTGACAAATGTGGTTTCATTCAAACACTTCCATTGTCTTAAATTATTAGCAATGTCTACATTTCAGTGTAGACATTTCAGTGTCGTGTCTGATGTGTATGTATATGTCAGTTCTCCATAGCTTCTCCAAAAGTACTTATGGAAGATTAAGGAATATATCATATGCAAAGAACCAAATCGCTCATAAACTATTGAAATTAAAATTGGGCTAAGAATAACAAATTCTTATATACTTTTTTGTTGGTTGTATGTTTATATTTTATACATAAGTACTCATTCATGGTGTTAACATAGCAGGCAAGTTTTGAGAAGGACTCATTCAATAGCAATCGCTCAGATGAAGATAAGAAAGGTCCTGAAAGAGCATACTTTTATTGGGTAACAAGGGAGCAAGCTTCATTTGAATGGTTCAAGGGTGTCATGGATGATATTGCAGAATATGACAATGATGTGAGTTTAAGTACCAAAATTTTTTTTCCTTATTTTGTTGTCTCCGTGTACACAATTATAGAAATCTTTGGCATGATAAAATCAATGTTGTGAAAATCGGACTGAACTGGCCGGTTCAATAGGTTGAACATGGAACTGAATAGTTTGCCAATTGGTTTGATCCTGATTGTAGTGCAGTCTTGTTGAACTTCGAACCAACTAGTTTGCTGATCGGTTTGATCCTGGTTGTTCTACAGTCGGGATGAACTTGGAACCGACTAGTTTATCGGTTGGTTTGATCTTGGTTATACTGCAGTCTGGTTGAACCAGGTTGAACAGCAGTTGGTTCCAACAATTATTAATTATTTGCATTTTTTACTTTTACTTTTTTATTTATCTATTTTTCATCACATTTGAACTGATTGAACCATGATTCAAAGGTCTTACTAGTTCGATCTCCGGTCTGATTTTTAAAACATTGGTTAAAATGATGCAGGGTGTTATAGAAATGCACAACTATTTGACTAGTGTCTATGAGGAAGGAGATGCAAGGTCTGCACTTATTGCCATGGTTCAGAAGCTCCAACATGCAAAAAATGGAGTTGATGTAGTTTCAGAAAGCAGGGTACTTATTTAGTTCTCATTTAGTGTTTAGCATTTTTTTATCAAGCAAACAAAGATTAATTAAGCTTTTATTATGATGTTATTATATGCCAGATAAGAACTCATTTTGCAAGACCAAATTGGAAAAAAGTCTTCTCTGAGTTAGCTACAACACATCAAAGTTCTCGTATAGGTATGCATAATTACGATGCTTTGTGAAATTCATAATCACACCATTCAGTTCATTAGAAACGTTTAACTTTTACTTTTTCTAAAGTCATACATAATTTATTGTGATGTGCTAACAATGTAAAATTTTATAAACTAACAGTGCATATGAAAATTAAATTCTTTTTGTTTATTAAAAATAAAAATAGAAAATGTTTTCTCAAATGAGACTACCTGAGAAAATAAAATAAAAAATTTCAAAAAAGGAAATGAAAAATTTGTGTGCTATTTTCTTGATTCAGGTGTATTTTACTGTGGAAGTCCTACTCTTACAAAAACATTGAAGAATCTTTGTCAAGAGTTCAGCCTAAATTCATCTACACGCTTTCAGTTTCACAAAGAGAATTTCTAAAGGAGCATTGCACATGGCATCGATCCAAAAATTATATGTTGTTATCCTACTTCAACAAGCAACATAAGACTGTAGGATTTTTTTTATACTCATAGTTTAGTGAATTTGGATAATTTTTTTTTATAAGTTATGTGTATGTAGCAAGATTTCTTAGAATTTGTAATTTTGTATTGGTTTGTGTAGATTTTCATAGAGCTGTTCATCATTCTTCATCTTCCACTTATGTTTTCATCCCTTCTCGTATTTATTCTACTATACTACCTTAGTCACATTTGTTGAACAAATCATTGTCTTGTGTAACTCAAGAAAGCGAGTTCAGTCACTCGTGATGGAGATATGTTCAAACTAATTGCTGATAATTTCTCTTATCGGAAGTCGATGGTGTAAGATTACCTATACCATAAAGATTTGTATGAGCCAATCACCAATGAGAATAAATTGGAGGGAAAGACTGACCTAGATTAGGATCTTCTTAATCAAAAGACAATTTATATGATTCGAAAATATATCCATAGAAGCTTGTTAGGCAGTTGGTGAAGTAGGAGTACTCATACGTGAAGTAACAATGTCAATCACAAGAAAGGGGGGATTTGAATTGTGATCCTTTTAAAATTTTGATTCATATGCTTAATTTAAATTAACTCAAGATCGATCTTGGTTAAAACAAAATGAAAGAAATGTTCTGGATATGTTAGAAGTAAATAAAACAAATTAGTTTATAATGAAGTGTGATTTATGTGTGCAAATAATTAAAGATAAGGGATAAGAAGATCACACACAAAAAGAATATTGTTTCACCCAACTTGGGCTAGTCTAGTCCTCACAACCATGAGATTTTCACTATGTGCTTCAGAACCAAGAATGTTCTCTTTCACACATTTTCTCTTGATCACACCTTGATCAATTACAATCTTCAACTTTCAACCTAGAAATGATTTTTACAATCACCTTTCAGCCTTGAAAGGATTTTTACAGACAAACTCAATATAACTTAAAAGATAGACTTAAGTTACAAATGATGTGATAAAAGTGTTTGGGATCTTGAAACTTCTCAACACTTGTTTGAGATAAATAAAGACAAACTCAGTAAATGATGATTCAAAGATATACTAAAGAGAGCTGAAGTTTGTTTGAAGAGTTTTTTACTTGTTATTACTTGAACATGTGTTGTAGATTTGTAAATTGAACTCTTGCCTTCATCTTCCAATTGATCTTCCATTTATAGATGATAAAAGGTTGTGAATATTCAGTTTAAGATGAAGGTAGTCGTTGGACACACTGCCCAAGTGTTAGATATATTTTAAAGCAATTAAACATGTGTTTATATTGTTGTCCAGAACGTTCTTGACAATAGAAGAACGTTCTTGCTTTTGGATTTGATGGAAAACGTGAATGAGTGAGTGAATGAGCTGTGAAATGTTAGTGGGTGTTGTTTCAAATCAAATTTATGCAGAACTTTCTGCAGAATAATGTAAGTACAATGTACTTGCGTCCTTGCTCACAACTCATCAATTTGGAGACCAATCTTGAGGTTGTTTTCCTCCTTTGGGGATTCAGCTCAAGTTCTGGACCTCACCATTGATTTGAGCAGTCTTGATACTCTTTAAATTTTGGTTTAGACTGTGGAAAATTATTTGTTTTAATTATGTCTTTAAAAGAGAATAACCAGAATGTTCTTTTGTAAAACCAGAACATTCTTCGTTGCTGGATTTTGACAGTTGTTATGTGTCATGCTTTTCTGCTCTGTGCGCGGGCTGCTTTTTACAGTGTCAGTGTCTTATCGTTTTAGTCCTTGTTGTACTTATTAACCATCAATCTGGAGATTGATCTTGTTGTTTGTTTTTTATGCTTTGTTTTACCTTTTGTTGATCTTATGAAAAGAATATGTCCAAAATGATCTTGTAATTCTGTTATTTTCGTAATGAAGGCTGGTGATGAAGATTGGCAACCAAAAACGATCTTGATTTAATGATAACATTGTTCTTTTGTAGACCAGAATTTTCTTGGATTGATCACTATTGAATGTAGTGAAAACCAGAATGATCTTCGTTTCTGTTTTGAGTAAGTGCTTGAATTGAGAGTAACTGCCAGCTGTTATATGCTTTTTCCTATTTGTTGCGCAAACTGTAGTGTCTTATCATGGTTGTACTTGTTACTTTATCAATCTAGAGATTGATCTTGCTTGTTTTCACTTGATGTTTGGCTTTGCCTTTGTTGATCTTTCTTCTTTGAACGAATCTGTCCAAAGCGATCTTGAGTAGATAATTATGTTCCTTTGTAATGAATATTGGTGATTTGTAATGTAGATTAATGTATTTTCGTAGCCCAAATCGATCTTGATTTAAAGAAAACTTTGTTCTTTGTAAATCAGAATGTTCTGGGTTTAATGCTGTGAAAACCAGAATGATCTTCGTTTTTCTGTTTAATAACCAGAACATTCTTGCTTTCTCAGATTTGATCTTGCTTCTTTCAACTGATCTTGCCATGGTGTGATCAATTATTGTTGTATGAATGTATTTGATCACCTTTTTCATGAAGATGCTATCTTGAAGATGTAATAATCATTCTCTTAAATAATTGATATATGATATAATCTTTTTGAGATTTTTTCATTATTAAGTAGATACTTATGCACTTTGATGATGTGAATGGCTTCTTGCTTGTTCACTTATGCAATTCATGTTCCTTAAATAAAACTCAAGTGCAATCATTAGTAGATCACTATTCATAAAACTTAATCATATATTTCATAAAGTTTGTTGTCATTAAAACATATATCAAAAAAGTTTTTTCCTCAATATAAATACCTTCAAAGGTATTGTAAATCAATGGACGAAAATTGAAATGGAGATATATGCGAGTTGCAAACACTTTCACTCCTCAGTTTTTTACCTGGGAGTTAGGACACTTTGGTTGTCACTCTCAGCAACTTTGTTCCAGATGGAAAGCTTAGCATGAATGGTGTTATTGACAATATGTTAAATGATGAGGCAAGAGGGAAGGAAAAAGACTTGAACAATCGGTTTGGAGCCAAAGTTGAAAATCAAGGAATGAGTCAGAATTGTGGTAAAGGAGGTCGCATAAAATCACAAGGTTGATCCAAGTCTCAAACCAAATTAATTTGTTATTACTATGGAAAAAATGGCCACAAGAAACTTGAGTGAAAATTCTTGAAGAGAGATCAACAAGTTAAGAGTGTTCATCATGACCAGATTGACCTAAAAAAGAAGAAAAAAAATATGAAACAACTACTACATTGGAATCAAATGTTGGGAATGTATTTCTTTTCGGAGAAGAAAATTATCTAAATTTTGCATATGATGATTGTGTTTGGATAATTGACTCAAGAGCATTCGTCCATGTTACTCCTCATGAAGGATTTTTCTCATTATACCAAAAAGAAGATTTTGGTAAGGTGAAGATGGGAAACCATGTCAAGTAAGGTAAAGCATGTTCTAAATATGTGTCTCAACGTTATCTGATAGGAAAGCTAGATGACGTTGGATGATAAACCAATTTAGGGTTGGCAAATGGAAAATCAACATGCAGAGAAATTTATGCAACGGGGAGATGAATGTTGCACAAGACCTGTCCAAGGAATTGTGGCACAAAGGATTAAGTCACATGAGTGATAAAGGTCTAGAAATCCTCGCAAAATATTATCTTCGAAACATAAAAGGGAAATCACTTATCATGCAAAGACTGCCTAGTTGGGAAACATCGAAAAGTGTCCTTCTATTGTTCTTCAAGTTATCAACAAATATCATGCTTCTACAGAGCGAGCATCTGGAAGTAAGCTAAAATGATTCATAGCTGATAATGGTGGAGAGTACAGAGGTTCGTCCGAGGATTATTGCAAGACCAATGAGATCAAATTGATAAGCCAAAAGTGATTCATGATCCAAATCCCATTGTGATAAATAATTCAAGGGGAAAAAATTATGTAATGGAACCTGATCAAAATAGAACAACCTGCTATTACAATGGAAACCCCTCATATTGATCAATTTCATCATACGTTGGAAGAACAAGAAATGAAGAATCCTCAAACAGAACATGAACCCCAAGTGAGAAGATCGACAAGATAAAGGTAGCGATGATGGTGACCCTCAAAGCTTCACGAGAGCCCTTGAGATGATTGACAAAAAAAAATGGTTGCATGCAATAGAAGAAGAAATTCAGTCCCTAAAAGAGAATAAGACATATAACTTAATAGAATGGCCAAAAGGAAGAAAATCATTCAAAAATAAGTGGATGTTCAAGCTTAAGACTGAGGTGAATAACCCAAACCCTCAATACAAAGCTTGCATTGTTGGGAAGGGATGTAACCAAAAGAAAGGCATGGACTTTGATGAAATTTTCTCACCAATGGTGAAGATGAGTCATTTTTGGTATAGTTGCAAAGCTATACTTGGAAATAGAACAATTTGATTTTAAACAACATTCTATCATGTAGACTTCAAGGAAGAAATTTAGATGGAGAAACCAGAAGGTTTTGAAGAAGCAGGTAAAGAACACCTAATGTGTTGTCTGAAGAAAAATCTATATGGCCTGAAACAATATTTAAAAGACAATGGTACAAAAAATTTGATCTCTTTATGACCCCCACATAACATTGTATGTTTGTAAAGGAATGTGAGAATGTTGCGTCTATCATGCTTCTTTTATATGTTAATGACATTTTGATTATTGGAAGAGATATTGGGCAAATCTTTTGTCTTGAAGGATATGGGTCCAATAACGAATATTCTTGGAATGCAGATCACTAGTAATCGTTCTAAAAGAATGTCGTGAATATATGATGAGTCTACACCAATTCTTGTTTTTAAGCATTTTATTACTAGTTTTATTTATTTTCTTGTATATTTATAATTATTTTAATAAAGAAAATGAATTTTAATCTTTTTGAATCAGTTTGGATGTTTTGCAGCTAACTCTTTCTAACAAGAAAAATTCTCGAAGTATTTTCTTCTTCTTTTGATGTTACAAGTCAATTACATTGAGGAATGGACACTTGAAAAGTTATAGAGGGTTACTATAGACACAAAATAGTTCCCAGAGTACTAAATTGTATTTCATTGAAGTCTGGAGCGCAATAGAAAGGAATAAGGATGCAATGTGTCAGCTCTTGCGCAACATTTCATTTGTTAGAGCAACTTCCTACCTCTGAGCATAGCAAAGTTGTCTCATAGCACATTGCGTAGGTTTATTGCACAAAAGGTTTTAAAAGCAGCAGTGCATTGCGCTACTGTCTAGTGCAATGCGCACGCATGCGTTTCCAAATACTATTTAAGGCAAAAACCATTATTTTATTAAGATTTTGATTTTTTTTTTATGAAAAGGAGGAGGAAGCTACACCTAAGACGAGTCTTTGTGTAACTTTTATGTGTAATTTTCTTCTTTATGTGTAGTGTTTATCAAACACTATGAGTTGCTAATTTACCCATTGATTAGGGATTTGATGAACATTCATGAATCTATGTAATTTTAATTTTCGTATGTGATTTATGCAATTAAAATGTATTTGATTATTCATATTTTTTGTTCTTAATGTTTTTTCTGTGCTTAATCACCATATAATTAAACCTAGGAATTATTTCATTATTGGAAAATATACTATAATAATCAGAACCAAAATATATGTTAATGTTTCAATATTGTTATAAGAATATAAAGTATTGACATGTGTCTAAGAAATCAACGTTTGTAAATGCTTCAAGTAGCAAGCCTGTTCACCTAAAAATTTAGGGTTCATTGTTATAAAAAATGATGTTGAGCCAAGGAATTGGTCGTAGTCTAATTTGTTCATTTGACGAAATCAAAATGGTTAGATTGTTAAAATAGTAAATCAATAATTACATAGTGAAAAGAAGTTGATTCTAATTTCCTAATTGTTCTCTCATATTGAATTTTCTCTAATTATTTTTAAGTTTGTTCTAAATTATAAACCTTTTGTTACTTAAATGTTCACAACTTTGTTGCGTTACTGAATTAATAACAATCTATTTGGAGATGGTTTTATTTCTCACTTTATTACTTGCACGATTTGGTATAGTTGTCAAAAGAGTTGTCAAGTTTTTTACGCCGTTGCAGAGAATTGTTGATTATTTAATACTTTAATACAATCTATGTTGATTACTTTATTTCTCACTTTATTTACAAGGCAAATTATTAATACTTATTTATTTTAGTTTTTTTGTTAATTTTTTTATTAAAAAAAACTAATTTTTAATTTTGTTGCATTTGTTATGTTTTTTGAATTTTACTTATCTACTAACAAGTTTCTCTAAGTTTTATAGCAATGAATGATATTGAAGGTATACTTTTGTATCAACTAATGATTGTATCTCACAAGATAAAGTTATTGGATAGAAATATTTATTTCAGAATTGATGTCATACAACAATTGCATCTAAGATGTGATTTTTGTGGACTAGCACATCTTGTTATTTTTGTGGGAGGATCATCAAAGTGACTACTGCGAGAAGTTTGGTTTCATTTCAAATATAGAGCCTGAAGTTCATAAAGTTTAAACTCAACTAGAAAATATTTCGGGTGAATTCTTGAGGACTAATCAAACTTCATTTGATAAATCTGAAGTTCATTATGAGAATCTTGAGGAGAAAGTAGTCGATTTTAAGTTAAAAAGAATTAGCTTGTTGAGATGAAAATTGAACATAATGGTCTTGTGTTAGAAGGGGAAAAATTGAGAAACAAAAATAGTGGCACAAAGGAAAAGTCAAGGGTAATGCATGTAGATTCATTTACAAGAAGTTTTTATTCTTTTCAATAGTGGAGAATATATCCCAAATGCCTAATTGTTGGGACATGGGAACATTTTCTTTTATATGCCAAATACATGGGATTTCTATCCAAAATAAGGAAGTTAAAGGATGAAATATTTTTCCTGACTCATTATCCACCTTAACTTGAGGGTTGACGCATCAAGCTATTGACGTAAAAGAAGCACTTCATGGAAGACAACCCATGCGAGTTAACTTAGAAATTTATTTTCTTTTATTTTCTACAAATGTATTGATGAATGAATTAATTGCTCCCCAAATTGATTTGTTCTGAATTTGATTTACCTGTGAGATTTGATTTTGTGCATTGTTTTAGACTTTTTTTGTTGATTCATACGCCATGTGTTAGAAGTGTAACTATCAAACTTGCGTCATTGAGTTTTTTTTTTGTTGTCATTTATATCTATTAATAAGTTTTTATGAAATTATTTCTAATTTTTTTAGCATAATGCTTGAAGGATCATATTTCTCTTTACCTACCATGTGAGCTTTGTGCCTAAACAATTAATTTTTCTTCCTTGTGTGATATTTTGATATTATGACATATATCATTTTTTTAGAACTTTCATTTTTTTTTCTCTAAAGTTGTTTACTTGTAATTTATGCATAGGTTGAGGCAATTTTCTTTGGTGCCTTCTAAGCGTTTTTTCCTGCCTTGTATTAATTATTATCTTTTGCTAACTCCTTTGGGCTTGAATCTTTTTATTTGTGTTACGTTGCTTTATTACAAGCCAATGACCCAAAATTATTATTTTTTATCCTAAAACCTTACTTGGAGTTATGTAAAATTTTGATTTTATCACTTGAAAAAAATTTAAGTTGGTGGTTGCTCATGGAATAACAACTTTTTAAGTTTGAGGTGGGGTACAACAGAAGCAAAAGTAGAAAACTATTGAAAAGGAAAAACTATAAAAAATAAAAAAATAAAAAAATAAAATGTGTCATCTTACTAAGTAGTAACTAGATACTAACCCGTGCGTTGCGCGGTAGAATTTAATATATTACTGAATACAAAATAACAATAATATGTAATTTAAAAGTAATGTTAATTTTGTTTTACAGTAGAATATACTCAAGTGTTTATGTACTTAAAGGTAAATATAGTTTTGAATAATTATATATAAGCTAGGTTTGCTTTAGTAAAAGAAAAAGTAAAACATTGTTGACTAATACAACTCATGCAAAATATATTTAAATGTGGAATTGGTTTATTCAAGCTTTTTGATTTCATTGAAGTGGTTCTTCTAATAATATATTTGTGAAATAGTTATGTATTTCTTTATTGTTAAAGTTATACATTTAGCTATAATATTTCTTCATTTTATATAATTTATATTAGTTTTGAAACATTAGATTTATAAATTTATGTACTTTTTCACGTTTTCAATTTTATATGTTCATCGTAATTTTGTCAATCTCACTGTCGATCTAAGCATGACCTAAATAAAATTATGTGCTTTGTGATATATCATAACATTCATTCATGAGCGATAGTTTGTTAAATCCAAAATATTGAAACAATTCATTCGTGTGTGCCTTGAAATTTTCAAATAATTATTTGACACGGTCAAGAAACTTCAAGAGTGGTTGAAAAAAATTATAGACAAGAAAAATTTGTGAATGTTTAAGACATAGAAAATTTCAAGTGAATAATGAAATAGTTAGAAGTTATTTATTTCCAAATATTTAATATTATTCATTTTTTTGTTGTTTCAATTATGATTTGTGTTTTTGTAATTATAAAAAGAAAAAATGTTATGGGAGATACATTCAACATAGGGAAAGAAAACTTATTTCCTATGCAATAATATTGATATATGAACTTGAACATCTATTATAATAATTAAATAGAACCCAAAATTCTTCATTGTGATGATTTGAAGATATTGGATGGTTTGTATTTTTTTGTATGAGTTATTGAAATGAAAGTTTTGACGAGTAATTAGAGCTTTTTAAGTGTATTGATGAGTCATTGAGCGATAAATTAAAGCTGAAATTATATAATATATGAAATAATTGTATTTGGGAAAGTTAAAAAGGTTTGCATTATATATTGAAGAAACAAAACATAATGGAATAGAAGATGAATTTGGAATGTGGCACATCAGAATTTTGGTGAGTTGGCAAATATTGGAGGATGTGGCATAGATGAAAAATTTTGGGTTCTGTTTTAATAGATAATAGATAATAGATATATAGATAATAGATTAGGTGATTCTCAAATCATCATTCATGTCAAAAATGTAAGATGATGCATTATTCCATTAAGTAGTAATTAGGTGATCCTTAAAACATCATTCATGTCAAAAGGTGGAGTACCAAAAAAAAGTTTGTGATCAAAATTAGGTTTATACTCTCTCGTAATTTACTAGTTGATAAGTTGTCAAAGTCATGGTATGAAATTAAAATGATTAGCAGGTTTTTTTAACTCCAAGTCGTAACCCTACTTTTCCAAATGACCCACATCTACCTAACCTCATTACAACCCTTAAAGACCTCTAAAAGTGTATGTGCATTTTAGATTATGAATTTGTTCATAAAATTTTACAACTTATGGTAGTATGTGCATGTTACATAATTTGAATGATGATTTTAGTAACCCTATAAACACTTGAGAGATTTTGGTGAAACTAAATGAATCTGAAGTTGAGTCTGAATGATAAGTATTGAATGAATTATTTCAAATTTCTAATTGGCTGTTAGTGGATGAAAGTGATTTTTGGAATAATATTGTGTTTGCTGACAAGTTTTTTGTTTTCTAAAAATGAAGATAGATTGACAAGGAAGTTTGTGGTGGTGCTTGAAATACAAATCTCAATCCTATAAAATGTTGTTCCTTAAGGACAAGCAACAAATTAATTTTGGGGCTGTGATGATCTTCATCGATTCTTGTTTTTAGTTATTTTAATAAAGAAAATGAATTTTAATATTTTTGAATCAGTTTAGTTGTTTTACCACTAACCCTTTCTAATCAGACAAATTCTCAAAGTATTTTCTTCATGTTTTGATGTTACAGGTTAATTACATAAAGGAATGAACACCCGAGAAATTAAAGATGATTATTTCAGACACAAGATGGTTCCTAAAGTGCTAAATTTCCTTTCATTGAGGTATGAAGTATAATATGAATGAATAATGGCACAATGCGACAAGCATTGCACAACAATTCATTTGCTAGAACAACTCCATGCTTTTGAGCGCAACAGAGCTGCTCATAGTGCATTGTGCAAGCTTGTTGTGTTACAGGTTTTAAAAGTAGCAGCGCATTGCGCTACTATCTGGCACATGCATGCATTTTGGGATTCTATTTAAGACAAAAACTACTATTTTATTAGGATTCTGATTTTTTGATGCAAAGGAGGTGGAAGCTACAACTTAGAAGAGCCTGTGTACAATTTTTATGTGTTACTTTCTTCTTTCTTTGTATTGTTTATTAAACATTATGAATAGATAATTTACTCATTGATTAGAGATTAGATGAACCTTCTTGAATATACGTAATTGTGATTTTCGTATGTTATTTATGCAATTAAAACATATTTGATTATTCTTATATTTTTGTTCTTAATATTTTTCTGTGTTTGATCACCATAGAATTGAACATTATTATTTTTATTTTTGACAACTAAATCATTACCTTTTTATTATATAAATTTAAAAGGGCCCTTGCTAGATCCATGTTCAACAATAATTTGTTACGGGGATGCTATAATAGTTGGCTATTGCATAAAACTTTTATGCGCGAATGAGTTTGCTCGTCTAGATTTAAACTTTTTTTTTATTTGAAAGGGATTTAACTTCTTTTTTTATTGGTTTTAGGATTGTCAATTGGGTCAACTCCAAAATTTCAATGCATACAGCACTGCATGAATGTTTCAAATTGCAATCAAGATTGCATTAACAATGGTTTTAGTAGAGGTGGCATGTGTATTACATTCCATCCACAATTGCAAAATCTGTGTTGCAGTGTGTGTTGCATCCTAACACATTCCTGAAAACAACCATAGAATTTCAAATTTGTGAGATATTATATATAATATATTTGTGTGAATAATGGATTGTCCTCTTCAACCCTTTACGAAAGGCGAAGAGAATGTCTACATGTGATCCAGAGTTCGATGATATTAATAAAATAATTATCTATAAAAATTGTGTGAAACTAGAAAATTATTGAACTTGATTATCAATAATATTTGCGTTGAAATAGTTTATTATTTTTGCTCTCTCGCAACTTTTTACTTTTTTTGTCCTTCAATATAAGCATGTATTACATGTTTTATTTTTATTAAATAAAAGTTGATAATCTACTTAATGTGTTGATTTTATATAAGTATGATTAAATTGTCTTTCGTGTATAAATATATTTAATATTAATTTTTCATATTTCAAGATATATTAAGATTGTGTTTAAAAATAATAATAAATGTATTCAATAATTTGAAAAGATGATTATATTGAGAGATAAACTGTTTTTCAATTGAGTGTTTATAATAATTAGAAATGAATAAATTACTATCTATCTCCATTTGACTTTATGATTGCATGTGTAACAAATTTAATTTTCTTTCACCAAATCCAATATCTTGTAACAATTTGGTTCAAAAGTGTTGGAAAAAACACCCGAGAGATAATTAAATAAAGAAATAAAATTAAACACAAAATTATAACATAAAAAAGTTCGAATAGAAAATAATAATATCAAAAATAGTTGTTTAAAACATTGAATAGATATTAAGAGACGGACCTGGGGAGGGTAGGCTTGGCCCTGGCCCCTACCCCTCATCAACTACCAAATATATTGAGAAAAGAAATAACCGAAAAGTCAAATAAATTATACTAAGAGGTAGAATTACATAACTACTAATAAGTTAAACAAATATAAAAAGTTAAAAAAGACTATATATTTTTTATTTGTAAATGAAATGGTAAAAAAATTATATATAATCGAGAGATTTTGAGTTAAAATCAAGAATGTGGTATTCAGTTTTACGGTATCGAATTTGTTAATTGAATTATGTTTTATGGATAAAAGACCGTCACTTTCATCACGATCTATTTCGTTCATTTTTTATTGTGTTCATTTTATATTTTATTTCAATTTTCATAAATAATCTATAATGCATAATACGAGTATGGTCCTGGTATCATGTACTAATACGTATACAAATACACTATTGAAAAAAAATTAAAATATGGATACGTTAATGAAAAACATAAATTTTTTTATAATATAATTTAATTAAGAGAATTAAATTTTTCAATTAGCCATACAAAATCACAATACAGTAAGTCTAGAATAGTATTCTATTACAATAATAAATAAACTTCAATACATAAATACTATTATATTAATATATAAGAAAATCAAAAATTTCACTTATAATAAAATAGTGAAAAAAAAAACAATGTACCCACGATACCAGTACTAGTGAGATACTCTATAGAAATATTTTACCATTTTAAAAATAAAAGTAAATGGCGTGATAAAACAAGGTTGGTGTAAACAATGCTAATACATAAAACTAATAATAAAGCTAATAATGGTTGATTTGATGTTTTAAATATAAAAATTAAAAAATAATGGCAGATGTTTTTTATTTTATATTTCATTTTGTTGCTATTTTATTTTATAAATATTTTTTTGGATTTAACAATTAATTAAAAATAATAATAATAATAATAATGATAATAATAATAATAATAATAATAATAATAATAATAATAATAATAATAATAATAATAATAATAATAATAATAGAAAGTTTTTCGTCATCAATTACAAATTTTAGATTATGCAATTTTGACATAATAAATTATAAAAGATTTCGGTTCTCGGTCTATTATATTTTTAGATTTGTCTATGCTCATACTTTTTAAAACAAATATTGAACTACATCTCACAACACTTTAAGGTAAAATTATAAGCGAAATGAATGAAATTAAATACAAACTTAAAGTGATATCGACTTGTTTATCTTGTAACGAACAACTAGAATCAATATATATATGATGATGTGAGATTTGTTCCAAGATGTTTCATAATCACCTCAACCAATCTCAACCTTTATTGAAATTGATGCATCTCTCGCTTTCATTGTTTGCACTAGCAATAATAGTTCAAAAGAACTATCATACTCCACCAAAAAGAGTATACTAACTTGAAGTTAAATCACTCAAAGAATTTTCACATCTCAAAAATCATGATAAAAAATAATTGGACAATTTTCATGTTGCCTTTCTTGAGTAGTGTTTTAGTCATCGTCATAATCTCACAACACACGGTGCATCAATTTTAACCAATGTGTGTATGTTAATCTAAATCCACTATCAAATATTTATCTTTTTCCATGGCAATGTGGTGATGCTATAAGTATGCACTTCTCATTTTTAGAGAATATCATCATTTTCTATGACGAAGAAAACATTGCTAACATTATTTTTATTATGCACCTTGTGTAATCCTAATTGTAACAAGACATCGTTGACTTAAATTTTTCATACTCCAGATTGATCAATTAGATTTAATAGAGTATCCTCATGTTTTTGCTCCTGCAAGCTAGGTTTTTAATCATATTAGTTAGATTTAGTGTGAACATCATTGAACAAGGCTCTGTTTACTTTGTTATAGAAAAAATGAAAATGTTAGGGTTTAGAGTAAAAAGCTCCGCCCTTTGGATATTGCCCTTGTAGTTTTTGTCCTATGAGTACCATTATACAAGAACTAGGTTGTTTAGTTGAATTTCTTAGTTTTAATTTGTGTTTGGGGAATGCCTCTGCACATCAAGTTCATTTTCCTACCCTTTGATTTATCAATTGAATGAGATTTTTTACTGTTAAAAACAAGGTTCCGTTTACTTGAGATTTCTAAAATTTGTATTTATATGATATTGTTAACAAAGCGATAATAGTCTCACTATGGAAGAATTGTTTAAAAAATTTAAAACAGTAAAAATATCACAATATTGTTTTCATTATTTTTCGAAATGCACCATCTCTAACTAATGATTCATCTTATCTCGACCATGATTTTTATTTGGCATAACTGTTCCTGCAGTCTCTTAACTTAATTTCAAATAACACTTCAGTTTTTTTTTTTTTTTCGATTTGGTCCTTTATTTAATTTTAAGTAAACAATTTGATCTTTTATGTTTTAAAATGTTAACAATGTTATCATTTTTTTTACAAAAATTCATCAAAATTTTCAAACAAAACTCATAAAATTAATTATCATTTTCAATATAATGCAAAATTTATCAAATTCATAACTCAAATCTTCAAATAAACTCATATTTTCATTATTTATATTTTTGAATTTTTATAATAAAATTAAATAAATGATCAAATTGAAGAAAAAAAAGATAAAAAACTGAAGTGTTATTTAAAATTAAATTAAGGGACCGCGGAAGCACTTGTGCCTTTTTATTTCAAGAAAGTCTTTACATCACGATAATGTACAAATTAGGTCAATGCAAAATAGACTTGGAATAAAATTTGATATATATTTAAAGGAAAATACAACAAAAATCTCTTAATTGACTTAAATTTTCCATCAGTCAAATACATAATAGGTGGAGGAGGGTCGCTCCAAATCAATAATTTCTACACTTGAGTGATAGTTGGTGGAGCGACCCCACAACCTACGTAATAATTTTGACACCTTCTAAATTTCTATCATTTTTATTTACCATTCCAACTTCTATTATTATTTTTTAGTCATTGATTTCGGTTTGACAATGTAGTCAAATTAAAATAAAAACTAACAACTTTTTTATATTTTAAAAGATCTGACAACTGATTAAAAAATCAATTAAAAAATTAATTAATTATTCATGAATGACTAAACAAATATGTATGTTAAACTACAACTAGTTTTATTTACCAACTCCTTGTGGTCACTATCTAATATATATCTAGAGGAAAATACAATAAAAATCTCTTAACTAAGTTTCTATTTGTCACATACACAATGTCAGTCAAAGGCCTACCAATTCAAAATATAATGTGACAATATTACTTTATGTTGCTTTAAAAATAAAAAATAAAAAAACTTTAGCTAGGCTTCTACTAATCATTATTTTATTATTTCTTTAGTCCTTAATTTTGACTTTGATAATGTAGTCAAACCACAGTAAAAGACAAACTTTTTTTTACATTTTAAAAGATCCGTGACCGGTGATAATTAAATAAAAATTTAATTATTCACATATCGATCGCTAAAAATCATTTACAATACACTGTAACAGATTTTTTTACATACTCTCTAATTATTAATTAAAACTAATTTCACAAATATTAAAAAATTTAGTTAAATACGATTAATTAGTTTTTTATTATTTAATGTAAAAGAATGTAAAATATATTAAATTAATCATTTTTAGTGTCAAATATTTAATTATTTGCATTAAATATTTTTAAATTAAATGAAAAATATATTACAAATATAATAGTATTAAATAATTAAAAAAGTGGTTTAACTATCTCATATAAATAAGTAATGTTAATTTACATTCCACTCAAATAATTAATTCTAACATTTTCTTTTTTGATTTATATTTCATTATAATTAATTTACACAAAATAACTGTTTTA
>JBBPBQ010020321.1:17960912-17982390 GCA_037974755.1 Cicer yamashitae | reverse complement strand
CCCCCCATGCACTTAAACCAAAAGAAAAAAATGAATAAAAAACAGCTTATGTATGATGTAATGAAAAGGAAATGGAAAGAACACATGCTAGGATGAAGAATAGAAAATATTAGTTCATTCATAAACAGTTAACTAGATAGTATATACCAACTTGTGGCTTGTGCAGAACTTTCATTTGGTTGTACTGTATACTAGTTTTTGTAACGGTGTACTGAATATATTTCACGTAAGCACTTGGAAAAAAAGCGGTTATACTATAGGAATATATGATCTAAAATTTGGATATTTTCTGGACATGATGGGACTTTATATTGATTTATCGGCATCTTTAAGTATGAATCTTTTGGTCTGCTTCGGTGCTTCAGCAGGAATTGCAGTTGGTGACATTTGATAAATGTGTGGGCAAGGGTTGTTCGGGGTATCATTTCAACTGTAAACAAATATCATTAACACTCTTGAAGCTTCATCCCTGTATTCAAGTGAATAAACTCCTAATAGAGCAATTTATAATTGATGGTTGTTTTGTTTGGTCTAACTGTTTAAGTGATTAGTTAATAAATGAAGAATCATACTAATGGAAACAACCGTAAGGTTATGTAATGAATATATACATATATATATATATATATATAATGCTTAATTGAATGAGTAAATACTAAATGCACATCTGGGAAAGATATTGGGCCATTTTGAATAATTAAAAGTTGTGGATGTTTGCTAAGTTCTTTGTAAATTATTTGGCTCTGCTATAAGGTAATATATGGAGTACTGCTAAAATTTGAGGATCAAGAGTTTGAGTGAACAAACAATTTTATCTAGATGAATATTATCAACAACTTGATATAAGTTATCTTAAGGATAATGTAGTATCAAATACCACTGTTGATCTTTCCAATATAAAAACTTCTGCAGGTACTATCTTTCACTTGCCCATATTGCTTCTTTGTTTCCAGGCCTTTACTGTGTAGAAGCTGTTTCATCATTTTCTGATCTGTGCTCTGCTTCCATTCTTCGATCAATCAATGGTGTCTTAGCTGTCATATGCAGCATAATTCTGTATGACATTATTATTCACTTGAAGCCAACACTTGGTGACAGAAAGGCGATGCTTCATGCAGTTGTCCTATCCTTGTACCCCCTTCACTGGTTCTTCACTTTTCTTTACTATACAGATGTTGCAGCCGTTACTGCAGTGCTGGCTATGTATCTTGCAAGTTTGAAAAAGAATTATTGGTTTAGTGCATTGGTAAGGTATATTTAGACTTTTATGTTGCAAGCATGTATATAATAGATATCTAGCTTTTTTTTTTCGATGTATATATCATTATTTTTATTTAAGTTCCTTTATTTTAATATCATGTGATTACAGAAACAGATGCCTACTGTTTATAACTTGATATTTGTTACTGAATGTACTTACTAGACAGATCTCATTTGTTTCTTATTATGATCCATTGTACTTATAACTAAGGGAAGAAAGTATGTTCTTATCATTATTGGAAGACTCAATAAATTCAAAATATGCTTAATTAATTCCTCATGGTCATCTGAGTTCAGAAAAAACTTCATAAAAATTTATTTTTGTACTACGTGAATTAGTTTTATTTTCATAGCTATTATTAGTTCAATGGATCTTTTCTATACTTTTTCTGTTGTATGCTTGTTTCTATTGACTTGGTTTCTTGAATTTGGTTTGCATGACTCTTGGTACTTGTAAATTCTTATAGAATCTACAAAATGAGGAAGCTACAAAATGAGGAAGCTCAAAGGAGAAACCCTTCAATCCTTCACCATTAGCATTGAGATTGTTAAGATATTAAAAATATTTTTGTGCCGATAACTTTATTGAGGAATGAGAAGGAGGTCTTTTGAATCAATTTTTTTTTCTTTCGCTTTTTATGTATGTTGATGAATAGGTTTAGACACTTCCTATGTATGGATTATTTTACCTTTAACATCATATATAGATAATTCTTTATGTAATTCTATTTTATAGAGTGGCTGTAATAAATTCAATATTGTCTATGTAGGTTGGAGCCTTTGCAGTTGTTGTTCGACAAACAAATATTATATGGGTCCTTTTTGTTGCATGCATTGGTATAATAGACATTTCTCTGATGCATGGAAAGGGCAATGCAAGGAAAGCCAAGTCAGATGTATCAATTGAGCATGATTTCAAATATTCTACTGGTACAAGTGCAAAGAGTTTAGATCTGAAAAGGCGAAAGTCTGTAAATACTGCTAAGCACTCTTTGTCTAAGACAAGGGGATCTACTCCTCGCTATTCATCAGGTTTGCTTATACATGTTTAGGAAAACACAAGGTTTCTTTTATGCTCATACTGAAAAAATAAAATATTTATAACCAAGTTCATGGCAGATAATTCATCCACCCCACTCCCCTCCCCCATATTGTGCAAAACATAAATACATATATTAATATTATTTTGCAGGTTTGGTTGGTGAAATTTACACAATCCTTTTAACATTATGGCTTATGAAGTGGGAGCTTTTAATATCATTTAGCCCCTTTCTCTTGGTGTTGATGGCCTTTGTTATATTTGTCTATTGGAATGGAAGTATTGTTCTGGGTAACATTTGTTTTCTTGTTATCCCTTGTGATCTTTTTGGCCAATAAAACCCTCTTTCTAATATATTCTACTGATACTGCAGGTGCAAAAGAAGCACACGCTGTTACCCCACATTTTGCTCAGATACTTTATTTCAGTTTAGTTTCTGTTTTTGCTCAGGCTCCCATGCATCTCACTTTCACCCATGTTGTGGACCTGTTTCAATCGTTTTGGAGACGTAGGCCCCTTAGTTACATTCAGATGTTCCTGGCTCTTATTGCTGGCATTTTGTCTGTACACTTTTTCAGGTTACGTCAGTCTCATATCACTGATTTAACTGGCTAGCAGAATCTGTATTTGATTTTTCAGTGATGAACTGCATGTTCTGGTGAATTCTGTCTGATTTTTCTGATACAGTAAAATTTGAAGCTCATATTTCCGAAAGCATTTTATTAGTATATTACATTCTTTATTTTCATTTTCATTTGATATCATATCAAGTGATAAATTATCCTTGCATGTTGCATAAATCTTGGAACACTTACTTACTCATGAAGCTCGACTCAATCTTAATCTCTAATTCGAGAAAATTAATACTTATGATGCATTCTAAGACTTGATTAATCTCAATTATTTTGTTGAATGTCTTTCAATTGATTTTTGCAGTGTAGCTCATCCATACCTTCTTGCCGATAACCGGCATTACCCTTTCTATCTCTGGAGGAAAGTCATCATGGCTCACTGGTCAATTAAATATCTTCTGGTGCCAGTTTACGTGTATTCATGGCTTTCAATCATCCATATGTTGGGTTAGTACATTGCCAAACAGAGTATTTTGTTTGGTTCAATTGCTTTTGGCGTTATAACTAGAAAAGTTATATTTAGACGCATAAATTTGACATCAAATTTCGACAACAAATTAATTTATTAACACAGTTCAAATATATGGTTAATTACATTCAGCAGATGGTTAGTGAATGTAGCAAAGTGTCGCAACTCACTAATCATCTACTTAACACATTAACCACGATTTTAAATGTCATTGAGTCCAATTTTGAAATGTGTATTTGAACACAAATTGTGGTTAATGAATATCATGTATATTTGAACAACTGAAAATCATGTATATTTGAACACAATTTGGATGATTAATAGATATATGTATATTTGAACGTCTGAAAATCATAGTTAATAATGTTCATAATCATGGTTATTTGTGTTTAATGGATGGTTAATGAGTTGCAACACCTTATTGTATTCATTAACCATCTTCTAAACGTTATGAACCACATTGAAACTGTCTTAACAATTTAAGATGTTATTGAAATTTGACGTGAAAATAACATAACTCTTACTACTATTTTCTTTTCTCAAACAGGGAAAGTTAGAAGTAAATTATGGATATTGGCATTCTTCTTGGCTACAGCTGCTGTTCTTGTACCAGCTCCACTCATAGAGTTCAGATATTACACTATCCCATTCTATTTCTTGGTGCTGCATTGTAACATTAGGGATGATCAACATTGGCTTCTTACAGGGATGCTATATGTTGGTGTCAATATCTTTACAATGATGATGTTTTTGTTTCGGCCATTTCATTGGGATCATGAGCCTGGGATTCAAAGGTTTATATGGTGACTTAATTTATCAGGAAAAAAGGAAAACAAAAAAGCCTTGCTTTAATGTGCCATTTTTATTTAGTGAAAAAGTAATGCTATGTTTTTTGTGCCCATATAATTTTTGAAAACATTATACAAAATGACATTTTAAATTAAAACCATAAATCCTAAGTTCGTAGGAAACTAAATCCCCAGCTCTGCACCAATCGCCTCTGCAATGTGTGCTTGCTTCTTGCTTTGTATACACCATGCCGCCTTAGCCAAAACTTTACCTTCGTCATTTTTTAATATCTTAAAAAAATTGAAAAATGTTAAACCATTGTTTTTGAAAATATATTTTTCCTTCTTTATCTTCTATATACTGTATCTTTTTTTATTACATAATTCTATCATAAGTATTCACTACATGTCTTGTTTTTAAAAAGTAAACGGGACCTATCCCATTTATGTTGCTAAAAGGAGAGGATAGCCATATTTGGATGCCCAAATATAATCACTACAAGTGTGATCAATAGATTCTACTTTCTTATGACATATTGGACAAGTTAGAAGGCACACAACCAGTCTCATCTAATTATCTAAAGTTTCATTTCAACTAGGATGGCTTCCTAAAGAATTTTCCATAATAGATGGATTTGTTTGGGGGATATTCCACCTCTATATTACGAACCAACATGTGTTTTCTATATTTTGGGAAGTTGATTCTCAAAGCCATGTCTACTTTGTGAAAATAATACGTTTTTATTTTTGTAAAGTGTGTGTTTACTTCTTAAAGTTAAAATAAACTATTGCTGTAGAAATTTTTTTAAAATTTATTTTTTAAAATAATAAAATGATATTACTAAAATTAAATTTTACATCACTATGATTTCTCACATCTATACATCACTAAAATGATTGTCATATCATTAAATTGAAATGCAAATTGAAAAAGAGGACAAAATGTCAATAATTTTAAAAATTAAGGGACACAAATTTACAGATAAAAAAAAATAAAAGAGACTAAAATTATGGTTTTGATAAAATGAAATACTAAAATTGCATTTTAGCTAAATAACTAATAAACTTCTAGATATTGTTCTTTGTTTGTTTGTAAACTTCTAGATATTTAATTTACTCGAGATACATTTTAAAAAAAAATTTACTCGAGATACTTTCACGATAATTCGAAAGACTCCCTCGCTATAGTTTGATGGATTTGGTTAAAATTAATTAGATTTAAATAGAGTTTTAGTTTTTCTATTTTAATTGATCTGTAGCTTTGTTTCCTCTATTTTTTTAATTTCGTAATTTTGGTCCATTTATTTCTTAAAATTGAAATATTTTGTCCTATCTATCAATTTGATTATTAATTTTGATGATGTGGCATGAATAATATGATTAAGTGGAAGTCATGTCAATATTTATTATTTTTAAATTAAATAAAACATTTTAAATAAAGTAATTTTTTCTTCTGAAACTTAAGTAAAACATAAAAAGGGAAATTACAATAACGAGAGGAAGTTGAATCAGATGAACCTTAGATACCAAATTTAAGGAACCTGTGAGCGCCTCCATCCATTCCTTATTTTTAGCCTCACTCTTAACTCAAAATTGTCCCCGTCCATTCCTTGTTTTCGATCTTAGTTGTTATGTAAGATACTCAGCATCACATTGAGATTGAGATCACTGCGCACATTATTTTGTTCTCGTTGCATATATTGTAGTCTTCTTAATATATGATTCTTGGAATTTTCTTTTATGAGATTTTTGAGGTTTCTCTGATTTTTGGGATTTCTAGGAGTTTGATGTCTGGTACAATTATGAGATTTCTGGAATTTTTCATTTGTAGGTTTCACTAACCCATTTTTATAGGTTTTTCATTTGAATCCATGGCCATCACCAACACAACCACAAATCACACCCTACTTCTTCAAGAATGACATGTGTAAACGAGTAGAAAGACAACGAGAAAATAACAAGAAGAATCACAACCTACATCTATATTTTTTCACTATAGTATTTAGTTCCTCTCAACTATGGGGTTTCAATTCCTTTTTTGATAAACAAATATTTTTTTTTAGAAAGAATGAGTGTGATTTGTACTGATTTTGATTTTTTAAATTTATTTTAAATATTTTAATTAAGTTTTAAAAATAAAATATTTTATTTAAAATATATTTTTAATTTAAGATCAACAAAATGTGACACAACTCCCACTTAATCATACTAAATACACAAAGATTTAAGTCATTTTATTATTATTATTATTATTATTATTATTATTATTATTATTATTATTATTATTATTATTATTATTATTTTTGTGTGTGAAAAAAAATCTACTTTTTCCCACAAGGCACAAGCTTCCGCCATTCTCCCCTTCTATCTTCTCCAGTCAGACTCGATCCACAGACCACACCAATGAGCCACTAAATTTTTCAGGTGTCAACTTCTCTCTTCCCCATTTCTTTCATTCTAACAGGTGAAGTTTCTTCTTTCTTTCCTCTCTCTCAGATAAATCCAAACTCTTCCTCATTTTCCTTTCACTTTTCTCTCTATTCCCACTCTCATTTTCCCACCAACACTACAACCTGCATCGCTCTTATTATCAACGATGTTTTCTCCCAAGCACATCCTTCCCCCCCAACACAACCTCCTCCCGTTCTCCACCGCCATCTCCGCCGCTATCACCGCCAATACTTCCTCCGCACCTTCCCTCCCAGAAAACTACCAAATACAACCCCCAATCAAACCCTGGCCCCACCGCCTCAACCCTAAACTACTCTCGTCTCTCATTTCCCGCCAACACGACCCCATTCTCTCCCTTCAAATCTTCCACCACGCTCAACACCACCACCGCCCTCCCTTCTCCCACAATCCTCAAACCTACCAATCCATTTTCCTCAAACTCTCCCGCTTCCGCCGATTCCGCGAAATCGAATCCCTCCTCTCCAACCTCCGCCGTTTGCCACAGCAATTCGAACATTGCTGTGGCGAAGAGCCCGTCGTAACCGTTATCCGCGGTTATGGACTTGCTGGAAAGCCCGTACGGGCTCTCAGAACGTTCATGAGGATTGAATCGTTTGGGATTCGACCCTCGGTGAGGTCTCTTAATGCATTGTTGAATTCGTTGGTTCAGAATAAGCGTTACCGATTGGCGTTTTTGGTGTTTAAGAATTCTAGAGATAGGTTTGGGGTTTTGCCTAATGTTGTTAGTTGTAATATCTTGCTTAAGGCACTTTGTAAAGGGAATGAGGTTGAAGTTGCTGTTAGGGTTTTGGATGAAATGTCTGGGATGGGTTTAGTTCCCAATGTTGTTAGTTATACTACAGTTTTGGGTGGGTATGTTTGGAGGGGTGATATGATTGGTGCTACGAGGGTTTTTCGTGAGGTTTTGGATCGAGGATGGGTTCCTGATGTGACTACTTATACTGTTTTGTTGGATGGATTTTGTAGGTTAGGGAAATTGGTGGATGCAATTAGGGTGATGGATGGTATGGAGGAGAATGGGGTTGAGCCTAATGAGGTAACTTATGGTGTTATGATTGAGGCGTATTGTAAGGAGAAGAAATCTGGGGAAGCTGTTAACTTGCTCGAGGATATGCTTGAGAAGGATTGTGTACCAGGTTCGGCGCTTTGTTGTAAGGTTGTTGATTTGTTGTGTGAGGAAGGGAATGTTGAGAGGGCTTGTGAGGTTTGGAGGATGGTTTCTAGGAAGAATTGTAGTAGTCTTGACGGTGGTGCTGTTGTTGTGAGTACACTTATACACTGGCTTTGCAAGAAGGGGAAGGTGTTGGAGGCGAGGAACATGTTTGCTGAGTTTGGGAAGGGATCGATTGCTAGTCTATTGACATATAACACACTGATTGCTGGATTGTGTGAGGGAGGAGAGCTTTGTGAGGCAGCGAAGCTGTGGGATGACATGGTGGAGAAGGGTGTTGTTCCTAATGCTTTTACCTATAACATGTTGATTAAAGGGTTTTGTAAGGTTGGAAATGTCAAGGAGGGTATCAGAGTTCTCGAAGAGATGTTGCAAAATGGGTGTCTGCCTAACAAATCAACCTACTTAATATTGATTGATGGGCTTTTGCTTTCGGGTGGAATGAAACAAGAAATCAACAAGGTAGTTTCAATGGCCATATCCACTGGAGTTGATGCTGACATGTGGAATCTTTTTGTAAAACCTGTTGTGGATCATGTAGATAGCGGTGCAGCTGAAATTGATAGGATATTATTAGAGAATGCAGTGTGATAATACTCTGAGCCATGTTATTGAATATTGGGAACTGTATCCATTTTTGAGACATTCTCTTAGCTGGTATTCATACCAGTTAGTGAACTTGAAAGTGTCCGTCAATTGACCGGCAACCATGTCTTGGAATTTGTCATATTTGATCCAATTTTAATGGCTGGCCATTGTAGTTGCCACCAACACCAAGTTTTCATATCAAAATCTAATCACCATCCCTTGCATCTTAAGGGATGTTGATTGGGCGAATATGGTGACACGAGTGAGCAGCCCGTCACTTATTCATTGTGTGTTGGACATAATGAGGACTTACGGATTTGGACGTGCAGGGAAAAATTTAGTAAAATCAGCCTATCTCTTTTTGGTTTCTAAATCTACTAATGAAGTTGTGCGGGCTGATTTAGAAGAGAAGGTATTCAGATTCTTGTAGAAGAGCTTGGCTCCATCCAAGGCCATAGCTCTTTCGTGCAGGCTTTTCTTAATAGTTTGCCAACTAGAGTTAATTTATTTCAGCTAAAGATGTTAAGTATTGTTAGTAATAGTATGACTAGTTGTGTGCTATGTGGACAGCAAGCAGAATCTCCCCTGCATTTGTTTTGTCATGTATTTTTACTTCTAGAATATGGTATGCTGCTTTTAATTGGTTGAGAGTGTGTATGCCACTATGCCTATTCCAGCCACTTTATTCGAGTTGTTAATACAGTTCTGTGGATGTGCTCGTGGTAAGAAAAAGAAGATATGGTCTTTGATTTGGATTGTGGTTATCAGGTCTATAAGGGAGGCTATTTAGGTACTGCTATGAAAATAAAGGGTGATACTAACACTATGTAGAAATGTAAAAAGGGATGACTTTGAAACAATGTAGAGAGGCATAGTGAATGGAAGGAATGGTGATTGTCTCTTTTGACAGCAGGAAAGATAACAGAGATACAGGCCATGGGTCATGCGCCGAATAATCCAAGAGAGGGGGATGATTATGATGCTGATAGATTGTATTACTCGTATGGGGCAGTTTCGTTGTATTTGGGTTACAATACCCCCTTGTAGTCTCTTTAATAAACTTTGCCTATAAAAAAAATGCTACCACTGTCAATTTCTGAATAATGGTGTGTTTATTTTCGATCTCTAATTCAATTGTTTGCATTACATTGTAGGTTGTTTGTTGATGTCTGCCAAAGTCTGGGTATGAAATGCTGGAACAAATAGAGTAGATAAATATCTTGTACTTTGCTTTACATGATTCCTTTTGTGATGTATTTGAAGATTGAGATAGGTTAAGGAGACTGAACCTGAGTGTGTTTAATAACTTGATAGTGATACTATAGGCTTTGGTGTTTGATAAGAGAGTCTCATTCCATTTCTGTTGTGTGAACAGAAACAATTATACCTAGAAGAATATTGTCAACTGTTAGAATATTAGAAAATATCTTATAATATCTATTATATTATATTATAGTATCTTGAGTTATTTCCTAGGATCAATTTATATTCATAGAGATATCTTAGAATATCTCTCATTATTATTATGATTTGTTCCTAATTTAGGATTTAGTCTATGTTTCTCTATAAATAGAGATTAGTATTGAGTCTTTTGTAATCAAGTCAGCATTAAGCTATTATCAATAATATTCAAACCCTTATTATTTTCTCTCCTCCTTTTCTCTAAAATCCCACAACTTCAACATGGTATCTAGAGCCTATTTCGATCCTCCTTGAACGATCCCGCCTCTATTCCGCTGCCGAGTTCCCAACAGTTAGGGAATATAATCATAGTTTCTCTTTTTTCAACGTGAACATTCCTGTTTCAAACCACTACCGTGTTACATTCCAACACCGGTTTCACTCGTTTTTCGTCCAGTTCGCAACTGCCGCCGTCACCGCCACTGTTTCTGGCGACTTTTCCGACAAACAACCCTCTGCCCTAAAAAAAAAAATCAAAAAAAACTTTTCGTTTTCTGCTGCGTTTTCATATCTCAATCCCATTTTCTTTCTCCGATCAATTTCACCCTTCGGTAGATCTTGATTTTTTCTTTCTATCGACCCCAATTTTGTCCTTATTGATTCATGTTATCGGTTTTTAGGGTTTCCGTCGCCGATCTTCTCGATCTGTGTTACCAATAGGGATCGTAGATAAAGGGATTGATTTTGTTCTTGTTCGATTTGGGTTATTGTTTTTTTTTTCATATCGATTTTTTGTCTTTGATTTTGGGAAAATTCAACGAGTATGATTTTGGCTCTTTTGTTCGAAGAATTTGTTTGGGGTTGTTAGATCTCGGTTAGAATCGTTGTGATTGTCCATCAATTAGGCGTCGTTTGTTCGTTTGGAAAACTCTAGGGTTAGGGTTTCCTGAAATTGGGGCTTTTGTTTGTTTTATTGAATTTATTTAGAGAAAGTTCAATTCCTTTGAGTAACCAGGATTCCCCGACTTTATTACTTCCAAATTCAGCATTTTGCCCTATAATTTGACAGAGACTGTTTTAAGGAAACCATGGTGCAGAAACGTCCTTTTGATGCTGAGGAAATACTTGAAATACTTGAGGTGTCCTTCAAACATCCAAAACATTCCAGCCCCAACAATCTGCTTGTACCTTTATCAGAATCTGTTTTTCCCAATGATGATCGGCATACCCAGTTGCCTAAAACTTCAGAGGGAGGATGTGAACAAGGTAGTTGTGAATGTAATGAGAAGCTTGCTGGTGAAATTTATGATGATCACTTTAAACAAATTGAGGTTGTGGCATTGAAGGCTGTTGCGGAAAAACAACCCTTTGAGCAGTTTGTGATAATTCTCGCTGAAGCGAGGGAGTGTGCTCCTGGTATGGTGAGGAAGTTGCCGCAGTTTACTAGCAGGTTGTTTGCGATTCTTATGAAAATGCTTTTGGATATTGAGGATGATCCAGCTTGGCACACTGCAGATATTGAGGATGAAGATGGTGAAACTAGCAATTATAGTGTTGGACAGGAATGTTTGGACAGGTTATCTATATCTTTGGGAGGAAATACGATTGTTCCTGTTGCTTCTGAACAATTACCTGCATATTTGGCTGCACCTGAGTGGCAAAAACTTCATGCTGCATTGATTGCACTTGCTCAATAGCTAAAGGATGCTCAAAGGTCATGATAAAGAATTTGGAGCAAGTGGTGGCTATTGTATTGAATTCATTTCCTGATCAACATCCTCGTGTAAGGTGGGCAGCTATTAATGCAATAGGGCAACTGTCTACTGATTTGGGTCCAGTTTGCAAGTTCAATATCATCAGGGGGTGTTGCCAGCCCTAGCTGCTACGATGGATGATTTTCAGAATCTTCGTATAGAGGCTCATGCTGCTTCAGCTGTGCTCAACTTCAGTGAGAATTGCACACCTGATATTTTAACGCCATACTTGGATGGAATAGTTAGCAAACTGCTTGTACTTCTTCAGAATGGTAAACAAATGGTGCAAGAGGGAGCTTTAACTGCTTTGGCATCAGTTGCTGATTCATCTCAGGAACACTTTAAGAAATACTATGATGTTGTCATACCGTACCTGAAGGCTATATTGGTAATGCAACTGATAAGTCCACTTGTAGAGGAGGTCAAAGGTATCTGGTCCGACAACCGTTTACGACGCTACTCTCCTGTTCAAACAGCCGTTATCTCTCCTGTTTTGGACGCATTTTCTCACTCTCTTGATCGATCATGGCTTCGTTTCGTTAGAGTCGCGCTGCTTCTTCTTCGGTGTTTGTCATGCAATTTAGTTCTTACTAATAGATTATAACAGTGGCCTCTATTCCCACCGACGATCATTCTGGTGGTGTCCCTTTTCCCACATATGAATCATATTAGTGATGACTTCTTCTTCCGTTGATGGTTATTTTGACGGTGTCTTTTATTTTCATGACTTACTTTATCTTGACAATTTGTCTCAGATGCACTGGCCTTGCCTTTCTCTCCTTGAAGAACGCCTCTCTCTCCTTGAAGTAGATTCAAGTTTAAATATTTTGAGTCTCCATTATTATTGGTTTGAAGCTTCCAAATGCAGTTTTTAGAAGAACGGAGCTTGCTTTGTTCAATTGTCTGTCATGAATTTCTCTCAGGCTGATGATCAATCAGACTATCTGGCTAGGCTATATTTATAGCAATTCTCTCCGACTTCACATGCATCCCTGAGTTGCCTTTTCATCTTTTTTTATGGAGCAAAACATTGTTTTCTTGTAGCAAGCTAAAGCTTAGTAAGCTTTAGCTTGAGGGGGAGTGTTAGAATATTAGAAAATATCTTATAATATCTATTATATTATATTATATTATAGTATTTTGAGTTATTTCCTAGGATCAATTTATATTCATAGAGATATCTTAGAATATCTCTCATTATTATTATGATTTGTTCCTAATTTAGGATTTAGTCTATGTTTCTCTATAAATAGAGATTAGTATTGAGTCTTTTGTAATCAAGTCGGCATTAAGCTATTATCAATAATATTCAAACCCTTATTATTTTCTCTCCTCCTTTTCTCTAAAATCCCACAACTTCAACATCAACTATACATTAAATTATGGAAAATATAATGCACTAACAAATTCAAAGGTTTGCCTTTGCAATATAAAAACTTTTGCAGGTATTCGCTTGCCTTTGTTGCTTCTTTGTTTCCAGACTGTTACTGGGTAAGGCTTTCATCATTTTCTGATATGTGCTATACTGCAGTTTTTTAATCAATTTGTTTCTGTGTGCTTGGATTTTGTATATTATGATATTGCTTAATGCTTGATTAATACCTTGAAGGCTACGAATCACCGACACAAACAAGGACACTAGACACACGACACTGACACATATACACTGGTAATAATTTAAGAAAATAGAATTAGTTGAATATAATACATGCGTCGTGTCGGTGCTCTATAGCTTGAAGCTATTGTTGTTGTTGAGTAGAGGCCATTGGTTTTTTTTTTTCCATTTTAGTTTCCCTCAATAATGATGCTTGGTTAGTTATTACTATTTGCACGTAATATGTTTTGTGATATGTCCAGTTGACTGTTTTGTGAAGAACTCAAGAGAAGAGTCCATCTAACTATAAACACAGTTGTTTTCCCTTGTGTGAATAGTAGTAGGTTTTCAACAGTGTTGTCAATCGCAGATAGTAGAAAATAGTGTTTTATTCATTCCCTTAAGCTGCAGTGCTATAGGACTGATATTTGACAACACTTTGTTCAAATTAGCGTATCGTTATTTGACAACACTTTGTTCAAATTAGCGTATCGTGAAACAAAAGAGATTTGTTCAAATTCCGCTACATTGTAGTGATTTAGCCGCTATTTGACAACATTGGATTTGAAGAGTATATTTTGGTTCATTTTTTACCTGATTTTAGGGAGACTAAATTGCATTCACTTTACTTTTGTGCCTCCTTTATTGTTACAAGTTTTAGATTAAGTGTGATTTGCTTGATGGTTGTTCAGGTTGAGCATGCTAAGTCTTAACTTTTGCACACGACATTGATGTACACTTTTCGACACATAGAATTGCAGCTATCCTGGTACTGTTATCACTTAAGATAGACAGGGAAATGGGAAAACTAGCTCTTGCAGCAATAGTTAGCTCATGGATTGTTCCTGTCGCCATAATGGTCAATAACATAGTTCTCAAGCCATATATGGTGAGAAAAAGTTTAATAACTTGGGGAACGGACAGTTGCTAAGACTTAATCTACTCACTGCATTTTATTCACATTGATGAAGCCTAAATCCAAAATCCCCCAATACAAGCCCTAATTCCTCAAATCCCCCATCAACCCTTAAACACTGTTTGACTCGTTCTGCTTTGATACCTTTGACTTCGAATCATTCACACTCTTTATTCAATGAATAAAATGAGGGAGGTGGTACACCAATGTTCAAAGTCCATGGAGGTGAATAATGTTGGAGAGTGGACTCAATCCTCTTCCTCGCTGGTTGAGGTATTTTCTGATGTACCTCTTTGCAACTGTGAAAAATTGTGTTCAGAGCCAACACACGATTGAACCCAGAAAGGCTATTCTATACTGGATCATTCAATAATGTTCGCAAATGTTGATTTGAATTCCTTTTATCTTTTCCATATACATGTTTTGATTGTTTCTCTGTTGTTGAGGAATCTGTATTTTGACAGTTTTATGCTTTTGTAGGATGGCCAACAAGTACTTTATTTGGAAGGATGATAGGGATGAAATTGTTGTTGCTTAAACAAAAACACCTAGAAGAGAGCTTGGAAGAGATATTGCAATTGAGGATATGTGGAAAGTAGTTCTAAATTCTAAGATTGATAGTTTGGTTGTTGACATGAAGTTCATAAAATTTATTTTATTTGCATCATCTGTGATCCTTGTTTATGGTAGTTTTTACTTCATTCATAGGGCATCTTCTGTGGATTCATATGTGATGTTTCTGGTTTACAATAGTTTATGTAATTTGTATTATTTTAACTAAATGATCAATCCATATAGTTTTACCAGTGTTAGAGAGTGCTGCTTCAGTGTATTGTATTCTGCTCCTGTATTATGTAATTCTATTGTCTTCTCCCGTAAGTGTTCCCTTCAAGAAGACTTCATTCGGTTCCCCCCTCATTCAAAATGAGCATGAGGTTTGGGTGATTGATCCCCTTAAACGGGAAGTGATGGTCACTAAATGAAATCCTTGTTACCTTGATTCCCTAGGTGGAACCTTTGTTCTAATAACATAACCTCTACTAGCTAGAACCTCGTTTTTTATGACTTGGTTTGGAGGTTAAAAGATCGCGTATCCATTAATGTTTGAAATATATGGATACCAAAGTTTGGTAGACTTTCTATGATAAAAAAGGTTGTACTAAACTAGGTAAATTCTAATTAAATGTTATTGTAGACTAATCCTTGAAAATTGTTTAAAGTTATGTGGGCGATAAACGTTGTGTCATAAAATTGAAGTTGATAGTCTTATTGGTTCTTATTTCTCGGAGCTTAAAAATGTGACTTTATTGATGATTATTTGATTAAAAAAAGAATGTGTTCAATAAATTAATTTATTGAACCGACACCGATTAAAACACTATCTCAATCACAAGAACGAAGAGAAATTGTTACTTTCGAAGATCCCTCCCTTTGTATATTTGTACACAAATGGATCACAATACACGTGCCTATTCGTATACATATACATGCGTTGACCACTCAATCCCTAACTGACACTAAGACACATCACAGTCCCATTTTGCATTTCACCAACCAACCATCTCGTTCTCGCCGTGATGCCTTTGTCTCCTTATTCCAACTTAATAACCATAACCACCAACCTTCGTCTTCGCACTCTATTCATCTTAATCAGAAAATGGACCATAAAACATTACTCAATCGCCGCATTCGCCTTATTCCTTCTATTCTCATTCGTTTTTCTCATCCGATCCAATTCCCACTCCCAATATCACACTCACTCCCTCCTCAATTTCATTCCCTTCACCCCTCTCACTAACGCCAAACAAATTGGCGCTCGTACGTTCCTTCCTTCATTCATTCTTTCCCAGCACACACTCACAAATTCACAAATTAATAATTACAAAATTAATAGATTAACGCTAACCAATTTTTTTTGCAGTTTGCTTGGATGGGACTGCTCCTGGTTACCATTTTCAAAAGGGTTTTGGATCCGGATCCACTAATTGGTTGCTCCACGTTGAGGTTTTTTTTTAATAGTAAAAAATTATATACACAAGCTAGCGCAATAAAAAAAAGCAAACAGACAGCACTAGAGTGTCTGAATGGACACTAATAATAATAATAATAATGATAATAATATTGTTTTGGTTTGGATTGTGGGTGTAGGGAGGAGGGTGGTGCAATTCGATATCTTCATGTTCTTATAGAAAAATGACTGCTTTGGGATCATCTAAGTATATGGATACATCAGTTCCTTTTTCAGGGATACTAAGCTCTGCCCCCTCTGAAAATCCTGGTAAAATTACCCATAACATTAACATATTTGCCTTTATAATGTTCTATTAATACTTCAATACTTTATTACTCCCCTTGCTCCTTTGAATTTTTTAGAATTTTTTCCCTATTTACTTGTCATTTTCAAAGTTTAAAGTAGTATTAATTATTGATTTGTCAAAATTACTCCTAATTATTTATTGTAGAGAGATAAATAGGTGAAATAAGATAATAAATAGTTAAGGGTGTTATTGGAATAAGACAATAACCACATAAAAAATGCACAATTTATTAGTATTATTGGTTTGTGTAAACAATTTTAAAACGGCAACTTAAAAGAAACAAATGGAGTATTAACTAGTAACAATCTTTCTCTCCCTTTGTGGGCGTGGTTCTAAATTGAGATCCACAACCATAATGACAGCCATAATATAAAGGTTTTAGAGGACTTTGCAACAACATCACAACAACAATTGTGTCACATTCACAACTTATATGCATTTTGCTGCAATGTCAACGTTCACAACATAACCGTAATCGCAATTTAGAACCATGACATGCACTTGGGTGTCTGTGTGTGTTTAGATGTTGTAGTAATTTATAATTTAATTATGCCTACATCGTTGTGTTTTCACATATGGCTCATGTGTTATTGTATCATTATTACAAGTTGAGGGGCATTTGGATGAGCTTATTTGGATTTTGCATACGTGCTAGGAAGATTTTGTGAAAATAACTTGTGATATGTCCATAAGTTGTTTTCATTTTATTTTTATAAGCCTTTTCATATACCTTATTGTTATAAGTTGATTTCAAGTTATGCATAAGCTCTTGTAAGATTAGTGTTTAATTAAGTTGTATATCCACACATCCCCTAAATAGTAGATTATCAGTGTTGTAATTTTGATTGGTCTGGCAAGATATTCTCTCTAACTTCGCCGAGTATGTTTTGGCTTTCAAGATATCCCTTAGATATGTGTGGTTTGTGCTGCTGGAAACTCTGTTTGTATTACTGTTTGAACAAGTGATGTTGCTTAGCTGGATCCGTTAAAATTATTCAGATTTCTTTAACTGGAACAAGGTGAAGATACGCTACTGTGATGGTGCATCCTTTGCTGGTCACCCAGAAAGTGAGGTTAGGGTTGGTTTACTTTTGCAATTTTGAAACTTTAGGAGTTTATTTATTATTTGGCATTGGTTGTTGGTGGCTCTGTGTGTTGCATATCGATATTCAAATAAGGAATTCTTCCTTTTTTACAATTGGGTTTATTTTGAGTTTTATTTTCCCAAAACAATTATTATATACAGCAGAAAGGAAGTGGGTTGTTCTTCAGAGGCCAGATCATATGGGAAGCTATAATGGATGAACTCTTATCAATTGGCATGTCTAAAGCGAAACAGGTTAAACTTTTACTGCAATCCAACATTTTTTTTTTCTTTTAAAAAAATCTGATATTTTTATTACTACTGCGAATAGTAATGCTTCTTAAAATTGATAAAATAATATATGACTGTCAGTCATCTACTTACATTTTATCACTTGCTTTATCAAATTTGAAGACTAAAACAATGAGCGAATTTGTTGTGTATTCCATTTGTTCTGCACCTGTTAATCTTAGGTGATGCATATGAAAAAGTCATATTACGTCGTTAATCTTTTTGTAGTCATAATCCAAGACCTATCTTTACTTTTAATATCACATGAGTTGCGTAACATGACAAAGTGATTCTTGGTTACAATGAGTTAATATTACTTGAGGAAAAAGCTAAAATAGTTTCCTTGTTTTTATTATCGTTGTATTATACGAATGAGTTGATATTACAGTTTTAGTAGCCAATAAGTCTTGCATGCAGTAGCACAGATGATGTAATATGAAAGCTTAATTTATGAATTTGAACTAGTGCAATTTCAAGTGAAAGAAAGTTAATGCACTTTATTAGTTTCTTTGCCTTCTATTTGGTATGAGCTGAATTATGAATAGTCAAATTTAATTCACTCAGGAGAATGAGTTATATAACCAACTGCTTAAGAGTTACGATGCATTGGCCCTGACCTAAAACTTATTAGCATGTCATGATAGACGAAGTTACTTTTGTAGGCTCTGTTGTCAGGATGCTCTGCTGGAGGATTGGCAACTCTTATACATTGTGATAGCTTCCGACAACTACTTCCGAAAGAGGCCACTGTCAAGTGTCTTGCTGACGCAGGCTTCTTCCTTGATGAGTAGGTTTTTTTTTAAAGCCCTAGATGAGTAAGGTTATCTTAACATATCATTCTTTTTATGATATTTTCTAGCAAAATTTGAACTGAAAGTTGCCAAAACTACTTGCATCTTATTACATTATGGGTGATCCTAGGAAGATTTGAGTTTTATTAAATGCTATATGGATTTCAATATCCTTGAATCGTGTGCCGACTACTGATTTATACCTCTATGTTGTATGTTAATTTTAATGCATTATGTTACCAAGTAAATTAAATTAGTATAATCTATGTTGTATAAATTTCAGGAAGGATATTCTTGGAAATAGCACAATGAAATCTTTCTATCACGAAGTTGTCCAGCTCCAGGTAATGCTGTGCTTGTATATATGTAACACAGTCTATTGGGTGTGATTACTATATATGTATCGATGAAGTATAAATAAATAAAAAAACATGAAAAATGGTTCCACTAATTTAAGTTGTCTAATTTTCATATATCTTGTTGTCAGGGTGTTGCAAAAAGTTTGCACATAGAGTGCCTTGCTAAAATGGAACCATCTAAGGCAGGTTTTAGTTTCTTAAACTTGTTACACACCTTTTGGTATAGTTTGTATCTGTAAAATTTGAGTCATGTTTAAGCTAAGAATAACAAACTGTTGATTTTTAATGCAGTGTCTCTTTCCATCAGAAATTCTGAAAAACATAAAGACTCCTGTTTTCCTTGTTCATCCAGCTTATGATTTTTGGCAGGTAAGCTCCCTCTGGACAAATGTTTCCTTGTTGTAAAAAGTGTTGTCAAATAGCGGCTTATAGCTTCGCTCTAGAGTAGCAGAATTTGAACAAATCACAGATATGCAATTTAGTGTAAAGGGTTGTCAAGTAGAGATTATAGTGGCACTATAGCACTATGGCGTAGCAGAATTTGAACAAACCGCTATTTTTCGTGATTTGCGATTGACAACACTAGTTGTAAAACGTTTTATTTTTTATGTCAGACATCTGATGGAATTAAGATTATATTTAGATACACAATATTTTGGTACCTGAAGGATCAGATCCCCATGGTCGCTGGAAAAGCTGCAGATTAAACATTCACAATTGTGATGCTAACCTGATTGATATACTTGACAGTAAGTAAATACAATAGCTACCATATAGTCTTGTGTTATCTTATTAAATTCTTTGATCATTTTGACATCATTTTTTAATAGAAAATACCATCTTGTTAAAAAAATAAATAAATAATTTTTGTAACCGCTCAATGTGATTATTGACCTGATACCTGAGTTTAGTATCCACACTGAGGCTTGGATAACTTGGGAAATTACCAATGTCAGGTTTCCGCAATTCTTTGCTGAAGACTGTGAATGAATTCCAGCACCGAAAAGAGATTGGAATGTTTATAGATTCCTGCTTTATCCATTGCCAGACTTGGATGGGGGAGACATGGCATTCACCTAACTCTCCAAAAATAAACGATAAGGTAATCATTGTTTTCACTCTTTTCATATGTGATGAGATCATATAAACTATCGATGTCATGGCATTGGCTGATTTTCATTGTTGTACTTGCTTCATGATAGTCATTCAAAAATAATGAAGTTCTATCTCTACTTTTAACAAATGCATTTTCTTCACTTGAAATTGCAGTGCCAATTTTGTTTATATTCTTAAACTTTTATATCTCCTATTCTTTACTAATTCATATGTATTAGAAATCCTGACGTTAAGTCTTCAGCAAACTACAACCCCTGTCTGGTTTACAGTCTAGTTTTCATATTTCACTGTTATTGTAACTACCCTTTACTGTTGTTGTTACCTATGGAGCAGACAATTGCTGAATCAGTTGCCGCTTGGTTCTTTGACCGACAAGTGGTAAAGCTTATTGACTGCCCTTATCCATGTAATCCTACGTGCCATAATATGGATTTCACCAAAGTATAATCAAGCTAAGTATCCCAATTTTCATTGCCTATTTTATCATGGATCTGCATATGTCAAAAATCATGGAATGGAGAGTCTCACCGTTCTTCATTAGTTTGATTAAGAGAGAGATGGAGAAGATGGAGAGAGATGTCAGGAGAAGTGAAGAAGAAGATCGATATCCGGCAAGTATCCTCCCATTTCAGTCCTTAGTGCCTCTATATATTATTGAAATAGAGAGTATGTTGGGTTTTTTCCTCTTGTTTACGCCATGCAGCATGAAGTCGCCCCTTAACGAAATAAATCCTCTCCGTTACTGTTGTAAAACTTAATACTATAAATGCAATACCAATTGTACACAAGATTTTTGTTTTGCCGAAAATAGTGGTACTTCATTATTAATAATTATTGTTGTACTTTATTATTTTTATTAGGCTCAAATGCAGTTTTAGTCCCCTTATTTTAACTGATTCGCAATTTTGGTCTCCCTATTTTAATTGATTCGTAATTTTGGTCCATCTATTTCTAATTTCGCAATTTTGGTCCCCATATTTTAACTGATTCGTAATTTTGGTCCCTCTATTTTTAATTTCTCATTTTTGATCACTCTATTTCTTAAAATTGAGACATTTTGTAAATCTAATGGATCACGTATTTTTTTTAATAAAATTTAATGGATTACATTTAAAAAAATATATAAAACTAAGAAAATATTAAATATTTATTTAAAAAAATATTTTTTATTATAAAAAACTATTTAAAAAATAGTTTTTAATTATTTAAAACTAATTAATTCTAAAAATAGTTTTATTTATTATTTTTTTAAATTGATTTCAAAATTTATTATTTAAAATTTTTTTGAATAATTTTTAATTATTATTTTTATTAATTCAATTATTATTTTAAAATAAAACAGAATTTTTATTATATTTTTATTATATTAAAAACAAGATTACACTTATTTTTAATATATTTTTATCATATTTAAAAGAAAACAGAATTTAAATAA
>JBBPBQ010020321.1:17919069-17960759 GCA_037974755.1 Cicer yamashitae | reverse complement strand
TCATTATTTTAAAAACATATTTGAATTAATAAAATTCTTTTAAAAACAGTTTTTAAAATAATATATTTTGAAATCAGTTTTAAAAAAATAATAAATAAACCATTTTTAGATTTAATTAGTTTTAAAATAATTAAAAACTATTTTTTAAGTATTTTTTTATGATAAAAAATGTTTTTTTTAAATAAATATATATTTTTAAAATGTAATCCATTAAATTTTATTTAAAAAAAATATGTGATCCATTAGATTTACAAAATGTCTCAATTTTAAGAAATAGAAGGACCAAAATTGAGAAATTAAAAAGAGGACCAAAATTGCAAAATTAAAAATAAAAAGATCAAAATTACGAATCAATTAAAATAGGGGATTAAAACTGCATTTAAGTATTTTTATTATTATTGTCATTGATTGTGTTGTAAAAGTTGAGCTAATGTTTCTGAAATACCTAAATTTCAACTGCATTTCAAAGATGCTACAGATGTTGGGCAAGGTTTATACAAAATTAGATTTGTTTGTTTCCTTGGGTGTTTTCCACATGTTAGAATATAAAGTTTTTTACAAGAAAATTTTCTCTTCATTTCTCAAAGTAAATAGATGGATCCATTATTATAGGTTTGGTCTTTGGAGTGAGTAAAGGGTAGAAAGACACATAATTCCAATTTTTGTGACAATAAAAATCATAATTCAAATTTCTTAAAAAGAAGGTTAAAATCTCTACTCTTTTTATCGATACTAATTTTTATTGAATCCATTTGTCATTCATCCCTATTCAGTCTGAGAGGTTTAACGCTCAACTCATGCGCTCAAATTAACTCGTATATTTTGTTGTGCCGCCTAATTAAACTTGGAATAAGGTCCTACCTAATAAGATTTGGATAACTATTGTCTTCTCTATCGATGTTAGTGACCTCGAAGCCTATTTCGTGGTAATTTCTGTAAGTGCAACTCAAATCGCTCCACCACTTTAACTCGACTAATAAGATATGTTAGATATCCGATGTTTTTTAATGACTTTTATTTAAACAATCAAAACCTAAATTGATTGTTATTTTGTGTATATGTTAGACAAGTATGAGTATTTTTAAAATAATAAAGTATTTGCATTGGATATTTTGTTGGTATTGATATTCATATCGTACTCATGGTATTTTTTGTCTACTCATTATTTTATTGCAAGTGAAATTATTTTTTTATATTAATTTAATATTATTTATATATTTGAATTTATTGTAAACGCAATTTTAAGTTCTTAAACTTTTATTGTGATTTTATATTGTAAATTAAAAAATTTAATTATCTTAATTAAATTATATTAAAAAAATCATATTTTTATAGTGGTATATCTATATTTTAATTTTTTTTAAATACCGTATTTCGTACCCATATTCTATAACAATATTGTACTTGTATCTATACATCATAGTTTTCACAATATAATTTTTTAATGATCTATAATTTAAGGGAGCTCCTAATATCGACCCCCAAAAGAAATGGTCCATCAGTGAAACCAGATTAATAACTGGTGATCGCAAATTTCCACTATTTTATTTTGTTTTTTCTTTTAGGCGATGTCTAGATTCGACCAACATTTAAATGGTTCATGGTGAACCATCATTAATAGTCGTTTGATTAATAAGGTATACTAGATCTTACAATGAACTCTTCACACTAGATTTTTTTCCTTCTTTTTTTTTCTCTTCTTTATTTTTCTTTTTTTTTTTCGGATAAAATTTCTCTCTTGCCTTCCTCCTTTTCCCACACGACCATTAACACGATAAGATAGTCATAGTAATTTTTGTTTTTCATTGCTCATTTCGATTATGTTCACAATCTCAAACAAAATATCTTTAAATTTGATGACTTTTTTTTTACAAGATAAATTGATAGTTTTATGTCTATTATTACTTTAACAATAAAGTGAGGATTAAAATTTTAAAAAAGATATCATTATAGAATCATATTTGCTTAGTTTCATCAAATCCAATAATTTGTTAAAAGAGTAAAATTAATATGAATTTTTATATTTACAATTTCAATAAGGATGAACTGAAAAGACAACATCTTTAGATCAAACGGAAAATATAAAATATTTGTCAATCACATAACTTTAATGTAAACACTCACATTAATCGACATTAAAGAGACGAAGATTTTGTGTACAACTCGTAACGATGAGAGGGAATGACTTTTTTTTTTTGGAGAAAAGAGGATTTCCCTTTTTTATTTACAAGGAATAAAACTTAAGAAAAACCAATAAAAAAATGTTGTAATTTACTATTACTGGTTATTAATATGGATTCACATTGGACTTTTTTTTGGGTCCATATTACGAACTTCCATAATTTAATATTCTTCAATCTTTTTTAGAATTTATTTATATGTACACTATTAATGAGTCATTATATTCATTATGTATTTATAACAATGATGATAACATTATATGATTTTAAGAATAATATTATTGTGGTCACAACATGAGAGAAAAAAGAGATGATGTAATTCAAAAAATATTATATGTGTAATTGAAGTTTTTATCTTCTAGATTTCTTCTTGAATTGTCCTGCATGATTTGCATGATTCGTACGATATTTGGTGACTCTAATTGGCGACTAAAAAATTAGAAGATGACATATAATAGTTTGAATTTTATCCGAGTTGAAACTTTGCTTTCAAAATCAAATAGCCGTATATTTTATCTAAAGAATAAAAACAATTGATTTCAACCGTGATGAGCTTGAATTAAAAAGGACAAATCCTTTGACATCAACCTATTCAATTTTAGAGTAGCCAAATCAATTCTGAAAGATAAAATTAACTTCTACATGTTTTGATATTATCGAGTAAATTTTTTTTTTTCATTGATTCTAGCTTGAAGTTAATATTTGTAATTTTTAAGTCAAAATATAATTTTTATATTAAATTTTTTTAATCAATTCTCTTTTACTTAAATATATTCAAATATAAATTCCTTTATATTTAACTAAAATCAATTTTAGAAAATCATAAATTCATTCAAAATTTTAATCGGACTAAATTTATATCCTACTCCTTTATAAGGTTGACCATGCATTTTAAATTTCTAGTCCTCCAAAATCAAACTATTCCTGATCCTCTCTTATAGTTTGATATTGACAACTAAAATCCATGATGACTTTGGCACAAAAATTAATAATCTTTTATCAACCGCATGCCTTTTTTGTTATCATTAGAGGAATAATTTAAAATTAAGGCTTTGACTTCACAATCAAGTTATGACACAAATTTTTATATTCAAAACACGAAAAAGAGAATATTTCCCTCACAACATAAATATACCATTGATAGAAAGAAAACAAAATATTGAGGAGCTATCAAAACATAAATGGTCCTCTCTCACATTACAATTTTCAAAGTCAATTTGAAATTGTATTTCTTGTGTGTCCCTATAATCACTCTAATTTTGGAATCTTTAGTATTTATATATATATAAGAAATGATGGTAAAATGAGGTAGCAAAAAGTAAAAAGCAAAGCAAAAAAGAAGAAGGGAAGTTCCCTAAACTTTGAGTTAGTGTCAATGTGATTAGTGTCAATGTTATATTATCACATCAATATTTACATTTTACATTAATGAACGCCATACTTTTCCCTCCAAGGATATTATGACAATGGAAATGTCATCATGGTATAGACGTCTTTCCCCTTGTGGTATAGCAAGCAACTCATGGAACTCAATGCCTGCAATGCAACAATGAAAGTCAAACTTACAAAAATTGTTTTGACTTATCTCAAAAAATATAAAATTTCGGTATGCAACTGCAATATATATAAAATTTTTGAATCCAGTCACAAAGTTTTGGTTCCGGGTTGTGTGCATTTGTGCAAACACAACCTCGTAATTGCATACAGTCACATAATATTGTTCGATTAAAATTGGACGACCTATATTTCAAACTAGTATTTTAGATTTTTTTTTTAAAAAAATCTACATTGAAATTTAAATTGTCTAATTTTAAATCAGACGGTTTATATGTGTGTAACTGCACGCAATCCAAATTCAAAAGTTTTAGAAGCTTCTATTCTATTGCAATATTGATCACAATTGCTTATAATTTTTTCCAATATCACAGATCAATGTTACTGCATCGATGACCACAATTTAAACCGTTGTTAAAAGTAAATGCTTTATACCAGCTTTTTTGGCTGCTTGACTTAGTGCTTCTTCAATGAGAAGTTGAGCAGGATTTTTATCAGGAAACATGGTGATGAATGACTCTACTTTGGCAACTGCTTCTTCATTGGTGAAGTATTGGTAAAGTCCATCAGAAGAAAGTATAAGAAATTTGTCATTTGAGCTTAGCCTTTGGTGGTGTAGTGAAGGTGAGCACGTGATATATGGTGATTCCCCTATGTAACTAACTTTGAAAGTCTCTAACATTGCATCATTTTGTTTAGGCTGCAAAATAGATTAAGAGGGTCGTGCCTGCCATTATTATTGTTATGTTCTCAAATAATTAAAGAACATAGAGCAATGAAGTAAACTAAATGAATTAACTATAGCATTAGCCTAAATTTTTGAAATATGGTATTAAACTATTAGTATGCATTGTAGTAATTGTGTTTCTACAAAAACTAAAGACTATTAACATACTAGATATGTTGTAATTGAGTCTTGTAAGAAAATTGACACGTCATCTAGTCACTTATAAAGATGTTTTGGGTCTGCGGAACACCAGAAACAACAACAGGTTAATGACTAGAACATGACGAACAAAGAGGCTAAAAAACTATATCTCTATCAAACTTTTTCACATTAATTAAATGTTATTCCTATTGTATCCTATGGAAGAATATAGGAAATAGCATCTTTTTTATATATCCATCCTTTATTTCATAGGTACTAAACACTCATTTGAATTCCAAAAATAAGAATATATACTCAATAACATAATTCAACATAACATTGAAAAGGAGTATGAAATTAGCATAGCAAGCTTTTTGGCACTAATGTAAGCAATTAAGTATAGATCTGAGTTCTAAATTGTAGTCACACTTGCAGTAGTGCTGCAATGCTTGATATTGCAGCAAAAGTCAAATAAATGTTGCTTATACGGCCGCAATTGCAGTTACAACACATTCACATAGACCTTGTAAACCTCTACATTGCAGACGCAGTTGTGATTGTGGACCACAATTTAGAACTACGATATAGACTATCAATTTACCTGTTTAAGGAACCCTGCGCCAAAAGCCCTAGTGACATTCAAGTAACCTTTCACCCTGCCTTTAGTTACTGCACAAGGGTCATCAGGGTGCTCCTGTCTAATTCTAGAAACCTCCTAAGATTCAAAAAAAGGTAATAATTAATATAAACTTCACAAACCAATTTTCATTGCTCTCAAAAAAAAACTTACACAAAAAACTATACCTCTTTAACATGAGTACTATGATCCATAGTAAGCTGAATTGGATTCCCAATGTGAGTAGCTAAAACAGCACGACTATCTCCAACATTCATGAAATAAACATCTTCACCTTTCATCAACATTACCAAAACACATGAACCCATCATAGCCAAAACTGGATTGTGACTAATCATCTCATCACCTATCTTCAAAAATGCATCCTCAATTTTCCTCATTGCTTTTGAAAGACCTTCCAACACATCATCATCTGAGAAATGACTAAAACGCCCTTCTTCAATATTTCTTATTGGATTTTTCTGATAATTCTGATGATGACTACAAAGAAACCCTTTGAGTTGATCATATACAACACAAAACATATTGTTGAGAAGATAATCAGTTGCATCAGGACCGTTGAATCCATCATAAATTCCTACATAAACCCATCCATGATCCTCACATATCACAATATGTACACGATCCTCACCACCTCTCCCTTGAGCCCAATGAAAATTCTCACACACCATTAACAAATCACATCCACATGATCCATCATCATCATCATCCAAATATTTAATTTTTTCATTCAATTCATCACTCAAACTAGTACTACAACTTACTCTTGCATTTGCATTTGCATTTGCATTGCCAATATCATTTTTCTTAAGAGTTGATCTTTTTCCAAGAGATACTGCATAGGAAAAAGCTCTACCCATAATTTTCTTCAAGCTGATCTTAGAAGGTTTTTTTCTAAATCCATTATGAGAGATAACCCTTTTTGAACCTTTTTCAATAGAATCAGAATCAGCATTCAAAACAGGTTCAAAAGGATTCCAAGATAGCCCTTTTTCATGTTGATGATGATGTTGCAAAGGAACCATTTTGGAAGTGAAGGAACCAAAGCTTTCAAATGAAGCAGAGGAATCCAAAACATTGCTGTGTTGAAGAGAGTCATCAAGGAAAATGGAAGGTGTTGATGAAGAGTTTGCACTAACGGTGGCTCCGGCGACTGACCGGAAAGTCACGACGGTTTCATCATCTTCGTCGGAGAATGTTTCGCCGGAGAATCGAGGCGGGTTTGGTCGGACATAACAGATGGAGTTGCAAATAGCTTTGTCTTGTTTCTTGGACAGGAAGGTATAGCTGTTTTGCAACCTGCCGAAGATGTCTCCGGCGCCGTCGCCGGCGGAACAGAGGCAGAGCTTTCCGATTTTGTTACCCATTTGAGAGTGTAATGCAATTCTGAGTTAAAGTTTTGAACTTTATGTGTGTGTGTGTGAAAAATGTTGAGTTCTTCAAAACTGAATAAAGTTGACTTTGTTGAATATTTTTAATCTGAATTTAATCTGAAAAATGTTTTATTTTCTGTTTCATTTCATAGTAGTTGACTATATTTATTTTAGTAGAAGTTGACTATCTCTTTTGAGTAAATGTATATTGTATTCATATTCATATTTCTTTTTTGTATCAATGTATTTCCTCTTTTCCAAAATAAGTGTTTCATTTTTAATCATTTTATATAGATTAAAATCATTCTGTTAATATTCTTAAATACTATCTTAATTATTAGTAAAATAATAATATTATTAAGTTGAACGTCATATTTCGAGTTTGATTTCGAGACATCGCAATTATATGTAAATTTACGGTGATATTTACTAACATCTATAACAAAAATGATATTTGTATTATCAATTGGAGAAGTGGTTACTTTTTTATATATAAATTTAATTTAAGATGAGAGGATGAATTTGCGGTACAAGATATGAAAGATCTTAATGCTCACTAAACACATATAAAAGGATTACATTTATCTTTCTCCAATGACACTAAAAGAAATGGAATCTGCAACTTGCATATAGAATACATATATTTGGATTTGACTCCTCTAAAGTGAGCAATTTATTTTAGAGAATAAATAATGGAATCTGCAACTTGCATATAGAATACATATATTTGGATTTGACTCCTCTAAAGTGAGCAATTTATTTTAGAGAATAAAATAAGTTATATCGACAATTGATGATCAAATCAACGGTTAATATTATTTGCACATACATGATTAATCATTGGTGGTTATATTATTAATCATTAATTTTCTTAGTGTATCAACTTATCACATCCAAATTCTTTATCTTTTTACTATTGAAATTAAGATAATTACTTTTTAAATTTTATACGTCATAATACACTTGACAATTTTACACCATTAAAAAACTGCATAAATATAATAGAAAAAAAATCTTTTTATTAAATTGAAAATATTAGATTGAGAGATGAATATAGAATTAATTAAATAAAAAAATGATTAATAACACTTTAAAAATTGAAAAATTCAATTTTTTTAGATAATTTTCTAAAATAAATAAGTTGTTATGAAACGGAAGGAATATAGTTTATTTTATTTTATCTTTGATTTGATTGTTGAACATGAATTATATGAGTTCTTCGGAGGGTAAGAATGTGTATTTTTTTTCTTCTAAAATAAATGTGTACTTTTAATTGCTTTTTGACTTTGGTAAGAGGTGAGCATTAGAAATACTGTTTGGGTATGGGTGGCATTTATGAAGCTTTTTATTGTTATGCTCTATTTTGGTTTTACAATGAATAAATCCAAGGTGAAAAAGTAGTAAAAAAATATCTAAGTCGAAATATTCTTTTTGAAAACTTTAATATTAGAGGTTTTTGTTGTTGAACTTTAGATGTAAGATATTTTTTTAGTCTTTCTTTTTGGTATAAAGATATTTTTTAATCTTAATCTTTATTTATCAAAAAAATGAGTTCAGATCATGAATAATTTAATTAAGATATAAATAAAGTTTAGTCAATGATTTTTTTAATAAAGATTTTTTTCAAGTCAGTTCTTCTTTAATTAAAAATTTATTTGAGTCAACTAATTGTGGTTATGTAAGATATTTCTTTTATTTCTTAATGACCGTTATTTAAATAAAAAAATTAAAATGATTGTTATTTTTTATTTTTCAAGAATAACAAATTAATTTTTTCAATTTTATCTTTAAATTGATATTTTATATATATATATATATATATATATATACACTATTTCTGACTAATTATACTATACTTATATATGATAAGAATATCTGCACCTACAAATATGCACTTGAAGCCGTTTCGATTTTGACGGAACGGTGGGAGAGTATTTTTTTATTTTTCAGAATTAATTAATTAATATTTTCTATTTTACCTTTAAATTGGTATTATATATATATATATATATATACTATTTTTGGCTGATTATTATACTTAGATATGGTAACAAAGTTTGCATTTACAAATATGCAATTAAATCCGTTCCGATTTTGATGGAGAAATTTCACTTTGACCGAGTGTAGGTTTTTTTTGAAATACAAAATAAGGGGCGGGATAGATTTGGAAGGGTTAATATTTGTTCCAAACTCGTGCAACTAGAACAATTATTATATTATTAATTTATAAATTTATATATTTTTATTTAAATTTGTTATATATATTATAAATATTAATTTTTTTTATAGAAATTATGATTTTAATATTTTATTATTATTATTTTAATTGTAGTAAATATGACTTTTAAATAATTAACTTATATATATGAACGGTTGTAGAGTCGGGGTGGATAAACTCAACCCCTATGTGAATTTTTTCCGATTAATTGAAGACGGAAGAAGAAAAATCCGCCTCGTATAAAATGATGATAACATTTTTATTTTTCATAAATTTCTTTCATCTAAAGTAATCTTATTTGACATGCGTCAAATATTAAATGACTTCTCTCACTAAAAATTCAGATTTATATTGTAAATATTTAACGTTTTCCGTTAAATCTAACTCCGTTAAATAACCATAATAACATTCTATACTATAAGAATAGTTTTATAAAAGTATATTACATTCATCATTTTTTTTTTACCAAACATTCATCCATTAATTGTTTTTTAATATGTATAGAAAAATCTCAAAGAAAATCATTTAGAAATAGGAATGACATTGTACCCATAGTCTGCGGAAATCATATACTAATGGCCCTCGCATGGTATTGATGTGATCATCTTTAGTTGCTTTCTTTTACAAAAAATAATATTAATTTAGAACATAGAGATTTCTTGTATTTTGTCATTTCTTTTTATCAATTCTTTTATATTTTTGTAAAATGGATAGTTATCCACGTCTTTTTTTAAAAGTCAATATTAGTCGTTAATAATTTGTTAATAAAAAAAATATATTAGTAGAGATCCAACATTTAATATTCTTCTCAATACTTTTTTGATATTCCAACCTAAATTATACAATCTTATTTTAAATATGACTTTAGTTCTGTAAATATGAATATTTTAATTTTAATTTTTATATTTTTATTTATTTATATGCTGCAATTTCAAAGAAGTTTTAAAAAAGTGATTGATAAATTTTTTTATTAAAAAATATTGATGCAGTCCATTTTTGCTTGATATGTTTGTTTACTATAATTTTGATGACTAAATTAAATTAGATAACTGTGTATTTTTTAATATTTAAATTTAAATAACAATTCATTAATTAATTTATCATTTAATTAAAATTTAAAATAAATTAATTAACTAATAAATCAATTAAATAATAAAAAAATCTATTAATCTTCCTCTTCAACCTTAAACTCTTTCTTCCCCCGATCACAAATTCCCAAATCTTAATCCCATCATATTATTCCTCATCATAGTTTTCTTCTTCAATTAAGTTTTTTGACTTCTCTTCTTTCACTCTCTCCCCAGTCACATTTTTTCACTATGCAATTTCCACTCAACAAACTTCACCTTCAACAACAACAACAACTTTTTCTTCACAACGATTTGCTTCAGCTCTTCTCTCACACTCAACAAACTTGGAGACCTCGACCAACAACTCTAGAAGTTGGTGCATTGCAACAATCAATGGATATGATTTTGAAGTGAAGTACTAATTTAGGGACTAAGTTTAGGATCGATTCAACTAGTAATTTAGGATCGAAGAAGAAGAAGAAAATTGTTGTTCGTGCAACAATAAATGGAGATGAAGAGTGGTAGAAGAAGGAATAATTGTTTAAGTGTTGGAGATTTGATTTAGTTTTTTAAAATTAATTTTTAATTTTTAAAAAAGTTAAAAATTTAAAAACTTGTTTGTCAAACTATTTTGTAGTAGTAGTTTTAAAAACTGGTTTTTGTATTTTAGTTTTGAGAAGTGAAAAAGAAAAACAGCTAAAACAAGTTTTGCTTCTCAATTTTCTGTTTTAGATGTCAACTTTTAAAAAATTGATATAATCTCATTTAAATTAATGCGGTTTAAATTAGATCGATTTTTGTTTAATTCAAATTACAATTATTAAAAATTATTTTAATATTATATTATAAAATTACATTTAAGTAACAAATTTGAAGTAAAATATAACACATAACATACAAAAAAATTCACATTATTGAATAATATCGATTGTTTATATTTAAAAACATATGTAATAAAAATAAAAACATATCAAATTAAGCAAATAAGTATTATTAAAAAAATTAAACTAAAAAATAATAGTTTAACATACTAATACAAAAATAAATAAGTATTAAAATTTATATAAGCGGTTTGGTTTGGTTTTGAAAAGAAAATTTAAAATTCGATTTGAGCAGTTTTCACAAAAAGAAATCCAAGCATATTTAATAATATTTGATTTTGTGTGAATTTTTCAATATTTTGTGATCGATTTGTGGTTTTTATTTGGATAAGTTTAAATGTGATCATCTCTAATGTCAAGATTTTTTGGAACCCTATATAGCTAAAGATAACACTATATACCACTCAAAAATATCTATAGGTCTACAAATCGACTTATTTAAGTAAATATAAATATATTATTATTATTATTATTAATTTTTGTACTTTGTGTTAAATCATAAATTTCTTATCAATTTATGTAATTTAAGCATACTAGCCTACATCAATATTTGACATATTTAAGGGTATTGTTATAATTTTATTTTTTTTATCTTAGCTGTATTGTTATAATTTATAGTGTAAATAAGATGTCATAGAAAGTTATATTATCTAAAATACTATGAAGTTCGAATACTCCAAAATTAGGGACGTAGCCCTATTAAATATATATTTGATACTGATACTCCATGGATATGTATCTTAGATGTATCACAATTTTTTATTCTATTTTTTAAAATAATTTATTTGATACTTATGAAATACTTCATAGATATACGTTGGTAGATATTCTATGAAAGACAAAGGGAATAAAAATGTTATATAAGTTTTTTGGAACATAAGTGGAAATGTACATGATCCACTTCCATATGGTGTTAGAATTTTTGAATTGAAAAAATTGTCTCTTGAGAAACTAGACTTAGAAATTATATTTTTTTTATGGATGATGGTACTGGGTAAAGAGATAATGAAAAGTGATTTTGAATTATTCCTTATTGTATTAACTTTAAATTCTTTTTAACAATACTTTTTGTTGATATCCTGATAAATGAATCAAATAAATTATGAAAATGATGATTATTATAGTTATATAATAATAGAGAATGATCAATATTTCTTTCTTTATAAATATTTTACATGTATATAATCATTTTAATAAATCTTTCACTAGCATATCTAAATCATATCGTATCCTAAATTTAAAAATTTCACGTATTCGTGTAACCGTATCGTATCGCATCTTTAAAATAAGAGTAGTAATATCTTAAAGTGATCATGTACATCTCTATTGATTTTCCAAAAAAATTGTCTCACCTTCTTCGTACCCTTGATTTTCATATGATACATATTCTGAATATCCGTAAAATATTCTCACAAGTACAAGATAAATTAACTTTTAAAAGATAAAATATTAATTATGATAATTTTAAAATACGTATATATAAATTTCGTGAAGCATTGATATTGAATACGAATTCGATACGAGTACGTCTCCATTTTTAGAGAATTCGTGCTTTATGACTAATATGTCATACTTGAATTTTAAAGAGATCATATTTGACATAAAATATATACAATTGAAGGTAACAAATAAAACTAAGCCAAATTATTTTTTAACATGCAAGGTTTAAATTTCTATCTCTATTGACAATCTCAAATATAAGCAAAATTGTAATATTTTATAATTAATAATATCAATCCTAAAATGCTTTAAAATAAATTAATCAATCTTATGCAAGAGAATTTGTCATTGCATTTATTTGAAAAATGTAAAATAATAAACGCATGGAAAATAAAATCATCAGCAAAACCAGTTTTGTAAAAAAACTCAATTAGTTAATTAAAATTAAAACTGAAATGCATGCATTTTTTTATTAAAAAAAACACTTGCATTCAAATATGTATCAAGCACATTTTCTAATTTTTAGTTTTAAAAACACAATTGGAGAATAAATTCATTAAACATATTTTTTTTTTTATTTTCTCATCTCTAAAACAATTTTCAAAATTAGAATCCAACCAAGTTTTATTTTGTTTTCTTCTTAAAAACATTTTTTAAAAATTAAATTATAAAATAGTTTTAAAAAACGAAAAATAAAAAGACAATCAAACAAACCCTATCCCCTTTTTAATAAAAAATGCACAGGCAATTAATTTAGTCTAGTTAGCAAAATTATTAATGTGCCGGCGAAAATTGGCCAAGTCAATATTTTTTAATCAAAAAATCCATCAAGAACTCTTTTGAAAACTTTTTGAAATTACATAGTATAATTCAAAAATAAAAAAAATTACAGAAACTAAAATCAAAACGACTCATATTTGATATTTATAGTGACTAAAAACATATTTAAACCTATTTGTATAAGAATAAACCACTATCTTAGATTTTAAAATTATAGACGTGGTCAGTTTGAGACTTTAAAATTACAAAATATCAAGTTGTTTCTTCGAATTGTTTTATATCATTTAAAATACTCCTTAAACTTTATAATCTATTGACAAAAAATTCACTAAAATAATTGACAACATGAACATTTGATGTGACTTTAAATAAATTAAAGATAATTTAATATTTTATAAATTTGAGGTCTCAAATTAACCGACGTTTATAATTTCTGAACCCACGTCTCATATTGACCGACGTCTATTCATTTTTATTGTGTTCATTCACTTGCAGATAGTAATTGGACGATATATACTTGATAGCATAGCAGACACAAAATCAAAGTAATGACTCAATGATAATAAGCTTGATTAACAAGAGACTAATATGTGTTCTCCTTCAAGTGGCTGCTACCACAAAGAAAGACTGATAAAAAAAATTGGAGAATCTTAGCAAGCAGTTGAACTATATAAGATTCCTCAATTTCATGCACTCACACAAGTACTCAAAAAAAAAAAAATTGGAGTATAATTTAATCATGTGAGGTATGTAGTAATCTAATCAATATGCTTGGATTTATTGGTAAAGTGTATCATTCAGCGTGGCATTTTGATGTGTGATGACTAGTTGGTCGATCCATTACTTTAAGAAAACTAGCAAAATATCCATGTATTTGTACGGGTCATACGAATTCATATCTTTTTTGAAAATGGTTATTCATTATTAATGTAATACTTATAATTTAGGGAGGAGAATTTATTTATTTTTATAAATATTATATTGAAAATCATAAATAGCATTGTTTGATATGCTTTTTTAATATGAGAATATAATCTAATGCTATATATTATTTTAATATTGCTATAATTTTTAGAGCATAATCAATGACATTGATCATGTGTCTCGTCTACTAGTAAATTATAATTAGTGTATTATAATTTTTTTTTTAAATATTATCTATAAAATATTCAAGATATATGTTAAGAATCATAGTTGAGTCTAAAAAAGAGAGAAATAATTAAAAAGAAAAATAAAACTTAAAATAATTATTTGAAGAATTGTTACACAATTAGAGTATGATGCACTTTTATATAGTATTATTAACTAACCAAACAAATTTCACCTAACCATAAATATCTTTAACTACTTCTAATAATATATACTACTAATAAAATAAATATTTCTAATTTAAAACAATTCATTCATAAAATATTATCTTCAACTTACATACCAATGAAAATAAACTATAAAATAGTTAAAGTTTATAAAATAAACTATAACTAATGTACCCAAAAAATTATAATTACCGTAATCAGTGGGGGAGCTTCAGAAGTTTTCTTCGAGAGGCCATTAAAAATTAAAATATATATCTTCGAAATGGGTTATAAATTTTCGTTGGTCTAGTGGTAAATCAAGATTGGTCTTTTACTTATGTTTTTTTTTTGAATCAAATCTATCCCATTTTTTTCAAATATAATTTACCAGAACTGCTGACCTTGCCATCGAAATTATTTCAAAATTTTATGCAGAAAATATTCAAAAGACACAGTATTATTGAAATACTTTTTGTGGTGTATGGTACATACAAATAATAGATTTGTAAAATATAATCTTTTATGTAATTAATTAATGTCAATCATTTGTCTCATGTATAATATATGCATAAAATTATAACAAGTGTATTATAATTAATGTTCCTCAAATTTTTAAATAGAAGACATTTCAGATACAAACAATTAATCAATTATACATTTATATTTTAACTAATTGACCATAAAAAATATTTGTCATTTGTATGATTTATATGCTAAATTTGTTTTTGACAAATAATATAGTAAATTATCATTAAATAACATACCAGTGAAAATATCATTTAACTAACATACCACAAATAAAATTGTTTTTTTTTTATGTAGTAAATTTTTTATTGATCATGTTTAAAGTTTATATAGTGAATTATACATATAATTAATGGATTATATTTTTCTTTAAAATTTTATCTAAAAGATATTAAAGAATCACACTACTGAAATACATATTTCTATTTTAACACATTAACCAATAACAAATATTTATTTTGTATATAATTCATCCAATAAATTATAACTATTATATTATAATTTTTCTTCAAAATTTTACACGATAGATCTGTTCATCCTATATAACAAGAACGATACCTTGGACCCCTCAATAGAATAATCCATGAAATATGTGTGGCTATGCATGAGATATTGGATTGGATCTCTTCGTGATTACAAATGTACTCAAGAAACAAGGAACATGCATATAATTGAATTTAACACAGAAACACATTTTTGTCTCGTGTTTAATTGAAACGTGCTAAAAACGTACAATAAATTGATAAATAGATTTTCGAAGGTAAAAAACATACATAAGGCAATGACATATAAAATGCTTGAGAAAAACCTATCAACAACCCTTATTACATATAATTAATTCACTAATCAATTGTCCAGGTAGAGAAGGTCATATGGATAGTGCTAATAGATTGCTTAATTTGATAAAGGGTAATGGTCTTGTTCCTGATAAAATAGTCATCAAAACATTAATAAAATCTTTTCACAAGAATAATACTGATAACACACTCTATAATCACACTTTTTAACACACTCTTTTTGATCGATTAAAATTCCCGAGTCTCATTTTCATTGATTGCAGTTGAAGAGAATATTAAAATAAAATACCAAAGGCACTCCTTGAAATAACTACCTCATATACCACATTGAAATAGCCATCCCATATAGAAAAGAGTACCACTACCTGTCCAATGATCAGCAAAACAACAATACCATAGCAACAAAATGGATCCTCTAAAGCCGGCTTTACGGTGCAATTAGCTGAAAAAGAATATAAATTGCTACAATATAAAGTCTCAATAAAGTATTAGTATACAAACTACATGATTGTATACACAATGTGCATTTTAAATTCTCAATCTGATACAACAAAAGAAGGACCTAAAGGGATATAAATCCTAACTCATTATTCTTGAGCCACCATCGTTTGACAGTGAAAGAACTCGTTCAACATTCAAGCCTAGCATAGTTTAAGAGAAATGTAACTTTTCAAGTGGAAAGAAAATGTAAAGAAATTTGAATAGATAACTTAGTATTCCATCATGCCTTGCTAACTAATTAACACTGAACTTGTCCAAACTCCACAGTGACTAAAGAGAACTATCTCAGTGTGTATTCAAGGAACAGAAAAATCTTATATACCATTTCACACAAGTAATTAATCTTAATCATAGGCTAAAGAGGTGTCCATGTCTGTTGAGACCGCCAACTTCACAACAGGAAACTCCAGGAAAATAAACAAACACTAACGTTATTTGAACATCAATTTTGAACACCTAAATTCGATAAAATTTTACATGGTTAAAAAAGTTGACACACATGGTTAATACAGTTCAATGGGTGGTTAAGATTGGATAATTCATTAACCATCAACTAAATTTCATTAACCACAAATTTGAACGTTATTAATTACGATTTCATATGTTCAAATCTCCAAATACATGTAAATTTGAACATTTTAAAAGCATGCTTAATAACGTTCAGATTTGTGGTTAATGAAGTTTAATGAGTTGCGATACCTGATATGTCTACTAAACACCCCTAACACTTCATTAACCACACGAGTGAATTGCAATAACCATATAAAAAGTTACTGAATTTAGGTCTCTCAAATGGATGTTTAAATAAAATTTATGATAAACAAATCATGCAGTTATTGTTTCCAGCATTACAATAAATCATCTACCCTAGAAAGAATTATAAGCTTCCCATCATAATGAACATTACCTACTGCAGAAATTGAGCAAGGAAAGCTCATAGTTCTAAATTGCGGTTTACAACCGCAATACAACAGTTTTAGAGGTCTACACAACCGCATCACAATCGCAATTGCTGCCATACTTGCTCATATTTTCCTGCAATATAAAGATTCACGACTTAACTGCAACTACAATTCAAAACCATATGAAAACTGAATCCACTCAACCCTCAATTTCTTCAAGCATCAAACCAAGACCAACTATGATAACAACTAACAATAACAAAAAAACTGAAATTCAGTTAAGGAAAATCAGTACAGTACAATAAAAATCACATCTTTAAGAGAAAGGGTTTCTGAGGGAATCTCATCCAGTGAGCTAAAACACTCAAAAAATAAAAAAAAACCCATTATCAAAACAGAAAGAAAAAGATAATATTTAACATGGGTAGTGATAAAAGTTTAAAAAATTAAAAACACAATTAGGTCATTTGAGAAGGGGAAGTTGATTTGGGGATTGAGAATGGAGGTAATAGCAGCACAGCTTCCTCTGTCTCAATTGGATCAGACCTCAGTATCTGTCACAGAAGAAGAAACACAACAAATATTCTTATAACAATCAGAATCATGAATTGTGAAATACAATATATGCAAGAGAGAGAGAGAGTACTGGGTCTTGAAGCACAGGTTTGGTGTCATCCTTTGCTGGCATGAAAGGAGGTTTGTGTTTGTTGTTGTTGTTGTTTGGTTTGATAGAAGATTGTGAAAAAGTGTTGTTCATCGTTTATGTCTTGACTCTGTTGTCACAAACACTTCACTATTCTTTCATCAAGGGAAATTGCAGAACCCACTTTCTTGGCGCCGAACCGTTCCAAATCCAAACACTAGCACCAAGATTCAGGGTACGTTTGGAGCGTTTGTTGACAGGATTATTAAGTAATTAAGGAAATGAACAATAATTTTATTTTCATACATACCAGATCTAGTTTTTTTATCTATATTTATAAATAAAAATAAAAAATATCTATTTTTTTTATCAAGATTGTCACGTAAAAAACTTATTATCTCATAAATAAGGTGGAAGTAGATAAGTCGAGCAACAGGGGTTTGTGAGTTGTGGTCTGGCCTATGATAAGCTTAAGTTAGGTAAGACTTTTTTTTATATATCACTGGTGTGTAATCCGTGTGTCACACGAGGACAAAATACGATTTTGATAAATATATTGTTTTATTAATCTATATATCAATTTTCATTTATAATATATTTTTTTGTCTAACTAATCTATATAATTTTTTTTGTAGAAACTATATAATCTAACTAATCAATTTTCATGAATGACTCTAACTTTTATACGGTACCTTCTACCAAAATTAGGTAATGAAATTTATTAACATCAATAATAGTTTAAGGAATAGATAAGTTAATATAAATGAATTTTATTTGTTAAACACAAGTTGGCACAATTGTCCATACATGTTTGTTACATTTTGGGCAAAAAAGACTTTTTAGATTCAATAATTTCCTTTGTTGCAAACACATGCTCCATATCACCAAGAACATGTTTAACCAAAGACAACACAAACCATGTCTTGGAAAGGAAATATAAATTATAAATAAAATACATGATTAACAAAACTAAATGAAGTGTAATAGATATGACATTGAAACTGTGAAAATTACATTTTGACGATCTTTAAGTTCCTCTATAGTCATGTGTTGGAAAAGACTTAAAAATTCTTCTTCTAAACTCAAATGAGAAGTATCATTCATATGAGTCAATGGTTGAGTTTGCGAGCCAAAGTTATTTGAGTGTCTGATGATGTAGTATAAAGTTAGTATTCCAATAAAAAATAAAATAAAATAATTGATTAAGTTAGTTGGTAGTATTTCTAGTTTACTTTTAACCTTACTTGAGTTTGAAAGAAACTGATTCAGGAATTTCAGGGTTGAATAAAAGCTTAGTACAATTCATTACATTTTGTCGTTGATTTTTACCATTAAACGTCTTCACTTTTAGAAACTAAGCAAGTACAACAACATATTTGATTATAATCGGATTGCAAATATGCATTCAGGTCATCAACACAAGGTCCAAACAGTGCACATTCAATCCTTATACTACATAAAGAAAATGAAATTAATTAATAATTAATAGAGAAAGTTATTAAACGTTAAAAAAGTTTATATAATATAAAAAGTCTCACCCATGTGACTTTAACTCAATAACTTTAAATTTTGTCCTAACACCATTCCTTTCACAAACTCTCTCTTGACAAATTGAAATAAATTTACCAATCAAGTAATTCATGTCACTATTTCGAATTTATGGGAATAAAATCAATGAGTACGGAGAGGCTATGACCAAATTGGTTCCTAATTCTCGGATCATTGTACCATTTTGCAAATTCAATTTGAATTAGTGTCTGGTTGTTATATACGCTCCAAAGCTAGACGTAATACCAAAAGAACCAAAATTGTACACAACTCTCTCACGAATTTTAGTATCAAATCGAGAAATTAGAGCTTTTCGTACTTTTCTTGAATTTTGTCACCCTAAGAATATGAAACACAAATTTGTTAAATTAATAACATAACAAACTCAGTTTGTGTATAATTTAAAACTTGAATTTATAAAAGAAAGAATTAAACCTTGTCATCCATCAATACCATCTCTATCGCACAAAATTTCTGTTTGGCATTTAGATCAGGCAGAAACCAGAGTTGCATAACTCTAAACCAAATTCCATGACTCCTTTTTTGGAGAAATTGAAGCAACAAAAGGTTTTTTTTTTCCACACATAGCATAAAGATAAACAGAAAAATGAATAACGGGTTACACGCCAGTATTATTGAGAAGAGGTAGTTAACATAGGACGACGGAAGAAGAAGAAAAGTCGCAGAAGACACAAAGACAACTCTTAAAATAAAATAAATTTTTTAATATTGATATTAAAAATATTGCTGATATTGGTATTATTGAGAAAATTTGTCTTCATCTATAATTTATTTCATGTACTCTTCAATAAGAATTTGAAGCGGTGGTTGCTAAAGTAGTGTTTGAAAAATCATTTCTTTCAAAAAATATTGCGTATTATTGTTATTATTATTTTTAATAAATAATAATATCAATTAAATTCATGTACTCTTTAATAACTAATAAATTAATTAAAAATATTGCTGATATTTTATATTATTGGTATTATTGTTATTATTATTTTTAATAATAAAAATATCAATTAAATTCATGTACTCTTCAATAACTAATAAATGAATTAGATTAGATTAATAGAAACTTAATTACTATAATTAGAAACTTAAAATATGAACTAATCTCCTAATGATTGTCAAATGGCAAACTTGCCATAAAACAATGCTTACAATATTATTATGTATAGATGTCAACGCTTTTCAAAATATCTTAGTTAAAAATGTCAAATTAAGGTCACTAAAAAAAAAATTTAAATCTACTAGGTGAGCCTATTTAGTTAAATATAAATATTTTTTTTATTATCATTATTATTATAATATTAAAAAATTTGTTAAATCATAAACTTATACTAACATTTTCTGTAATTTAAATACATTGATCTACATTAATATTTAAATATTTTATTTTAAATTATAAAATAAAATTTGAAATAGGGTTTCAGACCTTGTCAGACTTTAAAAAATGTCGGGTCATACCTTAACAGTAAGTATTTGAAAGATAATAGGTCAGGTTTAAATCTTGTAAAATATAACTCGATCTAATCTATTTTCATCCCTACTTCTGAAAAATGATATACTAATGAGTTTAAAAAATACTAATATAGTTGGACGGAAACCAATATAAAGAATAACAATATGTTCAATTCATTAATAGGTTCAATTCATAGGTGAACTAATGAGTCATTAATGAACAATTTTATGGTGAACATAATTTTATGACTTAAAAGAGTAACAATATGTTCATAAAATACTAATAGTATATGGTGAACATTTTTTAAACTCTATTTATATGGTGAACATAATTGGTAGTTTATGAACTCATTAATGACCTATTAGTATTTATATCATTAATGAACAATTTTATGACTTAAAAGACCAATTATGTTTTAGAAAAACTTAAAAGACTACCTATTATATTTTGTATTTTTATTACAACATAAATAGGTGAACCGTTAAAGAAAAAACTCAACTACAAGCAACTTTCCATCTCACTCATTAATATAAATTATGACAGTTAATATTACATAGTAAAAAAATCAGATTAAAATGATATTGATTGATACTTTGAGATTGGATGGTTGAGATTGGAAATTGTGTGACGTGTTTACTGAATTAAATCCAAATAGCTTATGAGGACCAAAGTCTGGTAAAGAAAAAACGCAGTTCAATTTTTTATTTTAGTTATTATTATTACACAATGACAAAAATAGTTTATAATGATATTGATCATTAATTTGATATCCAGCGGTTGAGATCGGTAATTATGTAAATAATTTTTATTTAACTATTTTAGTTTTGTACTAAAAAGTAAAAATATATTGTTGAGTTTGTTAGTTCATTTTTATTTATGAATAAAAATATTAAAATTATATTTTTTATGAGTGAAATATTTTTATTTAGTTCAAATGTAAATATAATCGAAATCTGAGCCTAAAATTTTTTTTAGCTTTAGAAACTAACATTAAATTTTACCCTTTTTGAAACTTTATCGCTTTCAATAAATATTTTTTTAAAGTTTTATGGTAGTTTGAGACTTGATTTATGTTTGAGTAATATTTTTCTAAATAGAGAATACTAAATTTGATTATTTTAATAATTAAACTAATTTTTCCGTAAAAATAATTATCGACATGAATTGTTAGTAATTATTTATGATAACTGAAAGTACGGTCACTCGAAAGGGATTGACATATTATTTAAATGAGGAGTAGATATTGTATATTTGTGAATAATTATTCTAAAGAGTTATTATGAGAGTTTGGAATTGAGTTTGAGTGGGTAATAACTTTTACAGTTAGAATTAAATTGAGATTAATTTAAAATTAACAGAGTTGATTAAATTAAGGGGAATAAAATTTTAACTTACCTCCCCTATTTATAACCCAAACCCTAGGCCCCCTCCCTCATAAACTCATTCTTTTTCTTTTCACATCATCATCTTCTCCAAACTCCTCCATTGTTGAGCTTCTTCGAGGCTTATTTTCTCAAAACTCCCAACATCAAACTAGCTTCATAAATTGAGATGAACACAAAGAACCAAAAATCAAACTTTGAGGTATTCATTTTCCCTCCTTTCTGTCCCTTATCTGCAGTCACTACGTGTATAGGAGGAAGTGATTTTTCTTTGAGTTTTAAAGTTCAATCTTGCTTGTACTTTTGTTATTGATGTTTAGAATGGTAAAAGGAAACGTTTTTAACTTTTTTCCTTTCAAAATCAAAAACCCTAAGACTAAGGGCCTGTTTAATTTTAATTTCAAAAACTCTATTTTAGTTTTTAAAAATTTAAAAATTAAAAAATTAAAAAATTTATTTGGGTTACTTATTTTTAAAAATTGTTTTGTAAAATTATTTTTAATATTATAGTTTTTAAAATAAAAAAATCAAAACATTATTTACATGTTTTACTTTTTGTTTTTTCAATTTTAAACTCTAAAAATAAAAAAACACGGAAAAACATTTTTCATTAATGGCATAGTTGTAAATATGTTTAACTTATAAAAGAAAAAAAGAAAAAAGTTGCTCATTCCATTCAAAGAAGCCGAAACACATAAAGAAGCAGAAACAGAAAGAAGCCATGGAAACACGCACGCGATAAAACCCTAGATTTGCGATTCCAACTCTAGCTCGCAATTCGATCAAGTTCATCCACCTCATTCTCTCTTCTTGACTATTGTTGTGTTCTCCATTCTCTCTGATAATTTCTTTGGTTAGTTTTTCTTTTCCTTTCTTTCGCATACAGTTTTTTTTGAATTGGGGTTTTAAATTGAATTTTATTTTTCGAATTAAGTTGGTTTCATTTGTTGATTTCCTTGGTTTCCTTTGTGTTCTGAATCATGATCTATTTGTAGCGCGGTTGTGCATAAATTTTGGGTATGTGCTAACGATTCAAACAGTTTTAGTATAAATTTTGGGTATGTGTTAACGATTTGGAAGCTACAAAACTCCGAATCGGACAACTCCAAAACGAGGTGAAAGATGACGTTCCGAAACGCAAGATAGGCTGTTGAATCACCAAAAACAAGTTTGTAGAACTCAAGATATGATCACGGGTTGTTGAACACGAAAATTGGTAGAAATTGTGTATTAGGGTTTGATGTAAAGGAAACTGAAAATTATAAAGAAACAAAAGATGTATTAGGTTGAGAAGATGAAGAAGGTGCCACAATCAAGGATGATTGATAAGCCAATGAACAATCGCCACAATGGTAAGGAAGCCATTGATAAGACTCAAACAAGTTCTAATCCAAGAACTTAAAGAGGAGACTTAACTCACTCACAATTCTCATTAGAGAAATTTTAATTCATTCCCAAAAATCCCCTTCAATGAGGTTACAAATTCATAGTTATAGTAAAATTATCTCTAAACCTAAATGGGTCATAAGTGACACCATTCTCTAGGCCCAAATTGGGCTTACATCATTTTTTTTATATAAAAATAAACTAAATGTAAGGAAGCAAAGTATCTTCACTTACATATAACATCAATTAAATCTATATTAAAACTATTACAATTCCAAATTAAAGCAAACTAAGAATTATTACAAACCAAATGAAAAAAATTAAGTTCATCCTAATTTATTAAAAATATAGATCATCTTCATGCTCTTGAGATCCTTATCATTCTCCCCTTCTTGAAGAAATTCGACCACGAATTTAAGCTCCATTATACCGTACATGAAGAAATAATCCAATCAAACCACAAGCTCATCATATCCATCGGGGTCAAATGGAAATTTGGAAAAGTCACCAAATGTGATAAGTCGGTGAATCACATTTTCATCTTGAACAAGTAACATCTTAGTACATTTATGGTAAAGGTAAGAAATTCTAAAGATGGGGGTAAAGTTATACCTTTTGAAGTTGATATTCATGACCAAATTTACCTTCTTTGGATTCAAATTTGTGGCAAACAATGTGTTACTTTGTATTTGCAAAGGCTTCAAAGCAAGTTGAGTCTCATGGACATTCTCTTCATCACAAAAAAATGGTGACTCAATAATTTCCTTGTAAGCATCCTTTTGAGGAACCTTTGAATAATCACCTTCAAGCACTAACATTGTTTCGTTCACCTCACTCTCTTGTTTAAAGAGACTTTCAATTTTACCATCATCTTTCTCTTTACTTTCAATTTCAATATATTGATGAAATTCCTCATTTGGAGACACTTCTTCAAGCACTTGCAATAGAGAATTATCAAAATTAAACAAATAGTTGGAGTCAATTTCTCGCCCTTTGTCTCTCAAATATTTCTCCTCTTTTTCTTTCTTTTCTTTGATTTTTTCTTTTTTTCTCTCGATGCTAGCTTCTCTACTTTTCTTGCCTGTTTTGCATATCCATTTTCGTACAAATATTTCACATATTCCGGATCCAATACAATATCTCGAATATATTGAGGGTATGACATACTTAGGAATTTTGTCAAACAGGTAGTGTGCAATACTTCTAACAACACAATTTTTTTTTTATTAGCAGCAACACACAAATTAAGTAATGATAGCAATTCAAACAAAAGCAACACAACTAGCAATTTATGTTTCACCAAAAAAAATGCATAAACAAAATTTTACTCAATTCCAAACCTAGAGACAAGCTCTGGTACCAAATGATATGATCCTATTTGTAATGATTCACTTTAAGGATCGTTCTAGGTTGGAAACTTACAGATTGGAACAAAAATCGCGTATTGCTGGGGAACGCAATAAACAGAGCTACGAAACTCCGAATCGGCCGATTCCAAAACGAGATGAAAGATGACATTCCGAAACGCAAGTTAGGATGTTGAATCACCGAAAACAAGTGTGTTAACGATTTGGGAACATGATCAACAATTACATTTTCATCATCTACCTGCATATCTCCCCCATCAACAAAGGTTTCTACAGGGGGCTTAGGCGCAAAAACAATGTAACTTCTGGAATTTGGTTTCTGTTTCTCAGCTTTATCAAAATCTTCAATAGTCTGGTCTTCAAGAAATATCACTTCTCGGTTTCTGATAATTTTCTTGTCAACCGGATCCCACAATCTATAACCAACTTCTTCACCACATAACCGACAAACACAAACTCTTTGGATTTACTATCAATCTTGGACTTCTCATCTCTTGGAACGTGAACAAAACATCTGCAGCCAAACACTCTCAAATGACGATAAGAAGCATCTTTCCTTGTCCACGCTTTATTTGGAACATCACCATCAAGTGGAATAGAAGGAGAAATACTGATCAAATCCACTGCAGTTTTCATTGCTTCACCCCAAAAGGATTTCGATAATTTAGCATGAGAAAGCATACATCTGATTCTGTCATTAATCGTACGATTCATTCTCTCTACAACACCATTATACTGAGGTGTCTTTGGAACTGTTTTCTCAAGCCTAATACCATGTTCTCTACAATACTCTTCAAACGGACCTTTGTATTCACCACCTTTATTTGATCGAACACATTTCAATTTCCTTCCCTTGTCTCTTTCAGCACTTGCATGAAAATGCTTGAAGACTCCAAGTATGTGGTCTTTAGATTTCAAAGGAAATGCCCACATTTTTCTAGAGTGGTCGTCAATTAAAGTTACAAAGAATGATGCACCACCAAGAGATTTACTATCCATCATACAGAGAATATTTTACCTCCTATGAGGACCAATATTATGAAAATAGACTCTATGTTGTTTTCCAGCAAAACAATGAGTGCAAGTTTATAGAGACGTACCATTCACAGGAAGGAAACTTTTCTTTGCAAGTATGTTGAGTCCTTTCTCACTCAAGTGACCAAGGCACATATGCCATAAATCATAAGATGTGTCTTCAATTGAATTCACTTCTTCCTTGCATAGCATTATAGACATTCTATAGAGAGAAGTGGAACTTTGCTCCTTTGCAACCACTAGGGACCCTTTTGTGATTTTACATATACCACCACCATCGAAGTAAGTGTGATAACCCTCAATATCCAAGGCTCTCACCGAAATTAAATTGAGATGAGTATTAGGAACATGTCTAACATTCTTCAATTGAAGCTTGCAACTAATCCCAGTTTCAACCTAAACATCTCATATACCGATGATTTTACATACTCCTCCGTCTCCCATTTTTACCGTGCCAAAATCACCAACACTGTAAGACGAGAAGAAACCACGCCTAGGAGTAACATGATATGAGGCACCCGAATCAATAATCCAAGTTGAATCATGACATGAAAGGTTTATGGAATTATCATCACAAACAATGTAGACATTAATAATAGATGCAACTGTTGTTGTATCTTTATCATTTTTCTTCCCTCTGTCTTCATCTTTTTCCCTTGATTGATCTCTCTTAAGGAACTTGCAATTTCTTTTTATGTGACCTACTTTGCCACAATAATAGCATATCACTTCTTTTCTAGTCCTCGACTTGCTTCTTGACTTGCTACGACTTTCAGAGTTGTCGCGTCTGTGGAAGTTTCTAGATTGACTTATCCCCTGTGACTCTGTAACTAGTGCTTTTGACTTTGAGGAAGAACCAATCGAACCACATTCATTTCTTTGAGCTTCTTCATTCAACATGTTCTCTTTAACTATTGACATTTTCAGCTTTCCACTTGTAGTTGAATTGGTCAACGTCACAACAAGGACTTCCCAATTATTAGGCAAGGAACTCAACAATAAGAACAATTGCAACTCATCATCTAATTTAATATATGTTGTTGTCAACTGATTCACTGTATTCTAAAAAATGCTCATGTTTTGCCATTGAATCCACATCTTTGTATTTCATATTCACCAGCTTCCGAATCAAGAATGTTTTATTTTGCACATTCTTTCGTTCATACAACTCTTTTAATTTCTCCCACATTCTGTTAGCATCTATTTCAATTTCAACATGTGGATATACACTCAGATCCAACCACTGTTTGATCAACGCCACTGTTTCATCCAATCAGCGTCAAATTTATCTGTGGGTTTAGCAGTGTCACCCTTAATATGATCATACAAATCTTTACTGTATAGCATGTCTTCGATGAGAGTATTCCAAAGTGTGTAATTAGAAGAGTTGAGTTTAATCATATTCAGACCTTTATTTTCCTCCTCTATTTAATTGCTCAAATCAAATCAATCGAACTCTAGATACCACTTTGTTGGGAAAAACAGAGATAATTATCTCAATAATGTGGAATATTTATCCCCACCTGTGTAGATAAATGGTCAAACAGAAAATACAATTCCACATAGCAACAATAATTGGCAGAAAATTAAATATGAGACAAACACAATTTTTAATGTGGAAAGCTTCCCTCAAATTGAGGGAATAAAAACTACGGGACCTAGTCAAGTAAAAACTTCCACTATAATAATTAATGGGTACACCATAGTCTTCCTACTTAAAACTACTAAGACTGTATATTAAAATAACAAATTCAGTGGTAGAAATAACATGCTAAAATTGTAGATCAAACGAAGCAAGTTTACTACAAACTCATTACCACCGGAACCGAACTTTTTTTCTTCCTCTCCTTGTTTTCTTTGCTTCCAGCGTTGCCTTGTTTTATTTACCATGCGACACTACTTTGCTGCCTTTTTATTTTTCAACTTAGGGATTTCAAATCCCTATTTTTCTTTTTTTCTCCTCATGGGTCAAGTCAAATAAACCAAATATTCTTTTTTCTTTCTTTCTTTAATAATAATGACAATAATAATAATATTATTAATTCTAATAATAATAGTAGTAAAATTGGTGGGTTCCATTTGGGGAGTGAGCCCACCCAACAGTACTGCTTGACTTTCTTGGTGTTTAATTATGCTAATTGAATTTTGGTGTTATGTGGAGTGTGCAAATAAATGTAATTAATTCATATAATGTTATATGAACTAGTGGTGTTAATTTAAATGCATGATATAATGGGTGACGTGAACCGTTAGATGGACATTCACATATTCTTGAGAGGATAATTGGTGATGTGTTGTTAGGTGGACATCATTATTTTCTTTGGGAAAATCCTTGTGGGGGAGGTGATATTATGGAATTAAGGGTGAAAATAGGCCAGACCGTGTGATAGGGGCCTATGACACGACCTATTAAAAGTCTGGCTCGGTCTAGCCCATTTAGTAATTGCTCATATTTGTTGATAATCTTTTATTTTATTTATAATTGTTGTTCATATGTGTATCAAGTCAAGTTTGTTACGAGAAGTGAAAAAATGAATGTTATGGTTGTACGACTCAATAAAGTTCACGCTCTTTATTGTCATATTAGCCTTTTTAAAGATAGACAGAATGTCATTTTTAAAAATCTCAACACAAAATAAGCTTATTAATAGGCAAATAGGTCATTTCAGACTTTTCAAAAGGTCATGCCAAGGTTTAAAATACAACCCTTGATGTGTAATAAGGTTCATACTCAAGTTTTAATTTTTTTTAAGTAGGCCTGACCTATTTAAGGAAAATTCTGCTTGACCTGACCTATTCTCACCCATATCAGGAATCATATGCACTGACATGTAGGCATTGCATTAGGGTGATTAATACCATGATATATATAGTGGGGATCCGTTGACTGCAGGAGAAACTCCATGATGAGTTACTCCGTTTAATAACTCAATATAAACAATGAATTTAACTAATTCAACTGTCAAATCAAATGTTCTTATTGACTAGGTCAACTTCACAAATTTTTATAAAATTTTAAAACTATTTGATACTTCGTTGAATAATTTCAAATGAACGTATAATAAGTTTTTTTAAAATATAAGTAAATATCGATTGTTAGACTACATAGCTACAAATTTTGGATTTATATACAATTTTGTGTACTATATGCTTGTTTTATTATTGTTATTCCGTCATAAATGCTAAATGTTACTTGATAATATTGGTTGGCAACCCTTTACATTTTTTGGAATTCGGGCAATGCCTTCAGACGATATGGAACATTCATTCCCGCCACTCATACCTTGACGACAGGAATGTCATAGTAAATCCCTGATTAGGGATCACCTATTTCTTGGGATTTTGACCAGGTCACAGACATGGATTCTTATACAGGGAAGGTTGAAGGGACGTCATCACGAAGTAAGACGGTGTATCATGTTGTATCACCCAAGAGCGAGTAGAGTTTCTATTACCATCTCATCTAATATTAGAAGGGCACCGAAGCAGTCAGATAGACGATCATGGAGTAGCTTCCAGATAGGCAAACTCAGGTACCACTACCTGCACCATCGATCATGGAGGACCCCATCATTCTATCAGTATTTAAGGTTGGGGGACCATCCTGACAGATGATGGATGTGTCTCCTGTCGACGTTGAGGTTCCCGCTCCAGTAGTTATTCCTGCTTCTCCTTCACCGGTGTTGATTACACAGTCATTCTTAGGAGCAGAGTTGGTCAAATGCTTTCGTGAATGGACCATCGAGTTTCCCTCCATAAACTTGGAGCCAGTGGAACACAATGATTGTTATGAGAGACTCGGGCCTAAGTTATCAGTGATGGGCAAAACTACTGAGGAGCTAGAACTAGAGGAGTCAGAGGGTGAGGCAGAGGTGTCGTCAGGGGAATCATGTCTGTTGTGACTTGCACCGAATGTGGGGGTTGTCATTGTTGTTGTAACGTTAGTCTGTGATCAATAGGTTTGGGTGTACAAGACCTTCTGCGCTACTTTTGTATTTTGATATGATTATCTTAGACTTTTGTATCACTCTACTTACGTTAGACCTTTGAAAGTTGACTTTACTTGGTGGTTTAATGTTTCATTTTTTGGGTATTCATGGAAGGGTTGAATTCTTGGAGCAACACTTATGGGACAGTGTCTACCGAAAATACCCCAATGGTATTAGTGGTGGCTAGTCTGATCTCATAGCTCCGATGTATTTCAGGTGTATATTTTGGAGGATGTATATGATTCAAACTACTTATGCTCATGGGCACCTATGTTATATATTATTATGTTCAAGGTAAAATCATAAATTCTATTGAAGGATCTTTACTTTTGAACTGTACGTCTCGCGTCGTTGGTTTTATTTAAACTTTAAGAGAGAGAAATTACATAAATTTTACGAGAAAAGTGTTTTATTGTATTATATTCAAAAAAGAAAATACATTTTTGTTGTTAAAAATCGGAGCGTTACAATAAAGATGATGAACGTGTCCATTATTTTTTTTTTTCTCTAATTTTAATGAAAAGAAAAATTTTAAAATATAATAATTATTAATAATCCTAGGTGTCTTGCCGCCTTCGATTTTTTAAATAACAAATAAACAAATTATTTACTTATGTACATTTTAAAAGACAAATTAGTTAGATGGAAAAAATATAAAAAAGATAGGTGTATTAAAAATAAATAAGAAATAAAGAAATGATATTAGATGTAATTTTGCCTTCTTTATTTGTACAAAAGATGTAGTTTTGCCTTTTAAATATATTAACCTTTTATTCATTCAAATTTCATGGATCACACTAATTATGAAAAAGTTTAAACTTTTGCACATATACCTTCAAGCAAAAGAATATTTTCTGCACTTTCATTTTTGAACACTTTAAATGTTTCTATCATTTACGTTTCATACAATTAGAGATGTGCATGGTCCAAAAACCAAACTGAATTGCACCACATTAATAGTGTAGTTTAGTTTTTAAAAACCACTTTAAAAAAAAAACCAGTTATTTTTTGAACCAGTTACAGTTCAATTCCAAAGCGGTTTAAAACTGGTTTATAATTATAAACCAGTTTAATATATTTGAACCAGTTTGAAACCGGTTTTTATTAAAATCAATTCGAACCAGTTTTTAATGAATTGTTTAAAATCGGTTTTTCAGTGAATTTTTTAAAAGATTGATTTTAAAATCAGTTTTAAGTGATTTTTTTAATTATTATAATAATTAATTTTAGAATTTCTTTAAAACTACAATTCTGCTATTTAACTTGATATATGAAGTTCTTATATAGGTACACACTATTCTTTGGTCTAAACAAGTAAAAGATTATTGGTTTATAAATAGAGTTTGTAAAAGATAACACTTTGCAGGACAATAATTGGGTTAGAGACCACTATCATCAATGATAAATTGACCATTTTCCCACTCATGTTTAGCCTAATTAATTTCTATTCATTTTAATCATTTTCACAACAAGCTTTCAGCTCATAAGAGATTTAATTGTTTATGAACCAACTTTTGATTGGTAAGCTATCAACTAACTAGCATGAATTAAACATTGATTAGTTGGGTCAGGTATGATGTCAAAACTGTACATATAAATTAGTAGTTTTGTATTGTATATGTTTGTTGCAGGATATAGAGAGACATATTTTTGGTTATGCATAACATCGAACAAGAAACAATTCTATTCAATCCCAAATTATAATTATATGAAACTTTCACAGTGAAACAAATGATGCAAAACCCACCCTCTTATTGTTTCTCTAATGGTTGGCAAAACCCACCTATCACTGATACATCCTCTACACCTTCATTTACTGTTCCCACTTGAAATTAACACAATATGGAGGGAAATCAGTGAACTAATATTTCATAATCCATATTAAGTGATAATTCACAAAAACACCAAATTCAATAAACAAAAGTTAAAAAAAAGGGTTCAAAATTCAAACCAAGTAAAAGAAATTCTTTCGTCAGGAACGCACAAATGAAAGTCTGCATATTAGAACAATAGCATAGATAATACAATCCTTGAAAACAACATCAACAACACTCTTCACCACCATTACTGTTTGTAACGTCAAGTCAAACATCAATTTGGAAGCAATATCATGTTTGACCCAATGGTACACAAAGAATCAAAATGGCTTCAAATGAACAAAAAGGGTCACTAAAAAATGAAATAAAACAATCAAAGGCAACTATCAGTTCATAACTTTACAAATACAGAGAAAAACTCAGCAAGCATGAATACAAAGTTTAAGCAATTATCAATTCATAACTTTAAAAATACAGAGATAAACAAAGTCACATCTCGAAAATACACAGATGCAGAACTGTTATACACAAAATCTGAAAACGAAAAAAGCAAAATGCATAAAAATCTAAAAACGAAAATGAAAATGCAGCAAACCTGAAAACGAAAACGAAAATGAAAATGCAGCAAAATACACAGATGCAGAAAAACTGAAAACGAAAATGAACCTGAAAACGAAAGTGAAAACCTGAATTTGAAAGCAAAAACGAAAGGTTGTATACCTGAAAACCTGAATATTGCTAGTGGTAATGCAGAAAGGAATGGAAGACAGAGACGGAGGATCGCACAAAGAAAGAAGGGCGAAAAGAGAAGTGTTGCAGGAAGAGAAGAAAGTATACAAATTGAACAAAATTGATTTGGGGCTAGGGTTTAATCATTTTGAATTTTGGGGTTAGGGTTTATTTTTTTTATGTGTTCAGTGAAAAAAATAATTTTATGATATTGAATACAAAAAGGTTTGAAAGTGGTTAAAACTAGTTTTTTAAAAAAAGTTTAGTTAACTAGACTTTTTAAATTTATGGTGCAGTTCATAAACCATTTAATTGGTTTGGGCTTTTCTGGTGCAGTGCAATTTAGTTTATGAATGCAGTCCAATTAACTACATTTTTTGGACACCCCTACATACAATTTAATTTATGCATTGTTCTTTAAAATTTGTTTACGTTAATTCTAATGATTTAATCGAGCAGTAAAAAGACACATATTTGATCCGCAGATTGTTGGTTTCATCTCCACCAATATTATTGGAGGAAGTCAAATACAAATTTTTTTGTAAGTGTTTAATAAATCTTAATATATTCTCTACCTTAGATTTGGGACATCATCCTCTCACCTTAAATTTTATTTAGCAAAAAAAAAAGTATACTTTGTTGTCAAATTTACTTAAATTTCTAGGTTATGTTAGGTTAAAAATAATTTTTTTTTGTTTATAAATTAAATGATATAATTACTACCAGACACTAATATACAGTTGCGAGGTCTTGAGTTTAAAACAACTTAATAATTTCAACATTTATCAATTGAATGAGAACTTAAAAATAGTTAAAAATTATTCTTTTATCACCAAATCAAAATTATCCATTAATCTTTATCACTTAACATCTAACTCATCTCATTGCTACATAATTGACTCATATTCATTTGTTAATCGTCATTTATAGTCTTTGTCAATTCAAATAACCGCCATTCAATTGGATAGTGGCATTAATTTCCACAATGGAATCGTTCCATCTTTTAGATTTTTTTGCATACATATTAAAGTTTATTTTTAATTTGGCAAGACTCACACTAAACATTTAGTTGTTAATATATTTGATATTTTTTTACCTATTTTTATTTTATTGGGTGGCTTGTGTTTGTGGAGATTGAGACAATGATAAGTAAAATTTGCTCCCAAAAATGAAGCAACATTGGAGAGAAAATGTTCGTCGAGAAGAAAGAGAAAATTTATATTTTTAATTTAGTTATTATTTTAAGATTAATATTGCAATGTTTTAATTGGCTATGTGTAAGATGACGTATTATGGGAGAGTTTATGCAAGAACCCATCTTTAAAATTTAACTTAATCTCTCTAGTCTATTAGTTTGTTAGTTTATCTTAGTTTAAATCACTTATTTAAAGAAGTTAATATAAAATAGGCTTTTTAAATAAGTTTATAAGTTATATCCAATTTTTAAAAAGGTCAATATCAAATTTAAAAGTAAGTTTATGTCAGATAATAAGTTACTCTTAAGATTTTTTTTATCAGTTAAAATTTAGATTTTATAAATATAATTCAACTTAGCTTATTTCCACACTCTAACAACAATAGGTAAATTAGGAACAAGTTTCTTCTTTTCTGGAAAAAGAATATTGAACCCATCCTTGATCTCGTCATAGTAATAAATTTGACACTCATTCTCGCCCCACCTCTCTTGATAAGTAAATATTATTAATTTAAAAATTATACTTATTATAGATAATATAATATAATAAAATTATATTTTCTGTTTAAAATAAATTTTAATCCAGAATATAAAATATATATTAATTAAGTAAATGAATTAATGTATTTAAAAAACTAAAAAAAATAAAGTTAATAATAATAATAATAATAATAAAATGGTCTTTTACTAGTAGAATAGATATTAACACTTCCATCTCTATCTTTACTTAACTAAGTTTTATGAAAAACTCAATCTCCGATCAAAATATTTTTCTCTCAAGTGCAGGTAATATTTGTCATGCTTAATTTTCTTCTATATTATATATATATATATATATATATATATATATATTATTGATAGAAAAGAGAATTTGGCGATGATAAGGTCCGACTTTATGATAAAGCAGTAAGATAGGATTGAAAGAAACAAGAAACGTCTTGTAAGAAATTAATCATAAGAGGATTTGTTGGTCCACAATCAAAATGGATAAATTCCATGTCCACAAAGGGCGGTCACACTTAATACAAGGCCCACCACTATTGCAATGCCTTGTTAGCCTTTAGTCCAAACTAGGGCATTCTACTATTTTGGGTAATTTTAGGACATTCTAGTATTTGTGATAATGTGGATAAATATGAGAGAAAATATGATGCGATATTAACGGTAAGTTCAAACACTATTTAAAAATAATATCTAAAAAATGTTCTAAGTTTGTAAGAGAAAGTTGTTATCAAACAACAACTTTACTTTAAACTCTATAAATTATCCGATATAAATAAATGATCAGACTTTATCAAAATAAAGTCATATGCTTTGTTTGGTAAAAATAAAATAGTATATAACAAATAAGTTAGTTGATAAAAAGCATATAATAAATTTATAGACAACAACGAATAAGTTAATTGATAATAGATATTAGAATAGTTAGTATATTAACTGATAAATGCCAAATAACCTAAAAAAATATATTTTTGGTTAATGTTTTTTTTAAATTATGAGGATCATGGAAAAAATGAAAAAAAAAATGATACACTACAAGTTATAGTCTATAAACTCAAATTCTACTTTTAACATCTCAAAAAATGTTATAAGATCGGTAAACAAAGTTGTTAGTTTTTGTAATAAAGGTTATGAGACATTTATATATTGGTCATACAAACTTATACGTGATAAATTATTGGTTATAAGATAGCGGTTCAACATTGCAAAATGAAAATGACACATACATATAGAAATTAAAAGAACACAATAATATAATGAAAACTTCAAAACTAGAAGAAAAAAATAATACAACAATTGTCTATGGTAACTAGATAACAACACCATAACACAAGAGAATATAAGAGAAAAGAAGAAAATCATATACAAGTTATGCATCTTGTAATGAACTAGAGCCAATATATATAACTTTTGCCTTCCTCCTCCTTTACGATACTAGGAAATGTGAGACTTTTTCAAGTTACTTCCATTTCAACTAACTCTAACAATTTCCACCTTGTTTAAAATTGATACATCTTTTACTTTCATTGAATATATAGATTATCATAGCTCAAAAGAACTATCATACTCCACCATAAAGAGTATTTTCACTTAAACATCAGGGACGGACCCTCAAGGGGCAGGTGTGGGCTATGGCCCCTTCAGAGCCAACTCAACACACATGGAGCCCTAAAGCGAATTTTAATATGACGCCTAGAGCAAATTTTTTAAATTTTAACTCGACATCACTAAATTAATATAATTGATGTCATGTAATATTTCTTTTACAATTGATTTAATATTGTTGAGACAATATTAAATTTAAAAAATATTTATATGTTTTAATATTAAAAATATTAAAATTTGAGACTTTTTTTTATTAAGTAGATTTTTTTTAGGCCTTTTGATTAAGTAAAAATTTTGTTTTTCATAGAGTCTAAAACAGTTGCTTTAGTGGTTTTACACTCAGACCGGCCCTGAATACCTCCTTCTATTATTCAAAAGGTTAAAAATTATTATTTTAAAATATAATTTTTATTTGTAGAATATTTAATTTTAGTCGCGTAAAAATCAAAGACAAATTAATTGAAAAAGAGAAGAGTTTATTTTGTGCCGATAATCTACATCTCAACTAAATAATGTCTCTGTTTAACGTACTTTTTAAACAATACTCTACAAATCAATTCCATAAGTACGTTTAGTTTATTTTTTTTTGTTAACTTTCAATTTATATTTGTATCTTACATTCACCATTGATGTAAATTTTAGAAGAAAAGTTAATGAAACTTATCAAGTTAATCATTCTATTGGTATCGACTTTAGAAATCTTTTTATGTCGAAAGCCTTCATCTTAATTTCATTTGCACATTTTGCATAAATGACAACCAATATTCATGTGTATTCAACACCTTGTATAATTTCAATTGTAGCAACACATCTTTGACTTGAAATTTTCACAAGTTAAAATTGATTCTAAGCCAAACTCACAACGGAGCTTGACATTGCAGCTATATAGATACTATATCCGTGCACAAAGGACCACTAAAGTTTCAAGTTTTTCCGTAGTTAGAACCTTTCCAAACAACAGTTTTACATTATCAAGATTACTTTTTAATATGGATGATCAGACCATGATACAACCACAAAACATACTAAGAATTTAATATCCCACCGAACCAAAGTTGTTGATACCACTTGTTGAGAAAAACAAACATAGAGAAATTAAATAAACACAAGAGTATAATGTGATAAAAACCACAACACATAAATTATAACACTGTAAAAAAAAAAGGGTTAAATAAAATTTTAGTCCTTATAAATATATCATATTTCATTTAAAGTCCCTCTAAAATCTTTCTTGAAACAACGGTTCCTCAAATATTTTTATCAACAATTTTTGGTTTTTACTTTTAAGTCAACTCATATGTATCAATCAAATTTTAGAATGACTTTTATCAGGCGAGTTTAAAATATTATAAGAATCTCTTCTACCAAAATTTAGAATTTTTTAACAAAAGATTAATTAAATATGAATTTGTAAGCGCTTAAAGCTTAAAAAAAATCATATTTAATTCATCATTTGTTAAAAAAGTTTAAATTTTTGTGGAGCATATTCTTATAATATATTAAACATGCACGGAAAATCATTCAAAAATTTAGACAATACACTTGAATTAATTTAAAAGCAGAAAAAAATTTGTTGATGGAAAATATTTGAGGGAAAAAATTGTTGAAGAAAATTTTTAAATGGACTAAAAGTGAAATATAATATATTTATAAAGGCAAAAAATTTATTTAACTCAAAAATTATTATAGCGCAGAAACTTCTCACAAACGCATCATGACCCCTCAATAAAATATCTGAATTGTATCTCACAACACTCTTACAAAAGAGTAAAAGAGAAAAGAAGAAAAATCAAATACAAATTTAAAGTATTTATAACGACTGCAACTTGAAACGAATAACTAAAATCAAGATATATAATAATTTTCTCGTCCCTCCACCTTTACCATACTAGACGATGTAAAACTATTTCAAGATACTAAAATTTCAATCAACTTCAACACCTAATAGATCATATCTAGAAAGTTTATAATGCGGTCTTCGTGACCCACAATAACTATTTAAAAAGAACATAGTGATTTTTTTTTTCATATTTTTTAAGACAATAACAATATACATATACTTTTAATTAGGAAAAATAATATACATATTGTCCTAAACAAAATAATAATTATAGAAAACACAATCTCTAACGAATATTAAATTCAATCAAAATAAATAAGATAAAATTGAAAAATAAATAAATAAATGTAGAAAAAGTAAAATATTATAAATATATTAAAAAGGATATAAAAAAATGAATATGATTAAGAGAAATGAACGGTGTACCATGATGTGGAGCAGATGGAGAAGTCGCAACATTGGGACGACACATGGAATGTAAATTCAAGATCGTTGATTAAGGTGTACTCTGCAATCTACTAAGCGCTATCATCCACCGTCAAATGTTAGAATCTTAAAAATCTTAATGTTAAGATTTTGTGATTTTAAGGGTCTAATTTTTAGATTTGGACAGACTTTCAAAATCATTAAGACGGTCCTAGATGTAAACACAAGGGAAATGGAATACCCGTAGCAAACTATGTTGCTGTCAATAGCATTTTGGCAACCCACAGGCCTGTCTCGGCCAAATGGAACAGACCACCCATTGGGATGTTGAAATGTAACATTGAGGGAGAAGTGTATGACATTCATCAATTGTTGCTTTGGATTTTGAGAAATGCACCTTAATTGACAATGTCATCTTTGAGTTAGATCCCAAAGCAGTGGTGGATTGTTTCAATAATCCTAAGTCCGATTTATCTAATTTCTTATGTATTTTTACAAGATTGTGTTCAGTCCTTATGTCCAAACTTTATGATAGAGTTTTCTAAAAGACAAGTTAATGTAGTGGCTCATGAGCTACTAAGGGTAGCTATATATATAGTTAGTTCTCATGAGATGCGTCTGAGTCTCATTCTGCACGGTACCTCTTTCTTTTGCACAAACTTACAAAAATCTTTAGACATGTCTTTCACACAATTGGTTATACCATACATTAAAAGAGATGTATTGTCTATTCAAATTCTTGAGGTGAATATAAAGTCGATCGAGTTAGAAGATTGCAAGGTCAGGTTTGGTTCAATTTAAGATAACATTTGGTATAATATCAAATAAAATATATAATAATGTAATATATTGACTTAGTTCAGATTCAAATTTAATTGATTTGATTAATATGAATATAGACAAAAAAAAAACAAAAAGAAAAAGAAGAAAAAAAACTAAACTAGTTTAATTTACTTGAATTGGATCTTCAAGTTAATCAAGTTATTGGTTTGGTGTTTACATCCTACTTTATACACCCTCCGTCCTTTATTATGAAATCTATTTTTCTTTGCCCCTTAATACAACAGTATTTTCATATTAAATATGCATTAATGTTCTTCTTTTATAAAATACCCTATTTAATTCTCATTAAAAATATTAATTTTTTATACTTATGATATCAATAACTATATAAATAATGTAAAAAAATAACACACTTTTAACAAAATTATTGCCCCAAGTATTTTTAATATTCGTGAATATTGTCATAAAATTTTATAATAAGAGACAAATAGGGTATCAAATCAAATAAAGTTAAAAATATTTAATTTGTAAAAAAAAAGTAAAGAATCTAAATAAAAAATTTGAATAAAAAAATTAATATATTAAATTTATTTAAAAATTACACTATTTTGTCTTAAATATATGAGAAAATTATGTCATAAAAGTTAATGTATTTACCTTTTCTGTTCTTTTTAAGTGTCATTTTTAAAAAATAAAAATAGTTCCTTTTTATTTGCTTTTTTTTCAAAAAATTTAAATAAAAATTGTATTTATTGCAATGAGAGAAATAAATCTAAATAATAAAAAATAGTTAAAACTAATATAGAAAAACATTAAATTGTTTATAAAAATATCAAAATTTAATAGTTTTAATTTGTTTGTGTTAACAACCTTAAAATGAGAATTAAAAAAGAATATTAACCGATCTTAAGAAATGTGTTCCATTGATTTTTTATCATAATCCAATCTATAGTAAAAAACATACACCCTCGAACACACAACAAAAACCCTTGAACAAATCTGTAGATACGTGTTTACGAAAACGCCGTAGACGTGGTAATAGATCCGCAAATAGATTAGAACCACCTTAAGATTTGAACACGTGTCCATTGATATTTATTATTCTCTCTCCTCAAATCACGCTATAAATGAGACTTCAACCCACGCTTCAATCATTCAAGCTTGTTTGTTTGTTTGTTTTGTGTGTTTGTGTTAAAAATCATCTTTTGTTATTTGTTGTCTAGTTTTTATTACAACTGAAAATGTCTTGCTGTGGTGGTAACTGTGGATGTGGAAGCAGCTGCAAATGCGGCAGTGGCTGTGGAGGGTGAGATTTTCATTCATACCTTTTTTTTTGGGGGGAAAAGGGATTTGTTTTGTGTACCCTTTGGGTTTCATTTTGTGTACAAATGATGTGTTGTTTCACTTGAGCCTCTGTTTTGGGTACCCTTCTTTTTGAATTGCATGAAAAAAATGGTGTTTGATTATGCTGGGAAAATTTTGATCACATTATTTCTTGTTGAAGGTGTTTGGATTTTTTGGGGCAAAATTTTTCATGGTCTTTTGATTGATTTTTGAGGTACCCTTTTAGTTGAATTTCAACAACAAATTGATTTTTTGGGTACTCTTTAGTTTTTTTTTTTCTTGTCTAGGATACCCTATTAGTTTAATTTAATGAGTAAAATAAAAGATCTGATTTTGATTGATTACGAAGGGTACCCCTGTTGTTGAATTTTAAGAAAAAGTGATGTTTTTGTCACCATACATCACTTTCTGCTAGTGATATTCTAATAGCTTTTGAGACTTTGTTCAATTTCACAAAGATGCTATGTATCTATTTTTCATTTACTTTTATATATCTAATTGTACAAAGATTGCTATGTTTCTATTATGTATTGGCTTTAACTAAACGAAATAATTTTTAAATTAACTAAGATATTAATTAAAAATATATTTTTGGGAATCTTAAAATCACAAACATGAAACACCTGAGTTTATGTTGTGTCAATTATACTAAAATATTTTATTTTGTATATGATGCAGCTGCAAGATGTACCCAGACATGAGCTACACAGAGCAAACAACAAGTGAGACTCTTGTTATGGGAGTTGCATCTGTTAAGACTCAATTTGAAGGTGCTGAAATGGGTTTTGGAGCTGAGAATGATGGCTGCAAGTGTGGATCAAACTGCACCTGCAACCCTTGCACCTGCAAATGAAGTGGATAATAAAATCTTCAAGCAGAGATGGTCCTTAATTACCTCATTAGTGGCAGGATTAATAATAACAACAATATAACTTATGGTCATTATATATTTAGTTATGTTTTATGTGTACTTCTGGTGTTTGGTTTAAAATCTAAACACCCTTTTGGAGTATTAGAATAAAGTTGCAATGTTATGTTTACCCTTTGAGCAAATTCCATTGTCTTGGATTTGTGATGATGGGTGTATTTTAATTTTAATCATGGTTTCATTGTTTGTTTATGTTTTTATTGCTTTTGTATAAAGTTCGGCTAATCTGAACCATCAATATCTGCTTATTAATGAAATAGTATTAATTGAAAATTAAGAGGCATATCATGCTTGCTCTTCTACTCAATTTAAAGTTTTAAACGAACTATTTATTTCTTGTATGATATTAGTATTTTACTTTTAGAAATATTATATGATTGAATCAACTTTTATTTTTAATTATGGGTATCATCAATGAAAAACAGATCCATGATTATGTTCTAATATATCTTTTTGTTATAAAAAAAAACTTCTAAAATACTCAATTTTGAAAAAATATATAAATATTCCTTATTTTTTTCCATTAGATCGCCTCATATAGTAGTTAATTACATATTTTTCACTTTTTTTATTAATTGATAAGATAAAAATGATAAATAAATAATTATTAATTAATGATAATATAAATTTAATTAAAGTTAATAAAAATAAAAAAATATATAGAGATTGAATAGTACAATTTACAT
>JBBPBQ010020321.1:17837598-17918450 GCA_037974755.1 Cicer yamashitae | reverse complement strand
AAATAAAAATTCATGGATCCATCTCAAACCATAATTTGTATTCAAACATTTATATATATACACAAGAGATGGACTATAATAAATAGAGGAACCAATTACATTAATTAATTAGTGTAAGTAGAAGACAAAAAATTTAATTAAACTTAAAAAAAAAATGTTGGACTTTCTTTGAATTTGCAATTCTTGGAATAAGAGAAGTGGCAGATAATAGATGAATTAATAGTTTAATTAGTTTAAAAATATAAAATGATATAAAAAAATATTTTTAATTAATAATACTAATATATATCAATTATTATTAAAGATATTTAATTTCAACAGTTATAAATTAATTTATTTTAGTAAGTTAAACTTTTTTATTTTGATATGTTTTTTATTTATCATTATTAAGTTAATTTTTATTCGCTGAATTTTATTCAAAAATATTTTAACAATTTCACCACATTTATGTCACAATGATTTATATAGTGTTATAATGGTTCCTCGTTGTGTGGTGACCATGATGAAACAATTGACACCTCTTTTTCCAGTGTTATAATAGTATAAACACTATATTTAGATATGATATTGACATCTATGAGTTTTTTCAGTAAAATGGAGGTGATATTAGAGTGTGTGAGTTCGGATTCCGCTTCAGTTTTGATCCATGGATGTTCAACAGAGGAGTTCTCTTTGAAGTGGGGACTTAGGCAGGGGAATCTACTTTCTATTTTTCTTTTTTGTTGGCTGCTGGAGGACTAAGTTACGTGTTGAGTTCTTCCATGAAATTTGGACTGTTTTCTTGTTACAATGTGGGTGACAACTTAGATTTCAGAGTCTTTGATTTGTAGTTTGTGGATGATACACTTATCATGAGTGGGAAGAATTGGTCAAATATAAGACTATTAAGACCAAAATAATGCTTTTTGAATTGACTTCAGGTCTAAAGGTTAATTTTCACAAAAGTCTTTTGGTTGGTATAAATGTAATGAATCATGGTTTGTGGAGGCAACAAAGTTATTGAATTGCAAAGTTGGGAAGGTTCAATTTAAATACCTTGGATTACCTATTGATGACAATCTGAGGAAGCTATCCTTTTGGAATCATGTGATTCAAAAAATTCGAAGAAGGTTGTATGGATGGAGGAACTGAAATTTGTTTATGGGTGTCCGCCTTGTTTTCATTATAGTTGTCTTGTTTGCGTTGTCGGTTTATTTTCTTTCTTTCCGCAAGACTCCGTCAGGTACTATTTCTAAAATTGAATTCCTTTTTGAATATTTTTTATGGGGGTAATGAGGAGGCCTGCAAGGTTCATTGTGTCAAGTGGGATAAAATTTGTTGTGAGCATGAGCAAGGTAGACTTGATGTGCGTAATATGTGTGTGTTCAATATGACGTGTTTTTGGTAAATGATGTTGGAGGCTTGAAATAGAAATGGATGGGTTGTGGTTTAAGGTTCTTTCTTGTAAGTATAGTTATTTGAACAGAGTAGTGGGAGGTGGTACTTCTCGAGATTCCTTGTGGTGGAAGGATATTAGGTGTCTAGAGGTTCAAGGTGGGGGTTGGCGGGAATAGTGATTCTCAGGCAACTTAGTAAGAAGAGTAGGTAATGGTGGAAATACTTTGTTTTGGTATGATCTATGTTTGGCAGGTGGGTCATTACGTAGTAGGTTTAGTTGGTTGTATGGAGTGGTGTGTGATAAATTTATAACAGTGGCATAAATGTTTAGATTGAGGTTTGGAAGTTGGGGGAGATGGATGGGGGTGGCGTCGTAATTTTTTTTAGTGGGAAGCAGAGTTGGTGGAATAGTGTGCTTCGTTGCTTTTTAATGTTCATTTGCAGGATCAAGTTGAGGATTTGTGGCAATGAAAAAGTACTGCGTACGAGGTGGGAGTTGGCGGGAATAGTGATTCTCAGGCAACTTAGTAAGAAGAGTAGGTAAGGTGGAAATACTTTGTTTTAGTATGATCCGTGTTTGGCAGGTGGGCCATTACGTAGTAGGTTTAGTTGGTTGTTTAGAGTGGTGTATGATAAATTTATAACAGTGACATAAATGTTTAGATTGAGGTTTGGAAGTTGGGGGAGATGGATGGGGGTGGCGTCGTAATTTTTTTTAGTGGGAAGCAGAGTTGGTGGAATAGTGTGCTTCGTTGCTTTTTAATGTTCATTTGCAGGATCAAGTTGAGGATTTGTGGCAATGACAAAGTACTGCGTGCGAGGTGTACTATGTGAAAGATGTTTATCAAGGATTGATGCAGAACTCATATGTAAATCGCTCTCTCTTTGGGGATATTTTTTTGGAATAAAATGATACCGCTAAATGTGTCTCTCTTAGCTTGGCGGTTGTTGCACAATCGGCTGCCTACGAAAGACAATTTGCTGAAAAAATGTATTTTGGATAGCTCTTCCAACTTGTGTGTGAATGGGTGTGGACTTGAAGAAACTACTCAACATCTATTTTTTTTTATTGTCCTTTTTTGGCCCGATTTGGAGAAACATTCTTACTTGATTGAACATGAGGGTATTTTGTTTAGCGTTCTTTTACACCACGCTCAACAATATGGTTGGTTAGGTGTGCTTGACAAAAAGGGTCAACGTTTTCTGAATCTTTTGAGGTTAGCGTGCATTTGACCTATATGGAAAATGGGAAATCATATTATATTTAGACAGGAATAGTGCAACACTATTGGGATGGTATAACACGTTAAACTACTCTGTTGGTGTTGGATATGACTTTAATCAATGGTGGTCTAACTCAGTTCATTGCTTGATATAGTTTTTGTGGTTTTTTTTTTTTTATGTGTAGTTGAGTTTTATTCTCCGGAGTCTATCTGTTTTGTTGTCCGATTGCATTTCGTTAATCTTTTACTTTATATATTCTTATTCTTCACATGTCTTGTGTTTAGAATTTTATATCATTTGATTGTTTAAAAAAAATGGTTGGAGACTAGATGATTTGTGGGTGAATAATGAACAAGTGGTGAGTTACAGAAACTCGATCAAGCACACAACTTTTCCACACAACAAGCAAGGAATTTTGCTCTGGTCTTGTCCAAGTTGACCCAAGGATAATATCATTAGAGTAAATGTATTAGACTTTCATAAAAAGTTAATTTTTTATTTAATGAAAAGGCCTCTAAGTTTTGTACTTAATAAAAATGTATCATATTCTAATATTTTCAAATCTTAAATTACTAAAATCTTATCTGAATTTATATTATCTCAAAAAAACATTAAATTAATTGACTTAATTTGAAGCACCAAATACCAATTATCTAGAACTTGGCAATTGAACCTATACACCTAAAGAAAAACAGAGACAAATAATAATGAATAATAAATTAGAATTATCAAACTAAATTGAAACTACATTCATAATTATAAGTGTCTAATTACATAAAATATTACATATGGAAATGAACCATAAGTGTCTGATTACATCATAAAATAAAACACTACATTCAAATTCCAACAAGTCTAGAACTGATCCTCTGATGCTAAATTTGTATCTCATGTTCCTTTCGTTGCTAAGAAATAAGGAAAAGGGGTGAAATATAAAATCTCATAGAGTTCTGAAAATAAAGGGAGGGGAATTTTGAAAATATTTCTTTCATAAATATGCATAAAAACATGAAATTCTGATGCACCTCAAGCTGAAGCTCTCAACTTCAATTTCTTTTTATAAAACCTAACTAAAATCATTCATTTATAATGATTATAAAGAAAAAAAACTATGCATAACCTCAAAAATATTTTCTTTGTAAACAAAGAAAAGTCACCCATAATATTTTCTTGGTGTTTCATAATATTTTTTAGCTTGTGTAACTGGAAGTGAAAGGTGATTGAAGTGAAGATGGGTTAGTACCTACGAGTGAAGGAGAAGGAGAAAACTAAGGTAAGATGTCTTCTTTTTGCCACTTGGAATTGTTCATGCTATTATTTTCCTAATTTATCCTTGATCCTAATGTAATATTACTAAAAACACAACATTAACAATTACTAAAGTTCAAGAAATCCTAATTAATACTTAAATCTTATAAATATTTCTAAGGTAGTTAGAGGGTTGTTACATCATCCACCCTTAAAAAAATTTGTTCTCAAAATTTGATAAGTTACCTATTAAAAGAGGTAAGGATATTACCTCTGCATATCAGCCTATGTCTCCTAAGTCCCAAACAACCTTCACTAGGGGAATAGTTTTGTTCCTTAATGACTTGGTGTTCCTATCAACAATCTGAACTGGCTTCGATTGTGTGTAAGGTTGGGTTTAAGTTGGAGAGACTCATAGTGCTGGATTTGGTGAGGTTTTGGAATATATTTGTTTCTTTAACTGGAAAACATGAAAAAGATCTTGGAGACTGGACACGGATGGTGGCAAGGCTAGTTGTAAGCAGAAGGACCTATTCTCTGCATAATTTGGAAAGGTCCAACAAAACTAGGGCTAAGCTTCTTAACATTCAACACTCTTTTAATACCAACAGTAGGGGTACCCTTAAAAATACACTGTCACCTTCCTCAAACTCTAAGGGTCTCCTCATATGGTTAACATAGCTTTTATGCCTACTTTGGCTATCCTTAACTTATCCTTAATGACCTTGATTCTCTCAGTGGTTTCTTGGATAACCTCAGGCCCTAAAATCCCCTTGTCTCATACCTCTGACCAACACAGAGCTGTTCTACATTTGCTTCCATACAAGGCCTCATAAGGTGCCATACTGATGCTGACATGATAACTTTTATTATAGGCAAACTTCACTAGAGGCAAGTGTGTGTCCCAACTTCCTCCATCCTCCAATATGCATACCCTTAGCATATCTTCCAAAGTCTGGATGGTCCTTTCAATTTGGCCATCAGTTTGGGGATGATAAGCAGTACCAAGGTGTAACCTAGTTCCTAGAGACTTTTGGAAGGCTTTCCAAAATATGGAGGTAAATTTTGGGTCCCTATATGATATTATGATGTTAGGTACCCCATGTAATCTTATTATCTCTTTTATAAATAATTTGGCTAGCTTAGGGGTGTTATAAGTTGTCCCGATAGGCAAGTAGTTGGCTGACTTAGTCAATCTATCTACAATTACCCAAATGGAATCATACCCAGATTGGGTATGAGGTAATCCCACAACAAAATCCATTGAAATAGAATCTCATTTCCATTCAGGTATGTCCAGAGACTGCAGTGGACTTGTTGGCCTCAGATGTTCTATTTTTACCTTTTGATAAGTCAGGCACTGGGCAACAAATGTAGCCACTTCATTCTTCATGCATGGTCACCAATAATTCTTCTTAAGATCGTGACACATATTGGTGGCTCCAAGGTGAATGGTCAAGTGGCTCTTATGGGCTTCTTCTAATATCCTTTTATTTAATTCCTGGTCCTTGGGTATACAGATTATGTTTTGAAACAAAATTGTCCCATCGGTTACCCTTGAAAATTTCTCTTAATCCTTCTTAGCATGTAACTCTCCTCTAGGTCTTAGGGCTACCTAATTTGGTCTCTAAGGTCACTAGTTATTTCCATTTGGTTGAAGAGAATTCTCCCTTGTATAGGTGTCATCTTCGTATTTAAATCTCTGAAGTTCTAGTAAGGTCATTTCTTGGACCATCAAATGTGATATGTGTAGTGAATTTTTACTCAAGGCATATGCCACTACATTGGCCTTGCTTGGGTGGTATCTTTGCTCAAAGTCATAATCCTTCAAAAATTCCACCCACCTCCTCTGTCTCGTATTAAGTTACCTCTAGTCAAAGAGGTACTTTAGACTTTTATGGTCACTGAAGACATTAAAATATGCTCTATACAAATAATGTCTCCAGATTTTTAGGGCAAATACTATGGCAGTCAGTTCTAGGTCATGAGTAGGGTAATTTCCCTCATATGGTTTTAGTTGCCTTGAAGCATAAGCCATTACTTGACTATTTTGCATCAGCACACAACCTAGTTTTTTTAATGATGAATCACAGTATACCTCAAATCCTAGATTTGGGTATGGAATGGCCAACGCATGGGCAATGGTCAGTTTAGTTTTCAGTGTTTGAAAATTCTTCTCACACTCGTGATCCCATACAAAATGATGTTCTACATGTTTCTATCTGTAAGTATTTGTAGCACTATCTAAATATGTTCTACATGTTCCTTAGGGTTTTTTGAGTATATTTAAATGTCATCTATGAATACCACTACAAATCTATCAAGGTATGATATAAAGATCATATTCATATAATCCATAAATATAGTTTGGGCATTGGTCACCCCAAAAGGCATGACTAAGAATTAATAATGTGCATACCTAGTCTTAAAGGTTGTTTTAGGGATATCATCCGACTTTATTATGATTTGGTGATATCCAGATCTCAAATTAATCTCGAAAAACACAATAGCTCCCCTCAATTGGTCTAAGAGGTCATCTATCCTTGGTAGAGGATATTTATTCTTAATGGTTACCTTATTCAGCTCACTCAACTCTAAAAGGGACATACTATAAGGGGCAGTGGAGATTGGTCATGTTCTAAGGACCAAGTCTATAGAGAATTCTATTTTTTCTTTCTGGAGGCAATAATGTCACATATTCTAGAAAGACATTTTCATACTCCCTGACCACTGGAATGTTTGAAAGTTCTACTTATGACCCTAAGTTAGAAGATAACAACAACAGTTTTCCTAGACCCCCACTGTTTAAACATTGGAAGAACTGGGGAGTTTTGGATAGGGAAGGTAGTTCTTGTTACTCTGGTTGGGAACTGTATGGGGGAATGATAATTTCCTTACCATGGCAGACCAGAGTCACTGAATGTTCAGACATCCTGTCCATCCCTAGTATAATGTCCAATCTCTTAAGGGGTAAACAAACTATATCTATTTAAAACATTATATTAAATAAGATAATCGAACACTAATGGCACATTAAGGAGGTTTCAATTGAAATCTTAGTTGCAGTAGTTACAACTAAGGGAAATGACAATTCAAGTAAGGAAATATTGAGTTGTAAAACACAATATGAGGATATGAATGAATGAGATGCACTAGTGTCAAACATGACAATCAAAGGAGTTTGATTTATGAAACAAGTACCAGTAATCATATTTTGATTCTTACCCTTCTTAGCACTAGTGGTAAAAACTCTCCTAGTGTTAGGTTTGCTTGGGTTGGAATTTCCTTGTTTGTGGCGTATTGGACAAGAAAGAGCCATATGACCAGGTTGTTTGCAGTATTAGCAGACTTGTTTTCCAAACAAGCATTATCCCCCATGCTCTCTGCCACACTTAAGATACTTATTTGCTTTTGGGAAACTGGTGGTTTGTACTTGCTTTTCCTTCCCTTTAGTAGTCTTGACCTTCCAAGCTCTCTCTTTTGTTGCCACTTAGCCTGCCTTTCCTCTTGTACCTTTTTTATATTATCTTCAACAAGGTAGCTCTTGTGTACTAGAGTAGAAATATTGGTAATCTCCATGTAGCCTATGTTTCCTCTAATTTTAGGCCTCAACCCCCACTCAAACTAGTGTATCTTCCATTCATTAGTGGGTGCATACTAGGCATGTGGAGAAAACCTAGCCAGTTCCTCAAACTTAGCAACATACTCTGCAACAGACATGTCTCATTGTCGCAAGTGCACAAACTCCAACTCCTTTTGTCTTTTGAGAAATTTTGGATAATTCTTGTCCAAAAAGGTCACTTCAAAGTGTTTCGAATTCACAAGGGTTCCTTGAGTCTAAAGATAAGTCTTTGCACCCCTCCACCAATATTATGCCTCACCCTTCAATAGATGGGCAGCTAATGTCACTTTTTGTTCTTCAGTTCAAGGTACTATTCAAATGCCTTCTTACTCTCATCCAGCCAAGCTTGGGACTTTGAGGGATTGTGGCTGCCATGGAAGGTTGGAGGCTACAACTTAAGAAAATCATAAAATACCCTATTGGCATTTTGAGTGCCATCGCTTTTCACTACCATTTGTTGTACCAAATTATGGGTGGTTGTGGCTTGTATTTGAATAGCTTCAATCACCTTTTTCCTAGGGTTCAATAATAGATGGTGGTGGTGGAGCATTATTCTTTGGTGGGGCATTGCACCTTGACCTTTTAGGTCTTCCTGCCATAATTCTATATACCAAACACAAAATATTAAGTTGACCAGGCTTAATATTTGGTGAAATGATACTTAGAATATACAACAAAAGAAAGATTATCCTATTTCCCAACCTTTAACCCAGAGTGTTATTGAATAGATCTAACTCTGATACCAAAATGTAGCACCCAATACCAATTATCTAGAATTTGGCAATTTGATCCATACACCTTAAGAAAAACTGAGGCAAATAATAATGAATAATAAATTAGAATTACCAAACTAAATTGAAAACTACATTCATAATTATAGTTTACAACTTGTTCAACAAATTGGTAAAATATTACACTTGGAAATGAACTATAAGTGTCTGATTACATCATAAAATAAAACATTACATTCAAATTCCAACAAAACTAGAACTGATCATTTGATGCTAAACTTGTATCTCATGTTCCTCCTGCTACTAAGAAATAAGAGAAAATGAGTTAGATATAAAATCTCAGTGAGCTCTGAAAATAAAGGGAAAGGAATTTTGAAAATATTTCTTTCATAAATATGCGTAAAAACATGAAATTCTGATGTACCTCAAGCTGAAGCTCTCAACTTCAATTTCTTTTTATAAACTTAACTAAAATAATTCTTTTATAATGATTCTGGAAAAAAATTATCCATGACCTCAAAAATATTTTCTTTGTAAACAAAGAAAAATCACCCAGTTATCTCAACGTGGGCCACCAAGATAATTGAGCCTTGAGTAGTAAAGGTGGTCTGGCCAAATCCCAATCAACGTCCTGATTGTTCTCCTTTACCGGTTGAACCATGCCTGGATCAACTTGAATTTCCCCATCGTGATATAAGGCCATGCATGATCCGCTTAATGATAATGTACTGAACTTGAGATGTTTTGTAGGATTTCAGTGAATAACTCCTGCAACCCTCATGCTAAAATAAATTAATGTAACATAACTCACAATTTGTTAATAATAATCCCCTTTAATCCGAGTTAGGTTTGTGGAAGATGTACCTGCCTTTTATGCTTTGTTTCAGATTAGGAGATTTTCCAATCTACTCGTTATCTCCCTTTAGTACAGTTTTGGTTTATTAATGGGTTTTAGGAGAGGAAGAAAGGGACATGCAAAGGATCAGATTGAAGGTAAAGGACTTTAGATGGTTGTTGTCTTTGAATAAATTTGGGAATAAGAGGAAAATAGATGAATGGGGGAAACGATGAATAGTAACTGAGTATTGGTGTTTCAGAATTCTTTTGAAGTGTGTAACTGGAAGTGAAAGGAGATTGGAGTGAAGATGGGTTAAAACCCGCGAGTGAAGGAGAAGAAGAAAACAAAGGTAGCATGTCTTCTATTTACCACTTAGAATTGTTCATACTATTATTTTTCTATTTTACTCTTGATCCTAATTTAATCTTACTAAAAACACAACATTAACAATTACTAAAAGTATAAAAATCCTAATTAATACATAAATCATATAAATATTTCTAATGTAGTGAGAAAAGTGTTACACTATTAATAACTAAAAATGAAATATTATATAAAATCTATTATACTAATTTTATAAATAATATTTTTTGAAGTGTCTGGAAAAAAAAATCTATAATTCTTTTTAGTAATTTTACTGAAACACTGTTATAGACTTTAAAACATATCGCAATAAAATTTATGTTAGACGTGTCCTTTACCATTAAGTTTTGGAAGGTGCACGTCATGGTTGGAGTGATTGGAACCCTGTCGAACAAACTCATACCTAGATTGTGAGACAACATGATGTGACCACCGGTGGAGTATCCCTCCTTCAGGATTGGTAAGAGCATCTACAACAGTCGGGTTCATTAAATGAGGTTCATTATGCCACATCATCTCCAAGCAACTCATTCATTTTTTACTTAAAGGTGAACTCAACATGCGTTCATTAAATAGGAAATAGGGCCCATTGTACCACAAACAAAACCATATTAGGTCCCACAACTTTAATTTATACATTAATATTTTAATTATATTTAATTTTATTACAACTTAAAATATTAATTTAAATATTTCAACTAATATTATTATACATTATTTTAATTTAAATTTAAAATAAAATTGAACTTAAAATTTTTATAACAATAATAAAAATTAAATGTTAAAATAAATTACATAAATAATTAAAAATGATAAAAGTAAAAATAATAGGGTAACGGTTATAAATTTATTATTATTAATAAAATAATAAAAAAAGGTAACAAATATAAATTTATTATCATTAATAAATTAATAAAAAAGGTAACGGTTAGATGAAAGTACTATTCTTTCCTTAGAGACGTGATTACAGCTGGACAACTTCAAACTCCCAAAAAACTTACGTTATTCCAAGTTGGCGCAGACGAACTTAATTTTATTCCAGTTGAAAGGATTATGTGGACAACTCTATCCCCAACCAATCGAAGGTGCACGTGAGGTAAAAATTACAAAAATAACCGTATGAATGCAAAATTAAACAAGTATTTTATGTTATAAATATATTATTACAATATCATCGAATAAATTTAAACAAATTCTATAACAATATTTTCGAAATTTGTGCATAACAATTGCATTACATCCATACACATAAAGTAAGAATATATCAATATTGATTTTTTATTAAAAGAAATATTATAATCAAAATATTAAAAACAATTCAAAATAAAACAAGATAAAACAATTATTTTATAGAAAAGATAAAAAAAATTAACTAAATTTATTAAAATTAATTTTATTATATGTGTTCAACAAATATTATAAGTATATTTTTTATAAATCTTTTATATTACAAAAATATATTAACTTAAATTATTAGTTTATAATAGAAACAAATCCGTATAATACATGAGCATTATTTAGCTGTGAAAAAAATCCGACTGTGAGGGTCAAATCCAAAATTATTTTAAATATCCTATTAAAATAATATGAATATAACCAAACTTATTTATAATGGATTGGATAACTACCTATAATTCATTTTTGAATTTAGATTTTACCCGACTTTTATCCGCATAATTCCCAAATTTCAATCAGAAGCCTAAATCCCCGAAATTCCAAAAGTATTCTGATTTTGCCTTCACCCAAGAGACCTTCCACTAAATCCCCAAAACTCCAAAAGCATTCTGATTTTGCCATCACCCAAGACCACTGACCTTCCACCTTCCGGCAGCGTTTTCCAGCAATCCTTCCTTCCGCAAACCGACCTTCCATCTTTGAAGCACCGTCCTTCCTTCTTTCTCAAACGTTTAGCTCTGGTTCGTTTCTATTCATCCTTACCAAGTTTTTTCTCTTATTTATTCTTCTTTTATGTTGTTTCAATGGCTGTTTTGGTTTTTATTTTGAACATTTTAGTTTAGTTTTGATTGTTTTCTTGGTGTGTTGTTTCGTTAAATTACTGTTCTTCTATTATGTTGATTTTTTCTGCTGCCGGTGTGTGATTTCTATTATTATTGTTTTTCACCCTATTCTTACAACTTCAATCAACACTAAATTTGTTCAATTTATATTTTTTGGTTTATGGGTATTTTATTTTACTCTAGATGGAAATGGTTGTTCCTTAATTTTATTCCGGTGTTAAATTTGGTAATCATTGATCGTTGGATTTAGGCTCTGTGAGTTTCAGTTGTTTTGCAGCTTGCAATTCCTAGTAAATTGGCGTTCTGGACTGTTTTTGGTGCAGTAACTGTGTCACGCAGTTTTCGATCTCCATCGATGTTACACTATCGTCCGAGATCGATTTTAGCTGTTTTATCATTGTGTAATTTGAACTGTCAAATCTCATATTAATGGCTGAGATAAAGAAACTGCATGTTTTATTTACTGGGGCAGCTCTTGGTTCTTTTTTGTGTTTAAATTTAGAATCACCCAATACCTAATGTTAGATATGAATTTTTTTTCATCCCCATCAATTGCCTATCAATTGCCTGATGAAATGCTTATCTTTGGTTTGAATGAATATTGAAGTTACAAATAGCTTTTTTTTATTTGCTAGTTTGAAATGCCCAACTATACTTTGTTTTTCCTTTTGGGTGAGTACAGTTATATAGAACAGATTGGTAGGGATGTTATTAGATGTTGTTAAGTGATTTATTATGCAATCTGAATGCTATGACTCTGATGGAAACTGGCATCGATATAGCACCTTGCTTTTTGTAACTGTTTTTTTTGTAATTGTTCTTGATATAGTTAGTATATGAATTTAGAAGTTATTGACTCCATTAGTTACTTGAATCCCTTTATACTAGCAAAGGTTTTAAGTTCGAGTTGAGTTGAGTTGTAGTTATAGTTATTTTGTGGTTCTATTTGAGAACTTCATCGATTTTTTAATAAATAGCCGGTTTTTAAACTATGGTTTTTTAAAAATAGATATTTAATAATAACTAAATTTTAACCGGTTTTGAGAAAAAATCGATTTTAAAATTGAATTTTCCGAAACCAGTTGCATAACTAAAAACCGGTTATACAGTTTTACAATTGGTTTTATAACCAGTTTTAAACCAAATAATGGATTTGGTTATAAATCTAAATCCATATATTGGTTTTAAAATGGATATGGTTTGATTTTTTAAAAAAACCAACCATGCACAGCCCTACTTATAATGACTTTGTAACTGAACATTCCTTTAATTTCTCAAGTAAATATTTTTTTACCTTTAGATTTTCTTCTCAGTCTCTTCATATTTTGCTTAGGTTTGGATCAGCTCAGTTAAATTATGAAGTTTTATGGAACAGATTTAGGTTCTATTTTGCAATGCATAAAGCGCGGTGAAAAACAGATCAAACTTAAGAAGAGGTAACCTTCATTTTTCTTTTATTTTGGTGTTAGATATATTAACAAAATTTAATTACGTTAGAATTAAACTCGTGGTGCAGGTGGTTACTTGGCTTACCTGCTACAAAACTTGAGAGGAAGAAGTTGAAAGAAATTCTAAATACAGGGTAAGTGCTTCATTTGTTCAATGATTTAGCCTTTTTGGATAAACATACTTATTAAGTAAGCGCTTATTTAATATTTATATATGTTATTTCTATAACATAAAATATATTCAATTCATAAGTTATCATGAAGAGCTGAGGGAAATAAGCTGAAAACAGCCTTATGAACATGTCATAAGTTGTTTTCATAAGTTCTCCCAAACAGTCTCACAAGTGCTTATGCCAGTAGATAAATATAGATAAGCAAATCCAAACAGACCTTTAATCACCTCACCACGCTTCACTCTAATGAATTCTTTTCTTTTCTTTGTTTTCTTTTCCTATTAACAGAGATTTGGCGGAGTCTTTACTCAGGAAAGATGATGATGTAAGTTTCCTTTATTGTATTATTATATGCTTACAGTTACTTGAATTGCTCTTCGAAGATTTTAAATTTGAATGATAAATTGATAATCTAATAATCATTTCATCAGATATTTTATGAGTCGGTGAGAACTCGTGTTGAACGCGCCTTTGGAGCACACACCATTGAAACAGAGAATTGTATTCCTCGCGATGATATGGATTTGAATCAAATACCAAACTTAAAAAGGTTGATTGTATCATGCCTCGACAATTTGACCACCAAGGGTCTATACCTTCTTGCTATGATAGTTAGTGGTGGCACAACCAAGTATGAAAGAACTCGTGGTAAGTTGAAAAAGATTATCAAGGGTTCTCTTTCTAGTGTTCTGAATAGCAAAGAACACAATAACCAAAAACTGGAAATTTGTAAACATATTTTTCAACATCTCAACAATCCTCAGCATTTTCGACATAGGTGTGAGCTTTTGCATGAATCCGGGTCCCAATCTTACCATGCTGCTGTAATAAAGGTGTTGTGTGAACTTGAAAAATTACCATCCGAATCCTTGATTGCAATGCGTAGAAAACTTAGAGATGTTAAAGCACCGGTGCCTCAGTTGCAACCGTTCAAAGACCCATGGTCACGAAGCAGGCTACTCCAAACAGTGAATGGAAGCTGTAGAAAGATGCTTTTACAACTTGATAGAGGAAATGAGTTACAAGAGCCATTAGCTAAAGCCATGTCCATAGCATATTTATCACTAAAACTGAAAACTGGTTTTTTTAACAAGTTTTTAGAAGAATTTTACCAGTTCTCGCCTGAAGTAAAGTCCCTGCAGAGTGATATTATAAATGCTATACGGTCTGTTGAGAAAGTTGAAGTAGTGCCATTGCAAGTGCTTAAAGATTTACAACTTCTCATTGAACCAAAGGCTACAATATCAAACAAGGGCTTACGGCCAGCTTTTAGAAATCTTTTGACTGAGTTTCTTTTTGAGTGCAGTGATATGGATAGCACTCCAAAGTCTCTATCGCAGATCCTAGATGTTATTAATAAGAGTTCTAATAGCAGCACACACGATGTAACATTCCAGAAGAAGTATATTGAAGAAGAAGTTGACTGCATACTAACTGTGAGTGCTCAAACAAATCAAATTATTCAAGATTTGTTGCCAAACAGTGAATTTGACCAGGACTTCACTGATGCATATATGGAGCAATCAGAAGAAAGTGACGACAGTGACAGTGATGAAGATGAGAATAGTAATGGTAGTCAACTTCAGGAGAATAGACATTTTGAAAATGGAGCATTTAGTACAATGTATTCAAATTGCGAGGGAGAAAGTGTTGGGGATTTTACACCATTTGAGTTTCATCCTCCTACCACTATTACCGAGCCACTTACATCAAGTGAAAGGTTGAATAGTGATTCTGAAAAGCACCAACATAAGAACTGTGATGCAATAAATTTGGAATTGAAAAATTGCAACACTCCATATAATAATCAATGCCAAGAAGAAAGCACAGAGCAGTTTAGTGCATCTGTGGGATATAAAAACTATAATTCTTCAGTTGTTTCACCTGACAAGGAACCTGGTGAAAATATTGTCAGGAGACATGATTTTTACAAATCATACACAGAAGATGACCCAAAAGATGCATCTAACTTTTGTGAGGAGACAGAACCCATGCCCACTAAGTACAACCCATGCAACAACCAATACCTTGCTACCCAAGATGCTTGTGATAAAACAGCTATGCTTGCATATAATCTCATAGGTGATATGTTGAAAGAGTTTGCCGCAACTGAAGGCCTAAACTTAAACATAAGCGATAGTTCATACCTCAGTCACGAAGCAAAAGGTACTGAAAATTTCTTCTATTACTACCACTACAACAAATTTATTCACATAATGTTGAATGATCGTAATATTGCTACTACATATTTTATGAAAGCCTTATGCTTTAGTTTTAATATATTGTGAATAACATTTAACTAGTGTTTTGGTATAAATTTATCAATTAATGTAGAGATTTAATAAGTTGCATCCTGCTGGTGCTAAGATACTTGTGCTGTCGACATTGATTATCTAGTTCTATATCATGCAGAAACAGAAAAACAGTCATCATTTGGGAAACATAGAAGTGGTCCAGCTATTGTTCGAGTAGTTGAAGAGCTTATTCCTTCCTTCCCAGATAGGTATTTGTTACATTCTTCAATTATGCTTTTATTTTTCTGAATAAGCTTTACTCTTTTGCTGTTTTGCATCTTTGTGTAGTACAATTTTTTTGTGACTAAATTGTGTACTACATCTTAGATGCTTAGCAAATATATTAGACGATGTTATTATATGAGCATGTAAGTACACACTAAACTAGCCAATTTATGTCTGAGTATGAATAACTCTTGTGTTTTGGTCATTGTAGTAGCATGGAAAGACTGAAGGTATTGATGGGCTTATGACAATGGAACTTGGGCTTTCACGTAGGCGTATTCATGGGTTCATGGATACGGGTTAATCCGCTAACTCAGTCACTCAAACTAACTCAACCCGCATATTAACCCACTTCATTCAAGTATAGGTCCAACCCGTTTAAACTCAAAGATATTCAGTTCATATAATGGATTTGATATTTTGAACATGCAAACTCAACCTGTTGACGTGACATTTTATTTATTTTTTTATTATTAATGTATAGTTATAGTGTAGTTTGTTTAATTCAATTTGATGATATGTTGTTAATTTAGTTGTTTTACGTGTTTAATTGTGTTTGTTCATGTATTTTAAGTATTGAATGATGTATTGTAATGAAATTTTACGTTTTGGTTTTGTTAGGCCAACTTTTGTTGAACATCAAAGCTACTTTTGAATCAAAGTAATAAAAAAAGAGCTTTAATAATAAAGTAAAAGTTATTCGAGATATATATATATATATATATTAAAACTTATTCACGAGTTAAAAGTTGTTTGATAGATTATTTTTTACAAAAGTTCTATTTTGTACAAATAAAAAATCATAAACACCACCATATTAAAGATAATGGAAAATTTGAAAAATAAATAAATTTATTACATTATTTTAAAGGAAAATCTTTATTGTTATGAAAGAAGATTCGCAAGAAACACAATAATTCTATTCGGCAGCATAATGCTCTTCTGATTAATGACCATAACAAATGACACTACTCTTTCTGTGAGATTTAAAAAGAATTGAATGAATAACTGTTTGAATAACAGAACTCGGGTAAAACCAAGCTTTGGAAAAATGACTACCAACAACTTCTTTCAAAGCTACTTTTTGTATTCTTTTTCTTTATAAAATATAAGCTAGCACTTATTTTGGTAGACATTTTTCTAAAAAGTGTTAGGCCTAACTTTTGTTTTTATGGAGATAAAAAATTAAATAAAGCTAGGCCAAACATATTTAAGTTTAAGTATTGAAATTTAATTTCATTAATTTAGTTTAAAAAAAAGTTTTTTTTATGACCCATGAATCCAACTCAATCCAATTGATTTGAATTTGATGTAAAAATTGTAGGTTGAGAATTCAACTAAATCTAAATAAAATTGAACTATTCAAGTACTGGATTTGGTTAAAATGGAACCAAACCAACCAGTGTACAAAGGTTCAACTAGAGAAGATCATTATGTGGTTTTTGCATTTTTTTATCTAGTTCACCAAATTGTGAGTTTTTGCATATTTATTTTGATTGGATAACACTAAATAAGTAGATATGAAACTGCACCTACATTTTTCCCATAAGTAGAGAGTGCAAATGGTAAACAAGAAGCGGTTAATTATTGTTGAGTGTGTTCATGATTTATAGCACAAAGGTAACATTTAATATCAGTAGAATGTATTTTATCACTCTAGAGGACTCATGTTTCATTTCAATCTTGTTGAAAGTTAAGAGATGTAGCATTTCTCATATAACTTCAATGGAATATTCATAAAAAAAAATACAACTTCAATAGAATAAAATCATCCTAAATTTGTCGTGAATAGACAGACAAGTGCCGTAGAAATAATTGACCCATTTTGATTTTTTTGAAAAATTGACACCATATTGAAAGAATCACACCTTTGTATTAATGCGGGTAAAATACTTTGTGCCTTGTTACAATAATAATAACACACAACAAGCTGAAATATGTTGCTACCGGCAACAATACTACAAATAAAATAAAGTAAAAATAATAAGAAACTAAATACACTTGGATCTTTGTTAAAAGACCAAGAAAGTTATTAATATTTAAGAATGGAAGTTAATTTGCAGCTTTATCTTCAAATAGTTTATTTGCAGCTTTAGTGAACAAGTTATGTGCCTGCCAAAAAGTAATTAGTAAGTTATAATTTTGTTCACATTTTTAAAACTAAACTTTCAATTAGTACTACTTATTATACCTGCTTCAAAGAGAGACCAATCTTCTCCAAGTCACTTAACTGCAAAACGCCAAAATCATTTAAAGCATCATGATGAAGTCATTGTATTTGTCTTACAATTTACAAATTACAGTACTAACCGATTTTATTGGACTTTCTTCTCTGAGGTCTATTATGTATTCTGCCATTTTCTCTCCTATACCCTGAAGGAATAAAATGATTGAATCCCAAAAAATTATAAAATGAAGAAAAAATATGATATGTTCTGATTTGAGAAAGAGTTTTCTGCTTTCATTTTTTTAACTGTTTATTATAAATTGTAACATTGTTTTCCCTTTGCTTTCTGTTTTCAAATATCTGTTGTATAAGAGATATCTGAAAATAAGAAGCATAGTGACAATAATGTGGTTGTTTTGTAATTGAAAGTGAAAACAAAAGATAAAAATAGAAAATATGTTCTCAAATCAAAACAAAACCTAAAGAATGGTTACTATATGATAAAGAGACTATTCATGCATGTACCTTTAACTCTAGTAGTTCCTCTCTGCATTTAAGAATTAAACAGTGTTAAGGCACCTTAAAAGAATCTTCACTAATCATGCTTTAGAAATTAGGCAAAATACAAAGGGAGAGTGTTTGCTTTACCTGCTTGCATTATTTAACAAATCAATGTATTCTTGAACTAGACAGCTCTGCATATTAAAAATATTGAGTGTGTGAGAAAGAAGATTTATAAACATTTTGTTAGTGGAATTAAAACAACTAATATGTTAATTAAAACAAAAATAAGGTTTAAATATTTGTTTACGTTCAAATTGATCTCTGTAATATGAAAAACATTTGATTTTAGTCCCTCCAATATGAGGTACATAAGAACTAAAATGAATATTACACATATTATAGAGACCAATTTCAATATAAACAAATTTAAACCTAAAAATAAAACAACTAGATGTACCTTCAATGTGGAACTTCTTGTACTGAATTTGTCAAGTGGAGTGCCATTTTTCTGAAACCCTTTGTTAGTGGAGCAGGTTGCAGAAAAAGGTGTTGGTGTTAAAGACAAAGCTTCAAGGGGATTTTGATTACCATTGATGTTGATGGGGGAGAGGGCTTTTCTTAATGGACTTTGTAGTACTGCATCTTTAGAAAGCACAGTTACATTAGCTTCTACCAAGCTATATAGCACCAACACTTTCTATCATATCAAAGGTGCAACATGACACATGTAGTTACATTAGCTTCTACCGAGCTATGTGGCACCAATGAATCAGTGTCATGTCAGTGTTTCATAGCTACTGAGTAATAATCAATGTGTCATCAAATATCTAAAACTTCCCTATTATATCGGAATCTAAATTGCTTGTGATCGCAATACCACACATTCATCGTAATCAGTAAATCGAAGCTATTTGATGAAAGATCATACAATTCATATTTTAAGCTCATTACATCTGAATTTAAAAGCAACTTGAAATATGAGTTGTCTGATCTTTATCCAACTGTTCTAGTTGACTGGCTAAGGTAAATGTAATGTGATATTTCAACTGCTAGGAATCCATTTGCATTATAATATCGAATAAATTTAAAGTTTAGGAATCAGTAATCACATGAAGTAGTGACATACCAGATAGATCTTTATCTGATTCCCATGCAGCCTCATGCTCAGTCTCTCTCTTATCATTGTGCTTAACACCAGAATGCAGGTTCTGTATAGCATTACATTTTAAATATTATTATATTTAAGATTTAAATAAAATACAAATATTTACAATGCATGATGAAAAATATAATATTCATAAAGACAAGAACAGTTCCTTGTACTTTTGATAATGCATGTCTTTTTCAATATTAGTGGCATAGTGCTTGTTATCAGTGAACTTGTTTGTTAGTACATGTACTTCAATGGTTAACATTCACTTACCTCGTCGTCCTTGCAAGAGTCAAAAGCAACTTCACCATCTAGTAAATTTCTAAAATCAACAGCAAGGGCCCTATTTACACAAAATAAGACAAATATCAGTAACAGAAAGTCAATGAAAAAAATCACATACTCCATAATTTTATATGCAAAATAGGACGTCTAGTCACCTTTCAATAGTGTGTTGAGCATCTTGCTTGATGAAAGTTTTTCCCCCTTTCACTGAATTGTTGAAATTAACCGATCTTTTTGCAGAGGGAATGACGGAACTAGGAGTTTTTTTCACAAGTGGAGAATTAAATACTCCAAGTCTTTGTGAGCTCTTTGTCTTGCCTTTTGATTCTAGCCATGCTCTCAATTTTGCTTCCATGTCAACTTTAACTTTTGGAGTCTCTTGTTTATGAGCTGAAGGTACAAAATTAGAGATGTGCCGCGATCTAGAAGCCAAACTAACAGTATGAACAGATTCCTGGTATTCTCCTGGATTCTAAAATCAAACAAAAAGGGCTGCAATTAAACACTTGTTGAGAATCTCATATCAGCTAGAGCTATGACAAGGATAATGCTCATACGCCTTGAACATCCCCGCTTTGTAAGTTGGTTTTACGAAATTGAAGTAGGCCCTAATTCCAAATTCTAAGATATGGAATCAAAGTATATCCAAGATCTGTCATTGGATCTAGATATTTGCTATTCCACCTACATTTGTCCACGTTCTAGGTCTAATGTGGGTGGAATAGCAAAAATCTCAACACTAATCATAATTAATTAATAGGTGAATAGCAAAAATCTCAACACTAATCATAATTAATTAATAGGTGAAGTAAACTAAGATGCAATTTTCTTGCTCACTCCAATGGTTAAACACTAATCATTCTTGTTATTATGTATTTCCGATCAAGTGGACCAACATTAAATGTGAAGAAAAGAACTATAAAATCTCTAGTTATACCAGGCAAGCAACCATAAGTGCACGACTAGTTCCCCCAAGAGAGTCCTGCAATATTCGGGTCAATTTGCTTTCTCTATAGGGCACTCTTGGTTTGTGGTTGTTCAATGCATATATCACATTTGACAGTGCAAACAAGGACTGGTTTATCTTGGCACTCTCTTGAAGACGAATCCCTTCACTACAGCTCCTTCTGTTGTCTTCATTACCTGCATCAACTTTCAACACATTAGTATAAATAACCATAAGTGCTCGCAATACATCAAGGTCTGTTTGGGTTGACTTATTTGCATAAGACCTTGTACAACTTATTTGGACGAGCTTAATGAAATCACTTATGAAATGTCCATAAGCTATATATAGCTTGTTTTCAAATTCTTCGGAATAGCTTATGAAAATAACTTAGAGCTTATATGAAAAAAATTAACTTTATTTTAATATTTTGTTATAGAAATAGCTTATACACCAGCATTTATATGATAAGTGCTTGTGTAATAAGCGTTTGATTAACTTGTTTATCCAAACAGAGTGCAAATCCATGACCCCAATTGAGTGTGGAAGGTTACCTGCCAAGTCTATGAGATTCAACTTTCCACATACATGACTTCCAGTTCCATCAGAAGGATTGGACACTACAGATATTACAAGCACTCCATGACTCCTACTCGATACATCGTTGAGGCTTGTGTGAGCAACTTTGCGCCTCTGAACACCACTGGAGAAAACCTCTTGAAATTCAGACATTGTGTTTATAGGAACCTTAGATAGTCCCTTGAGGTGAATTTGACCGTCTTTGTCATCCAAAACTGAAATCTCCTTTGCTTTTACCTCTAAGAGATCATAACATCGGTCCATGTAGACCTCATAGTATGAAATCTGTACTGTGCTGCCTGTGGTTTGACAGATGGACAGGATCGTCGACATTGCCAGTGGCATCAAGCCAGGTTGTTCCTCAGTTCCCTGCAACACCAACCATTGGTTACTTAAACTACACACAACACACAAAAAAGGTAAGAAACTCACTAAAACAATTAAACTGGTACATAAAAATTATCAACCAAGCCAAAGCAATAGCACTATGAGAATGGCCAACCAAATATACAATGTCTTCCGCATTTAAATTCCGAAACAGCAATAGAATTACGACACCATTACTTTCAGCTGCTATGTACACAATTCAGCGCTCCATTGTTTTCTCAAACATGGTCTAGTGTATTCCCAAGCACTCCAACGGCGCTATACACCATTGATCAAAAACACAATTAAACCCCTTGATTTTGGCTCCAAACCTATAACTTTATGTTCTCCACCACATGAAAAATATTGTCGAAACAATTTTGCATTTCTTAACTTCCAACCAAACCCCCCAAACAGTTGCAAACCAGAGCAATGAAAACCTTTATTCATTCACCCTCCAAGAATTCAAAATGGTGGAATGGCATGGCTAATTTTTGGACAACCAACATAGACAGTTTGTGAAGGAATGTCCACCATGGCAGCACGGTGCCATAGGCCACTGGTGTGTTTAAATGGCATATTTTTGCCCTTTTACTAATTTTTCTGCAAACGACAACTAATCCTCATTTTTGCTAGTATGAGTCAAGCTTTACTATCTCCTTCGTCCCTATATATAAGACTTTCTTGAGAAATTTCTTTGTCCCTTCTTATAACATCCTCTTTTAGTTTTTCAACTACATTAATTACTCTTTTTACTAATCTACCCCTAATTAATTTACATCTTTTTCTGCAATTAACAATAAATACCACAATGAAAGCATTGATTAATTCTCTCTCTTGAAGGGTAAATTTGTAAAAACAATATCAATCGTTGGCAAATGTAATACTACTATCAACTTTCTTAATTCTCGTGATTTGATCAATGGGTCCTAACAGAGGTAGTATTACACTAGATGAGATTCAATTTATGAATGGTGACATAGTTCCCTATCCTACAACATATATTAAGTGCAAAAATGGGTCGTTTACCTCTAAATCCCTCTTAAAAAGGTAGAGTATTCAAAGATAACAATAATCTATGTCATCGTAAACATGAAAAAGTGTATTATTCCTCACCACCCTCTAAACTCACATTCACAACCAGATACTAAAAATTTGATAAATCTAATTGTGGATTCACATTGCTGAACCCTCACATAACCACATACTCTCTCCGGAATGAAATATAAACAAAAATGGTAACTGAAAACTTGACGTATCTATGTTAAGACTAGATACATCAAGTTTTCAGTTACTATTTTTGTTTATATTTCATTCCAGAGGGAGTAATTCAACTTTTCAGTAAACATTATTGTTTATATTTCATTCCAGAGTAATTGTTTCTTGCTAGGAGCTAACTCAGAAAAATATTATCAGGAACATATAAAAAGATTAACATTTTACAAAAAAAATAGCATAGAGATCACAGTCTCTGACCTGCATAGTGTATGTCTTGCCACTACCAGTAGCCCCATAAGCAAAAACTGTAGCATTGCAGCCACTGAAGATAGCAGGTATCATAGGGTTTACTTCTCTGTAAAATATCTTACTCACATTGTTGTCTTCTTTATCAAAGAAAGAGTCCAATTGATAACACTCGTTACGACTAAGATAAAAAACAAAAACAAAAAAAACCCATCATCAAAACCAATTTCAAAGACTCTACTAATTATTCAAAATAATAACAAAAAAGTGAACTTTTTTTAAACCTGGTTTGTGGGTCTTTGAGATGAACCGCTACTTCTTGATGTTGAGATTCAAAATCTTGATCCAAAAGTGAAATACAAGAAACTGGGTCGCCATTATCGTGATCAAGAAAGGGTCTTACCCTAACTATGACCCTTACTTTTGACACTGTAATGGAATTGTTAGAGAGTTTGTTTTGGGTTTTTGGAGTAGCAGCCATTGATAGAAGAAAGTTTGGATTTTTGAGACAGGTTGACGAGAATTGTGTAAGATTTGTGAAATTGAGATTGAATAGAGGTTTTTGAAAGCACGTGACCGTTGGTTTTGCTTTGGATTGAGAGGCACCTTTGGTTTGAATTTGGTTATGTGATGGTACCTTAGAAGGGACCCACAAATTTATGAAAAGTAAAAATATTCTATTGGTCAACTATTTTTAACGTTTTCTTTTTTTTGTTTTTAATTCTTTTGGTAATCCTGTCTTAATATAGTAGAAGGAAATTTTGTCTTTAAAATACTAATACTAGTCAAATACATCAAGATAATATAAATAAATCATTTTCAATATAAAAGCTACCTCTTTTATTTTCTTAAACAATGTGTTAAAAGTTCTAGTCAACATTTTTTTATTTTACGTATCTAGATTTAATTTACATACACCAATAATATAAATAACTTTTATATTTTCATTTAATCACAATTTTTTTGATCATTAATGATGTTTGACTTTTTCTATAAGGATATCCACAATAGAAAGTTAAGTTAAAACAAACACCATGTTGTGGAGAATAAATTTTGGACACTTACTAAAGAGATGCCAATATAAACACATTTTCTCTCAATAGTGTTAAAATAAATATGTGGTGTTGAAATGTAATGATATAAAGTTGTTGGTGAATCTCATTTAATAATTTTTTTTTTGAGGTATTGGGTTAGAGGAAATGAGTATTTATCAAGTACTTACGATAATATATATATATATATATATATATATATATATATATATATATATATATATATATATATATAGCGTATCAAATGAGTGGAGTTATATAATGAAAGGGTGAGAGGATTAAATTTTGACCACACAACGATATATGGATGGTCAAAATTAGAAGAAAAAGTTATGTAACTTTTTTAAGTGACATCCATATATGGTTGTGTAGTCAAGAACCCCAAACCCTATATAGTAAAAGAGGTAACTTTTAACACATTATATCCTAACACCCTAATGCCTCAACCCTAAAATCCTATATCCTTTTTGCATTTAAAATTTTATTAGCACTTCTTCTGATGTTGTGTGCTCCTACAAATAATATTTTGTTTCTCCTAATAAAAAAAAGAGTATACTCAAACATTTTCTCGTTCACATACTTCACTTCTCTGCCACTTTTCTTCTTCGTGATCTTCTTTATTTTTCAGTTTTTTTTCTCTGCACCTTTCTTCATTTTTGTGCCTTGTTTTTTACCCATTCACTCTCAATCTGTTATTGCCAAAAAAAAGTAAGAGCTTGTAAGGTCACACAATAGAACAGTTAAATCAGACGGACTTAATTTAATATAAAAATTATTTAATTAAAAAAATCTAATTGATTTTTTAGCGTACAAGTTTCACTATGGCAGTAAGGTAAAAATGAGTATTATATATATATATATATATATAATGTTCACTTCTACCTTACTGACATAAAAGAACTTATACGCTAACGACTCAAACTTAATTAATTATACAAACTATAACTTTGAAACTATTATTTCTATGAATCAACCTATTTAAATTGATAGAGCTTTCGATATGTGTAATTTAGGGTGAAATTGATTTTAGTCCTCATATTCTAATTAAAGGTTTTGAATCTAGGTTTGTTTTTAAATAAATGGATATTTTATTTTTTTATTTGTATTTTTAAAATAATATTAATTATACCAAAATTTATGTGGATTAAAAAAATATTAAACACTCCCTAAATAGCATGACATTTCATTAAATTTAGATTATCAAAACTCCCTTAAGGATTAAAAGTGAAGAATCTAAATTGACGAGGGTAAAATCTAAAAAAATAAAATTATTGGGACAAAATCCATATTCACTCTATATTGCATTGACTAAAAGCATTATTAACCATTTAAATTTTGACGATCTATTCAGTATTAACTAATTAAACTAAATATGACTCATAAATTTTATTTTTAATTTTAATGATCTAACGACTCAATCTAACATAATTAGACTAACTATGATCTAGAAATTTTAATTTCGATAATCTGACGGTTCAATCCTAACAAATTAGATTAACTATGAGTTAAAAATTTAAATTTCAATAATCTAACGATTCAGTGTTAAGAGTTTGACTTTGACTATGGCTTAGAAACTAAAATTTTAATAATCAAATGGTTCAATATTAATTAATTAGATAAATTATGACTATGAAATTATAATTTTGATAATTCAAGAGTTCAATTTTAACTAGTATGACTTATTAATTCTAATTTCGATTATGTGACAGTTCAATCTTAACTAATTAGAATAACTATTACTTTAAAATTGTTATTTAGATGATTCAATGGTTCAATATCAATTAATTAGAAAAACTATGATTTTAAAACTATAATTTTGAAAATCCAATTGTATAATTTTTTTCCTTCAATCAATGATTGATATGACATTATATAAACAAATATTAACATTTATATTGAACCAAAGCTATTTGTCAAACTGAAGTAGAAAGAATATTTTGGTATCATTCTTAAGTTCTATTTTATATTTATTTCTCAAATAACTCTCATAAACATTTGATTATATAACCAAAATTCATTCCCTGTGTGGTTATTATTTTGTTTATTGGGAAATTTTGATCCCTTGGAGACCTTGGGTGCTAATTAATAATAACATTATGGCAATTAATAAAATATTTAGTTGTATAGTTAGTAATATATTTGGATACCACTTATTGTATTTAACAATTATTTTATGAAAAAAATATCTCTATCCGTCATTTTTTTGTTTTTGTATAAGTAGTCTATTTTTGCTTGATAAAGCTTTGTAAGATTCATCTCTCTTTTCTTTATAAAATGTGTCATGCCATATTTTAAGAACTATGAACTATTTCTTGATTAAATTTGTCTTAAGACCAATCATGTGTTGTCTTTGTACCGTCTCGTCTTTATTAGACCCGTATTTCAACAGGTTCAATCAAGTTAATGATTAGGTTTGGGTCTAAAAATTTATCTGCTCTAATTTTGGGATTGAGTAACGGACATACTAAACTCGAGTTAATCTGTCATTCGTACTACCCTAGCGACAACTATTATATATTTGAATAATTGTTCTATTGTCATTAATTTTTGTTATAATTCAGTAATTTACTTCAAGGTAAAACTAAAATAATCACTAGACTAAGAAATAATTCATACTATAAAAAAGAAAATGTTTAATATATTAACTTTATTTGTGTTAGCCCTCTCAATAAAATTAGTGACCCTCTGCCAAAGGAAGTATTGTGAACTCATCCTCTTCTATTTTGGTGAAAGGTCAAGTTTTCCTTTATCTTTTGTACCTCAATGGCTCTATGTTATTTCCTCTTTCAAGCAAAAAAACATCTCACAAGAGCAAAGTTGTTTTGTTATTTTTGGCATCATCTCAATTCCTTTTTCTCATTTGCTCTTTACTTTTTCCATTTCTCTAGACATAATAGTAGTTGAAGTTGTACCATTATTTCTACAATTTTGGTCTCCTATTAATGTTCACCAATGTTACTATTTGGGCATCTTCTTCATCTAACAAGGAACTTAACCTAATTTTTTTAGTATAAATAGTTAGGGGTGGACAGATTCACCCTAACCGAGCAAAAAACAAACAATCTGAACAAATTATAAGTTATCAATCGGGTCATGGGTCAGAAAAGTTAAAGTTTCAGTGTAAAACACATTTCAATGGACGCATTCAAATGGGGAAGTTAAACCCATTGAAAATCATAATCGGCTGACTATGCATTATAATGTAGGAAAACACTATTAAAATATTGAACATGTCTCAATCTTAAGTACTTCTCTTGAAAGTTGAAAATGTTAAAAAGTAGTATTAGTGTTTTAGGTAAGTAGCATTTAAAGTATACTAGTATTAACTTTGCAAGCTTTAGTCAATTTCTAAGAAGATGTGCAACTAACAACCAATTTCTTTCCTTCTTGTTTCTTTTAATTAATTTTAACAATAACTTTCATTCTCCTTCCTTATCATTTTTTACTACCATATTTGTCTTCTCCGTCTTATATTGTTATGTACTATCTACCTCATTTTCTAGTTTTTTTTAATCTCGCGTTTTAACTTTAAAGAACTCCATCAACTAAAGGGAGACTAAAATCCATGGTAAACTAACATAACCAACACATAGACGAGTAAAGAGGTAGAAAGATAAAGCCATTGCAGGTTGGCCACTCCAACGGTGGTACATAAATAGGTGTTTTAGTGTCGATCGCTCTTAGAGGTTGTGCGATAATGTGGCAGAGAGACTACAAGAGAGACAAGTGATGAGATATAGAAAAAAAACAAACCCGATAAATCCGTTCATCTGGAACCGTCAATCGTCAAACCTATCACTTTTCATATATGCTGTCTCAAATAGTCAGAGATGTTCCTTAAATCAACAACCACTGTTTTTCTTTAGATTCACTATTTTCAACCGAGTCCGACTAAACCCGAACCGATGTCCACCTCTATAAGGAGTAATAAACATTCAAAGAAAAACAATGTTTTAAAAACCAAACAGGAGATCAAACTGGTGACATTGTCGAGTCATGGTCCAATTGGTTTAAGCGGTTGAACCACAGTTGAACTAAATAATAAATAAAACAATAATTATTGTGTTAAATTCATAAATAGTTAATGCAATGTTTTTTTTTTAAGAATTAAATTTTGTATTTTATTGCTTAATAAAATGCTATTATTGCTTATATAAATTTATTTTATAATTTTTTCATCTGTTATTTTGATATAAAATACTATGTGTATGTATTATTGTATGTGACATGATTCATGAATAGCTCTCTTTTTGTTAAAATAAGTTAGGCTGAGACATGACGTAAAAAACAAATGTGAGATCCTTATGTTTTTTTTTCCGTTTTTCTAGAGGTGCTTTTTTTCTACATTTTTCTTTAATAGCTTATTGAATACGTATATGGGTCAAGCCCACTAGAACAACCCTAAGAAAATTGGTTTTCGTACCCCCCATTTGAGGTTGTACCCTCCCAAATTCATAAAAACTCAAAATTGCCCACACAATTCACCATTCAGTAAAAGATAAAAAAAATTTACTCCCAAAATTTCATCCACGCCCAAAATTTCCGGTACGTATTGTTTTCACCCAAAAATCCGGTAGTTAAAATGTAACTATCGGAAATTTCAAAACTTGTGAAATTTCCGGTAGTTATTTTCCTTTACCAGAAATTTCGCCACCAAATTTCCGGTACGTTATTTGTACTACCGGAAATTTGGGGAATCTGAAATTTCCGGTAGTTGTTTTCACCGGAAATTTCAAAAATCCGGTAGTCAATTTGATTTTTTTTTTTTATATGTTGTTAATTTTTGATTTTCTTTTTTGTTGACATAGGTATGGAAAAAAGACAACCAGTGTGTATAGATTTGACTGAAGCATTCACAACCGATCAAATTTTTGAATCACGGGAAGCTGTCATATCATGGGCAAGAGAGGTTGGCCGTCAAAATCGAGTAGCTGTTATCATAACTCGATCCGACGTAGAGACAGGACAGAGAGAAAGGAAATCTAAATTAATTCTTGGTTGTGATAGAGGTGGAAAATATCAGTCAAATAAAAGTGAGTCAGGTACTTCAGCAAAAAGGTGTGGTTGTCCGTTTAAAATTCGACCGAGACCATTGAAAAATGCTGAGGCTGAGGGATGGATTATTAGTTTAGTATGTGGACTTCACAACCATGAGTTAGTGGCTACTTTTGAGAATAATGCATTTGTGGGGCGCTTAAACGATGAAGATAAGAATCATGTTGACGAGCTGACAAAGTATCACGTTGCACCGAGGCATATCTTGTCATCTTTGAGGGATCGAGATAAGGAGAATGTGACTAGTATCTCTCAAATTTATAATCGTCGAAGCACATACAGAAAGAATTTGAAAGGACCTAGAACTGATATGCAACATCTGTTGAAGTTACTTGAAGCTGAGAAGTATGCATGTTGGACTAGGACTCATGGAGACTCCAACGTTGTGAGGGACATGTTTTGGACGCATCCAGATTCCATAACTTTGTTGAACATGTTCCATTTTGTATTGATCATGGATAGCACCTACAAAACCAACAAGTATAGGTTACCATTGTTTGAAATTGTTGGTGTAACTTCAACTGGGTTGACATTCAATGTTGCATTGGCTTATATGGACAGTGAGCGTCAAGAAAATTTCTGTTGGGCATTGGAGAAGTTAAAACAGTTGTTTCTTGCAAACACTCCATTTCCTCAGGTGATTGTCACTGATAGAGAACTTGCTTTGATGAATGCAATTGAAGTTGTATTTCCATCTTCAACAAATTTACTTTGTCAACTTGATATCAATAAAAATGTTGGAGCCAAATGCAAACAATATATACTGAAGAAAGATATGCAGGAACCCATTCTTGAGGTGTGGAAGAAAATTGTTTATTGTTCTGAAGAGAAGGAGTATGAGGAAATGTTGCAAATGTTTGAGCAAGCATGTGTCGATAATATTATTTTCTTTGACTACGTCAAAGACACATGGTTGAATCCTCACAAGGAAAGATTTGTTCAAGCATGGACCAATCGAGTATTGCATCTAGGAAATACTACAACTAATAGGTACGTCATTAAAACTTTATTTTATTTGTTATATTTATACTTATATATGATTAATTTTGTTTAAATATGATTAAACACGTATGATTTTTTGTTATATTTATACTTATATAAAATTTTGTTTATGTTTGAATATTAGGGTTGAGTCTGCTCATTGGTCGTTGAAGAAATTTTTGGAACATAGTAAAGGAGATTTCTGTAAGGCATGGTTTAGTATGCATGACATGTTGAAGTACCAAATTATTAAGATCAAAGGTTCATTTGAGACAAGTAAGGGTCGCAGAGAGCATATACACAACAATCCATTCTTTGAGAATTTGAATTGGGTTGTATCGAAGAACGCTTTAGCTGATATTGATCATGAGTACATGAGAGTCAGGTATGTCGGTAACGACAAAGCTGCATGTGGTTGTACACTTAGAAACACTCATGGATTACCGTGTGCATGTGAGTTGGCACGGTACAAGTTGAAAGGTGTTCCAATTCCATTGGAGGCTATTCATATACAATGGAGGAAATTAACCATGAATACTGATAAAGAGGAAGAACAGTTGGAAAAGGATTCGGAGTTGGACATTACATGTGAGATGAATGTTATTTGGAAAATATGGAAAACACTTAATGTTGTTGGAAGAAGGGCATTGAAGAGCAAGTTGCGTGAAGTTGCATATCCAGAAACAACATCAATGTGTGCCCCACCATCTAAGATCAAAACAAAAGGTGGTGTGAAGAAGAAAAAAGGCAATAAGCCGAATGGATTTGATGTATATCGCGACCCTTCATTTTTTGAACATGTTGATGCATCCCAACAAGTCTCCCAACAAGCATTCAAACAAGTCTCCCAAGCATCCAAACAAGTCCCTCAGGTTAGAAAATATTTGGACGAGTTTCCAGCTCTAATTCATCCATATATTGTAGACGTAGTTAATGTTAAAGCAGATGGAAATTGTGGATATCGTGCTATTGCTGCTTTACTTGGCCATAGTGAAGAATCTTGGAGCATTGTGCGTCGACATTTGTATTTAAAGATTAAGTCCAAACCTGATTTATATCTTGCGTTATTCAAGGAACATTTGCAAGAAGTGACTGACTCATTACTTGTATATGAACTGGGAAACCAACCAATGGAAAAGTGGCTGAGCATTCCAGATATGGGTTACGTGATAGCAACAAAATATAATCTCGTTCTTGTGACATTGGCAAAAAGTTTTTGTTTGACTTTTTTCCCATTAACGGGTGCACACAGTGGAGACCTATCACGTGATCGTATTATCAGCATTGGTTTTGTTAATGACAGTCATTGGGTTCAGGTTAAATTGAAAGCAACATGTCCATTACCTCCACTAGCATGGCATTGGAAGGAGCACCGTAGCGATGAGTCTACATCATGGGCCGTAGCGTATGCAGGACGTCTACAACATTGGGGTTCATTAGATTTAGAGGGTACATCAGATTATATGTCTTTAGCAGATGATTGACACTTTTGTAACAAGTTTTATTCAATACATATTATATGTTGTTTTCAGTTAGTTAGTTTACATTCACCACATTGAACAAGATAAATAAATCTGAATAAAATAACACAATAAATATAAAGTCTAAGCAAATAACACAATTAAGTCTAAATAAAATAACACAATAAATATAAAGTATAAGCAAATAACACAATTAAGTCTTAATAAATAATAAGTCTAAATATTAGAAATAAGTCTGAATACTAACTAAATAAAAATAAGTCTAAATATTACAAATACAACATAAATACTACTGATAACTCCCTCCTTTAGAGATGTATAAAGCCCTCTCTAATAAAGCACGCATGTCATCATCACCCGATAGTCTATCTAAATCTAAACTCTCCTGTATCAGACCACCGATGTGTTGAGACCGTGTATACCACTCCCCACGACTATCACTAGGACCGACAGCATCAGTAGGACCTCCAGCATCAATATGATCTCCAGCATGACTAGGACCAGCAATATCAGTATCACCTCCAGCATGACTAGGAGCAGCATCTGCAGCAAAGTGAGGGGTCATCCTAGGATGAGATATCCTATAGTACCACTGGATGTACCCCTCAACAGTCTGGTGTGGATATGTAGCCCGATGCAAAACTGCACGAAGGGCTCGAACAGAGTTCCGGTACATACTTCATTCGACATCCACATCACGTACTACAAGCATAGGTGGTGTAGGAGGGATATGCTTAATATATCTGAACTGTCGGATGCACCTCTCTGGTAAATAAGGTACCAAAGTGGAACACCAACGAATATGTCCAGTAAACAACGAAACAGACTGAAACCGTGTGGTAGAGTCCTCGTCGTAATTTACTGCCCATATAACCTCAGACTCCCTCAAAGCGTCCAACTTTGCTCTGTAGTACGACACGCTCCCGGATGTTTGTTTAGCAGTCCACCGATACATCTGATGCATGAAAGAAAGCGGCTCATGTAGTTCCCTTTTACATATATGAGGGAAGTGCTCATATATCCAGGTCTGTAAATAATAAAAACATACAAATAATTAATTAACCAAATTATCAAATAACAATATAATAAGTATGGAAAATAATATAATAGTACCTGAAACAGAGATAAATATCCACCGATCTGCTTCGTTGCTGGTAGAGTACTATCTCTTAGATAGTCATATAGCACAACAAGTGATGCTGGTCCCCAAGCCCATCTGCCACATGTATCAAGATCGTGAAACATGAACAAATATTTAGCAGATACTAGTGTAAAACTTTTATCTGCTAATATCGTACACCCTACTAAATGTAGTAGGTATGCCCTGGCTGCACAATCGTATCGTCCATCACGCAGCTGTGTATAAAATACCGACTTCAACCACTCAAAGCTGTACGATGGACCTCTGTTAATCCTGGTCTCTGCCACTGCTTCATCAACAGTAACTCCTAGTAATTCAACGGCAGCAGTAATCGCCAGGTCTTCAGTGAAATTAGCTGGAGGGGTGAAGAACTCACCACAACATGGAATGCTGAGTAGACCCCTGACATCGTCCAGAGTGATAGTCATCTCACCAAATGGCAGGTGAAATGAGCTGGTCTCTGCGTGCCATCTCTCGGCAAAAGCTGATATTAAATTACCGTCAATCATACTCAGACTACATCGCTGCAGAGGACGTAGTCCAGATATAGTAATCCAATGATCAATCTCCGCAGGTAATACAGCTCTGATGTCAATAAATTTGGCCTGCTTCTTGCCATTTGAGACCACTTTAAGGGCGCGTCTATCCTGTTTAATTACAATAAATAACAAACACACAATAAATTAAAATTTAAATAATGATTATAAAACTTAAATATAACAAATTATACTACAAATGTATTAAAATAAATAAATAAATAAAATAACAAATAATTATAATAACAAATAATTATAATAATAAATAATTATAATAATAAATAATTAAAATAATAAATATTATTAACTAACCTCCCCATTCCAGATTTTTACAGCTATGTGGTCTTCATAATTCTTCAGCACAAATAAATCGTACGGACCACCAGGAAATAATGGAGCATCAGGCAGCTCCTGCTCCTGATCCTGCTGCTCCTGCTGCTGATCATCAATATAATCCTGCTGCTGATGATCCTGCTGCTGATCCTGCTGGTGAACATCTATTTCTTCATTTCGCCTTCTACGTTTATCAACTGCCGCTCTCCTATTTGACTGCGTAGGCGGCCGAACTCTAGAATGTTTACCGCTGGTTTTAGCTCCTCTGGTCCTCACTGTAAACAATAGAATGAAAAAAAATAATCAAACAATAGATAAAAAATAACAAAATTTAAAAATAAAAAAAAATTAAAAACACAACTACTGGAAATTTCAGAGACATTGAAATTTCCGTGAAATTCCCGGAAATTTCAAATTTCCGGTGAACAAAATACATACCGGAAATTTCATTTTTGAAATTTCTGGGAGTTGTTCCCGGAAATTTGAAATTTTCCGGTATTGAAAGTGAACTACCGGATTTTTCAAATTTCCGGAACAATTCCCGGAAATTTCAAAAACGAAATTTCCGGTACGTATTTTGTGTACCGGAAATTTCAATGAATTTGAAATTTCCGGGAAATAACTTAAAAAATCAAAACTCACTTTTTCTGGAAATTTCATAATGAGGAGGTACGAGGAATTTTTCTAAATTTTACTTTTTTTTAGGGATATTTTGGTAATTTCACTCAAAAAATTTTTAAATGGGGGGGTACATCATTAATTGGGGGGTACGAAAACCAATTTTCCAACCCTAAAGGCCTAACTATGTACATCTCACACATACCCATGGGTAGAGGTGTGTAAAGTTCAATTTCAAATTAGAATTGTTTAGAAACTGAACCAAATTGATTTTTAGTTTGAGAAAATTGAACCGAATTGGTTTTGATTTACTCAGACTCGAATTAAACTGATTCTTTAAATCAGTGAATCGATTTATTATTCTGAACTAGTATTAACTTAGTTTTACTTGTTATTATGTCATTATGACTCTTGAACATTTTAAGATTTTGTTATTTTATATTTTAGTTTTTAATTTAAAATAAGTAAATTATTATTCAATTTGGTTATAGTTCAATTCTAATATTTAAAAATCGATTAAGTCAAAAAACTGATTTTAAAATACAGTTTGATTTTAATTTTTTTGGCCATCCATACCCACGAGCATCTACGGGAAATGTTACCAGCCGCCAACTTTAATTTTTCTTTCATTTCTTCTCCTCCTTCTCCTTTTTCTTCTTGTTTTCTTCGATCTCCATCTCTCTGTCTCTATGTGTGTTTGGTATTATCATTTTATTTAGTCTTATACTCAAAATGATAGGAAAAAATGAAATAAATTGTAGAAAATTTTGTTTTCTCTAACTTTAGAGTTTGTGGGAAAGACAAAAGTAATAAAAATTGAAGTATAGAGCTCTGAAAGGTAAGTTTTGAGGACAAAAAAGGAGAAAAAAAAAAAACAGTTTTAAAAGATTTCTTTTTGGTTTGTCAAAAAAATAAAAAAAAAATCTTCCTACTAAACACACTTAGAGCATGCAACCGAACAGTTTTCAAAAACCTCTCCGGTTCGGGTTCTTCCCCGTTTTAACTGACAAGTGGTTCTTTGGAACAACCCTGCCCAGCCAAAACCGCAATATGCGGTCGAAGTGGTTGCTCTATTCTTCCTCGTTTTCTGCAATTTCCTTCTCTATTCTTACGATTTTATTTTCGCTCATGTGATTTTTGCTGTAACGCTCCAATTTTTTTTAAGATTTTGCTCTATCATGTTGCAATTTTGTGCTTTCGATTTTGTGTTTTGTTTTTACTTTTGGTTGAGTTTTTGTTTTACCTATTGGAATTTTTCATTTGCCTTTTTGTGTTGAAGTTCGTTCTTGAAGTACCTAGTTTTTCCTTTGCCTAATTAGTTCGAATTTTTTTATTCACCGATTTTTATATAATGTTGTTGCATTGTTGTTTTTTAGTCTTGCTAAAAAGTATCTTTAGGGAACTCATTAACGTAATAAAGATGAAAATTTTACTTTGAAAACAAATTATTTTAAAAAGTTGAAACATAACTTTTAAAAACATTTTAATTTAAATATTTCTATTTCTATTTTCTTTAACAAACACGTTTTATGCTCTCGTTAACACTTGCCATTTTTTACATGGTTTTCTAATTTATAATTCATTCTTATATATCTTTTTTGTTGTTGAGTAATTACGAGGTTTAGTTTTGATACATAACATTTATTTTCCTTTTATACACAAATATAACAATACAATTTAAAAAACACCGGTTGTTTAAACCTTATAAGAAATCAAGGCAATAGAAGTAAGTTGTTTTTATATATCATTGTTTAATTTTAAATTATATAGTTTATAATAAATTTTTCTTAGTGTTCTCTATTCTTATATTACGGTAGATTGTTTATGTTTTTTCTCTTTACAAAATTGAACTAAGTTGATTTAATATTTTTTATATTCTCTCATAATTGTTTATATTTATCGTTGACAAATTGTGTCCTTTTTTTGTTTTTAGTTTTTTTTTTTTATGTCTGGGTTGAAACTTGTGTTGTCGCATAGGTAGTGTGTCACTAGTATTTATATATGTCTCGTTCAAACCTCAAATAAAAATATGATTTTATGTAGATTTTAATATGTTTTTTGTTCTTACAAATATGTTTCATTTTGATTTTAGTCCCTGTAATTTTTTTTGTTTGATTTATACCCTTGTAAATTCTAACAAATTTTCAAAAAGTCTTTTGTAATCTTTTTTTAGTAAAAAAAATGGTGACATGATTAATTTTGGATGAAGTGACACATAGTGACGGTGTAATTGTTGTTGACTAGGCAATATTTAAAATTAACATTTATTTTATTAACTTATTTCATTAAAAACTTTAAACTAATTAGTTAATAAACCAATTAAATATTAAAAACTCAATAATATTCATCTTCAACCCCAAATTTTTTAATAAAAACTCAACAATCTTCATCTTCAACCCCAAGTTCTTCATCTTCAAATAGTAAATTCTAAAATTTAGATCCAAACCCTAAAAATTCTAATCTCTTATTTTTCTCGCACCCCTAATCAATTTTATATTAAAAAGTAATCAATTTTTTATTTCTAATTTGTTTTATATTAAAAAAAGCTTAATAATTTTTTTAACAGAAGTTGGACCGAGGGATCATTTCAAAATGAATCTCTATTTGCAGATATGTGAATCAAACAAAAAGCCTTACGACAATTAAAATAACAAAATATTATAATTGCAATGACTAAAGACATTTAAAAAAAAAAAACTTAACTTGATATTTGATACTATATTGACATCAAAATAATTCAATGTTTAAGTCATTATAAGCTAAAGAGAAAGTAGCAATAACATAATAGAGAAGCAATTGGAAAGAAAGAGCAAGGCCAGAATAAAAAACTGAGAAAAAGGACGGGTGTGAACTAGTAAGAGATTATCATGTAGACTCCTCCAACTTTCAAATTGGAGAGCTACTAAGAGAAACGTGGATGTTACTTCATGATCCTTCCTTCACTGTATTGTACTATTGTAGCGTAGGGTTGCTATGGTTGAGTGGTTTTTCGATTTTTTGTTACTATTTTTATGACTAATAATTATCATTAATATATTACATTAAAATCTCAATTTAAATTAAACAAAGTTAAAATTCATAGTATTTTACACTTCAGGTGTTAATTAAACGTAAGAGTTTAATTTATAACCTCAAAGCACCGAATTTAAATTCTCTTGTAAAATACCCTTGAAGTATTAATAAAATTTACTTGTTCAATTTTAAAAAAAAATCTATAATGTTTTTTTTTTAAAAAACAAAAATCGATAGTATTTAATCACTCATTTATATCTAATAATAACAAAAATTATTATTATTATTTTTGTCTGTATTATTATTATTATTTTGACAAAATCTAATAATAGTGTGCATATAAAAAAAACTTTAATAAAACAAACGAATACGTTTATTTGGTTGAACCATCAACTAGCTATACATATTCGAGCATGTAGAAACCATCAAAATGATCTAAAATCAGTGGCAATACCAATTTAAACCCATAAAATTTGCCTGTTTAGAAACTTTTTTTCATATTATTTAATTTGTTAATAAGAGTTTATAGTTTTTTATTTAAATTATTAACATCATGATGATGATTTATTTATTTATTTTTCGGTTGGGGAGAGTTGGTGTGAAGGAACAAAAGAAGAAGGTGACAAAAAAAGTTTTAAACAACATACAATGGTACAAAATGAAACATTACGAGAGAGACACTTTTTTTTAGAGTAATGCTATTATAGTAGAAATTTGACACTAAATGAGACACAAATATAATACCGTATAAAATATAGACTTGCGTATTGTTTTTTATAAAATGTCAAAATATTGTATTTCTTTCTCATTTTGTATCAAGTTTTGATTTCCGATAACATTACTCTTTTTTTATATAATAAAATTTAAAAGAGATGGGTTTTAGAACTCATGCATGTCCCAAAACTCAAACAACACTGACATAGCTATTTACATATCAACCCACAAAAGATCCTCATATTAGCAATTGAAGTTGAAACCACGACCCTTGATATCAAATGACATGGGTTTTACCATAAGAAAGTGAGAAGGTTAAATTTTGACCACACAATCATATATGGATGATCAAGATTAGAAGGAAAAACTCATGTGACTTCTTTAAGTGACCATGTGTCACTTAAATAACTTTTAATCATGACTATCCATGTATGATTGTATGGTCAAGATTTAACCCTCTCATTGTAAAACTCATATCATTTGATATACTATATATATATATATATATGAAATAGGTTCATCAGAAAATGATAAACCTTTGCAGTTTGATGAATTAGGAACTTCCGAGTCTCCTAGTGATTCATAATCTAGTTCAAAATCAGACAATGTTTTAACAAAAGATCAAGAATTAATTCTTGATATAATAAAGAAAGTTGAAGATTCAAAACTTCAAAAAGAAATAATAGGAAAACTGCTAAATACTTTTGAGTCAAGACAAAGTCAGCCTTCCACATCTTCATCAAAATTACTTCCAAAAACCACCGATGATTTAACAAATATCTTAGGACCAAAAAGAAAATCCCATAACCCTGTTACTATCCAATCTCTTCAAGAGGAAATTAAACTTGTAAAACAAGAGTTAAAAACTCTTAAACAAAAACAAGAAATTGATTCAAATATTCTCCAAAACCTTCTTTCCCAAATTCAAAACCCAGAACAGGAAGGAGAAGAAGGAGAAAATGAAAATTTTTCTCTACCCTTAGAAAAAAAAATTGAAAACTTAGAAGAAATCCCAGAAGATTTCTTGTTTGTTTTAAGAACTATAACAACAAGAAAATATTTAATCAAAATCACCTTAGTTTTTTCAAAAGATTTCAAATTTGAAACAATTTCACTTTTCGATACAGGAGCAGACTTAAACTGCTTAAAAAGCAGCATTGTTCCAAACAGATTCCTGCAAAAATCTAATGAAAAACTTGTTGCAGCTAACAACTCCAAAACTGAGGCATCCATTAAAAATAGTAACGTTTCAATAAAAGCTCCTTTTGTTTTATTAGAAAATATAACTCATAGTGTCATTTTATGGACTCCTTTCATTAACATGATAACTCCCTATTCTGTCAATTATGATAGTATTTCCTGCAAGACGAAAGAAACCAAAATTATTTTCCCTTTTATTGAGAAACCCATAACAAAGAATTTAAATCTTTTAAAAGCTTGTTCTGTTTACAAAAATGAATTGAATTGCTTAATCCAAGCAAAAGAAAAACATTTATGTTTTCTAAAACAGGATGTTTCTTTTCTCAAAATTGAAGAACAATTACAAAAAAGTTTCATAAAACAGAAAATTTTAGAACTCCAAAAAAGAATTGAAAACAAAATCTGTTCAGATTTGCCAAATGCTTTTTGGAATAGAAAACAACATATGGTAGATTTACCATACGAAAATAATTTTTCTGATAAACAAATCCCAACAAAATATAGACCTATTCAAATGAATTATGAACTTGAGGCTCATTGCAAAAAAGAAATTCAAGATTTAGAGCAAAAGGGTCTAATAACAACATCTAGATCTCCCTGGAGTTGTGCAGCTTTCTATGTAATAAAAATTTTGAAATAGAAAGAGGTACCCATAGGTTAGTAATAAACTACAAACCTTTGAACAAAGCATTAAAATGGATTAGCTACCCGATTCCTAATAAAAAAGATCTTTTACAAAAACTGCATTCTGCATTCGTATTTTCAAAATTCGATATGAAATCAGGATTTTGGCAAATTCATATTGATCCAAAAGACGGGTACAAAACTGCATTCACTGTTCCTTTCAGCCAATGTGAGTGGACAGTAATGTCCTTTGAATTAAAAAATGCTCCTTCGGAATTCCAAAGGATCATGAATGAAATTTTCAATCCATTTTTCAAAATTTTACATTGTCTATATTGATGATGTTTTGATTTTTTCTGAAACCATTGAACAACATTTCAAACATCTCAAAATATTTTTTATGATCACCAAGAAAAATGGAATGGTCGTTTCAAAATCCAAAGTTTCTCTTTTTCAAACAAAATTCCGCTTTCTCGGACATTATATCACCCAGGGTACTATCATTTTTTATGATCACCTTGACATTCGCGGATAAATTCCCTGACAAAATTCTTGATAAAACACAATTACAAAGGTTTCTAGGAAGTTTGAACTATGTTTTAGATTTTTGTCCAAACATTAATAGAATAGCAAAACCTCTCCATGATAGACTAAAGAAAAACCCTGTCGCATGGTCAGAAGAACATACTATAATAATCCAATTAATCAAAAAACAAGTTAAAGAAATACCTTGCCTACATCTAGCTGACCCATCAGCACAAAAAATTGTTGAAACTGATGCTTCAGATATAGGATACGGGGGAATTCTTAAACAAAAAATAAATGACAAAGAATGCATTGTTCAGTTTACATCTGTAGAATGATTGTCAGAAAAATTACTCTACCATTAAAAAAGAAATTCTTTCAATTGTTATGTGCATTACAAAATTTCAAAGTGATTTACTCAATCAAAAAATTTTACTTCATATTGATTGTAAGTCTGCAAAAGAAGTTTTACAAAAAGATGTTCAAAACATTGCATCAAAACAGATTTTCGCCAGATGGCAAGAACTCCGTAGTATTTTTTATTTCAAAATTGAATTTATTAAAGGAGATCAAAACTCAATTCCAGATTTTATAACCAGAGAATTTCTCCAAAATAGGACTTGAGCGATGCCCAGAAAATCCAAAAGAATTGAGGTCCAAGAGGACCAACCAGAAGAAAACCCAAAACCTATTTGTTCTGCAAAACCCATCAAGTCTTGGGCACAAGCAGTTGAAGAAGAAGCCCAAAATGAAATCCAAATATGGCTTAAAGGTTGGACCCCAAAACTTTGAAGAAATCAAAGGTTTAATAGCAGAAGACATTAATTTGCAAAAAGTCCCAAGGCTCTGGGAGCTCCAAAAGGAGATTGAATGTCTCTCGATGGTACTACCATTTCCTCAAAAGCTTGAGAGGGGAGAATCTTCATCTTCAAAAACCCATTCTCAAAAAATTATTTCAAAGCCTTCACAAGAGGGATCATCCTGTAAAATCATTTCAAAACTTTCTCAAGAGGAATTTTCAAAAATTGTTTTGAAACCAAATGAATCTCAAATGTGTTAGCAAACTTTAAACCAAAATCTGAGTATTTTATTAAAAAAGAATTTCAAAACATTTGGACAATAGAGGACCACTATTATAATAGAAATCCTCAATTGGCCATCTCAAAGATTTTTCCAGAAGGCTGGTTTTTCAAACCATGAGATTTATCAAAACCCCAGCCTTACTATAGATCTATTCTTGAATTAACAGGTTCTGTAACAATTCAAGACAACCCAAAAGAAGGCCCAGTTGACTACTCAACTGCAAAAATCCACAAAATAATCCCACCTTCGGAATGGGGATCAAACCTTTATACCCAAAATAGTTGCCACTTGACTTCAAAACCACAATAAACCATTGTAGGAAATTCAATTATTGGGACTACCAACAGGCCTGGTACAATGTCTTCCTCATACAAAACAAGAAATTTAGTCATACCTGACTATTTTTCTTTAATCTTACCATGGATGCTGCAAAAATCCCTCAATGGTTTGCCCAATGGTGGAAACTCTATGGCTCCATTCATGAAATACTAAAACCGGAAGTCCAAGATAGCTTCCAACTATACAAAACTCACTACAATCCTCGTCCAAAAATTCAAAGTTAGATGGTGGACAAAGTTCTCTATTCCACCAAGTATCAATAGTCAAGCTGTTTCAACATGGCTCCAAAAACAGGGATTGAAAAAACCTCCCCCAATGCAAACTCAATTCTTGGCCCAAAAATCATTTGCACAAACACAATTAGTAGGAGCAAAAACTGAAGAGTACTTCGAGATCATGGCCCAACTTCTCAAAAGTAAGGCCCAATCCTCAAAGACTTCGTCAGGGAGTGCTTTAGAAAATTCGTGCTTCACCCTACAAAATGAAAAAATTTGGTCCAAATTAATTTTACAACCCATTCCAAAAATGGGCCTAGCCCAATATTTGTTGTGAACTTATAAAAAAATGTCAAAAGGACTTAAATGGAATTACAAAAATACTTATAAAGAAAAAAGGAAAATTCGTGGTAATTTCAGCAGACAAAACAAAGGAAATTTCGCGGAAATTTCAGCAGAAGACAAAAGCAGTCTGGCACTTGTCTGCCACCAAGCTACAAATTCAAAAAGTAGAAGGAATCTCATCATTTCCTTCACTACACAAGCCAATATTAGAGGGACTCTTTTGCTATAAAAGGAAGGCTCCCCTTCACTTCAAAGGCAGAGTTTTTTGAGAGCAAAACCAACAATATTCTCTTAGAAATCTTGAGTGTCTCCTATTATTTCAAAACACTTGTAATTTTTTTTTCAGTTTACAAAACCTTGTAAGTATTCTACCATGTATTAAATATATTATGTTCAAAATTATATTTACATTATGCATATTTATATTCCAAAACTTAAGTATGCTCTGCACTTGCAGCTCAGGCTGATCTTGTGCATTAGAAATCAAATGTTATATGTTTGATCTTTCGTAATTTTGATCTTTCGCTTTTGATATATACCCTTTGATTCTCGGGCGCTTTTGATATATATATATATATATATATATATATATATATATAATTGCTCTTTTCTTTTTAATTTTAACTAAACATAAATGATTTTTATTTGTCGAAGATTTTTTTTAAAAAAAGTATAAGTTGTTTTGTTTTTTTTACTATAATGAAAATTCTTGTTTATAATAATTAATTATAAAAAGTAATTTTTATGAAAAACTATTCAAAACAGCTTTATATTTAAAACAGTTTTTAGATTATTTTATATTTTAATTTTTTCAAAATCTGTAATAAAAAGATGAAAAATCTTAAAAGTGATTATTTTTATAAAAAAAAAGTGGTTATTTTATAAATAAGATGTAACAAACAAGCTTTCAATTATGCATATCACTATCGGGTAGAGGATGATAGCATAAATGATTCTCCATCGTGCAATTTGATTTGGAACAAATTGGATGTCACTCTGTGTGGTCTATTGGACTATCAACTCCTAACTAAGAACAACTTGGCAAAGAGGTGTTTCCGATAATCAAAATATTTTGTTCATTGAACAATTTAGAGAAATCATTACCTCACTTATTTTACCACATCTTTTGAATTGGATGGGCGTGTAGAGCACTTTACCTAGTTGTGTTTTTTCTCATGTTCAACAATTTGAGGGTCTAATGGAAATTAAGAAGAAAGCAAGAGAAAAGTTCCAGGTAATGTTGGCATGTATTTGGACAATATAGAAAGAGCGTAATCGTCGTGTCTTCAATTAGCAAGAGAGTAATTTGGCTCAACTTATGGAATAGATTACACTTACATCTTGGTCTTGGCTTAAAGCAAGATCAAAGGAGTTTGTATTCGATTTTACTCAATGATAGAAGAATCACTTAACTTGTTTTAGTATAAGAGCCCACGTTCTTTAAGATTAAATATGAGACTTATTTGTATGGCTTTGATTGTGGTTGATGTATTTTCTTATTATTCTTGGCACATATTATACTTTGAATAATTCTATTTTAATATATATTTTGGCTTCTTAAAAAAATTATTAACATTAGTTATCTGTATGGTGTAGGATTGGATATTTGAAAATTTAATTTTAATATTTGATATCTGTTTCGTATGACGACATCTTTACTTGATATGTTTTATTTTAGATTTAAATATGTTTTTGGTCCCTATTTTTTATGTTTTATAATTAAAGTAAAATTAATATAATATTATCTACAATTATATTAGTATAAAATAATGATTAAAATAAATCTATAACCTAATATATATTTTATTTATTTTAAGTTATAATGAAAAAAATCTAAAGCGTAAATGGAGATTTTAATTAAAATTATAAAGCTTAAATCTAAAGTTATTTTAATCATTATTTTATACTAATATAATTAATTTAATAATAATAATTAAATAAAACAGAAGATTTTAGTGATTTTTTTGAAACAGAAAATAAAAATTAATTTAATAATAATAAATAAATAAAACAGGAGATTAATAAATTTTAAATTATTGAAGTGAAAACTGTTTTCCTTTGTCAGTTAACGTTTTTGTAACGTCCACTTAACGTTAAGGACCAAAAATAAATGTTTTTGATATAAACAGGAATGTAAACCAAAAAAAAATACGAGAACCAAAATAAAAAAAAATTATATTTACAGGAACTAAAAACATATTTAAACTTTTATTTTAATACCATTTTTTGTGTTATATCATGCATGTTTGTAGCTTTAAACATGTTTGGGATAAAGGGTATCATAATAACCGTGTCTATTGTAAAATCGAAAAGAAAAAAAAAAGCATTTATCAATGAAAGTTTTGTAATTTTGAACGCCTTTGTCGTCGTATAGCCATAAATGAAAGCAATATCTTAAGCTTATGTGATTATTGTTACTTTTTCCACTAATAAGAGAAAACATTGCTTATTCTCTTTCATGTGTCTTTAACGACCCACTATCAAAGTACTGAAGTTTTCTCTTGTCTGTTATAAGATATTCATGCATAAGAAGTTAATAGTGTTTTAGGTATCCATAGTGATTTGATTTTTTTGAAGATTAGTGTTCCTTTTTGTATTTCTTTTCTTATAGTAGCATGCTAATTCAAGGTGACCATACTTGCCAGAATCATAATATGGTTATGGAGTGGCATTTTGTCTCGAGCTCTTCTTTTTTATTAATTACTAAATTCTTTGAGATTAAAGTCAATTCATCTTTATCCTTGAAGTGATGATGATCAATATCCTTAGCCTTCTCTTTGGTCGATTATGTTATGCATGTTTCACCTTTTTTTTGAGAGGGTAAACTTTCATTTTATTTTTCTTTAAGGACTTTGAGTTGTTTTCAATGAAACAATTTTTCCATGCTTGATAGGTTTGTCTTCAAGAAGTATTTCTTCACGAGCCTTGAAAGATCCAATCAAGTCTTATAGTTTGAGTGCTTTGAGATCTCTAACTTTTTCCATAGTTGTAAAGCATGTTAGCTTTTGTTGTTTGCTTGCACACCAAGAAATCAATAATGCACACACTTGAGTCATTCTTATACATGAGTCATTCTTATACATGAGTCATTCTTATTCAATTAGCACACATGCTAACTGAAATCTAACCACCTAACTAATTGATTGGTTAGTTAGTTAGTTATAGCACACAATTATTACATTACTTGAATTATAAGTCACCTAATATTTTCCTTAGTTCAAGTATCTAAGTGATACTACACCTAGCATTTGCCTTAGCTCCTCAAATTTGTTTGTTATCAATGCCTTAGTCATGATATCAACAGCTTGCCCTTCAGTTTGGAAATATACGAGCTTAAGCTTGTTCCTTCCAACTTGATCCCTTAAGAAGTGGAACCTTGTCTCTATATGTTTGATCCTTCCATGAGACACATGATTATTTGTTAGACTTATGGCTGAGATGTTGTCAATCATCATTGGAACTGGTCTTCAACTCATCAATCAAGGATTCGAGCCACAAGGCTTGGCATGCTGCATAGCTGCCAACAATGTATTCTGCCTCATAGGATGACAGGGATATGATTGGTTGTTTCTTTGAGCTCCGTGCAATTAAAGATTTCATGAATTTAAAAACATAGCTTGATGTGCTTTTTCTATCACTTTTGTCCCCACACCAATCAGAATCTGAATATCCAACTAGATCTTCATCTCATTGCTTCAATTTTCTAGCAAGCAGGATTCCATGCTCTAGTGTCCCTTGAACATATCTCATGATCCTCTTGGCTGCAATGCAGTGAGTGTGCTTAAGATTTTCCATAAACCTACTAATGACACCAACATTATAGCATAGGTCAGGTCTGGTGTTGCACAAGTATCTTAGAGATCCAACAATCTGCTTGAATAGGGTGATGTCAGCTAGTTTTTCTTCAGCTCCTTCGTCTAACTTGGCAATGACTTCAGTTGGAGTGACAGCAAGGTTGTAGCCAGCCATGTTGTACCTTCTCAAGATTTCACCAGCATATTTCTTTTGATGCATCACCAACCTTTCCTTTGTTTCAGTAAATTCCATGCTCAAGAAATAAATCAGCTTTCCCAAGTTTGACATTTCAAACTCATTCTTCATGATTACATTGAATTCCTCAATTTATTTCTTGTTACTGCCAGTCACTAGCAGACATATAGACAAAGTAGAAGCATTGATGGCCTTCCATCTTGAGTGTAATGTTTCACGTAAACCCCATATTCTAATGTGCATTTGATGAAGCCAATGTTGATAAGGAATGAGTCAATCCTTTTATCCCAAACTCTTGGAGCTAGCTTCAAACCATAAAAAGCTTTTCTTAATATGAGCACCTTATTCTTCTTTCCCTTTACCACAATCCTGGTGGTTGAGAAACATACACTTCCTCTTCAAGCAGTCCATTCAAAAATGCAGACTTGACATCAAACTGGCACATTAGCCAGCCTCTTGCACTAGCCAATGTTATTACCATTCTACTTGTCTCAATTCTGGCAACTAGAGAAAATACTTAAGAATAGTTTATCCCTGTTCTTTGTAGAAATTCTTTGGCAACCAATCTAGCTTTGTATTTGCAATTGACTTATCTGGATTTAGCTTAAGCTTGTAAACCCATTTGACTCCTATATGTTTATGTTTTTTAGGTAAATTGGTTAAGTACCAAGTCTAGTTCCTTTCAATTGCCTTAACTTATTCCATCATTGCTTCTTTCCAAGGTCCTATCTTCACAGCTTCTTCAACATTTAATGGTTCTGTATTAGCAAATAGAGCAAAGTGCACTAGGTCTCCACTGTTATCAATCTCATTGTCATTGTATACTTCAAACTCACTTAAATGTGTTGGTTGTTGCCTTGACCTTTGAGTTCTGCTTGATTCTACTCTTTTCTCAACTATATCTTCATTGTTTCGACAATCATCCAGCAGTGATGCAAGGAATTGTGTCTGTTGTTTGGTGTTGTTGGCCTTCTGCTTCTAGTCCTAGTACTCTTGCTCAGTTATCTTCACATCTCTATGCTGGAACCAAGTTGATTTTATACTTAGAGTTTTGATGATAACAAAAATATTTTATGAGAATAATATATTTGACTTCAGATAGTATGAAAGAAGATTCATGTTTATGAAGAAAATCTAAAATAAAATTTGATTCAAATTTATAATTGAAGAAAATCTAAAATAAGATTTGATTCAAATCTATAATTGAAGAAAATATAAAATAAGATTTGATTCAAATTTATAATTGAAGAAAATCTAAAATAAGATTTGATTCAGATTTATAATTGAAGAAAATCTAAAATAAGATTTGATTCAAATTTATAATTGATGAAAATCTAAAATAAGATTTGATTCATATTTATAATTGAAATAAATATTTGACCAAGTTGAAAAGAAGATATGGTCAAGATTTGAAGAAGATTTGATCAAGATTTATCTACAACAAAATATGAACGGAATCAATCTGAAGAATTTACAAACGCAATCTAAACAAAATACGAACAGAATCAATCTGAAGAATTTACAAACTCAATCTGAACAAGATACAATTCAGAATTAAACAAGGACTAAATTGAATCCCTAGTTTTAACTATAAATAGATACTCAAGCCTGAAGAAGAAAATCATCGAAAAGCATAAACGAGTAGAAGAACTCAAGCTCAAAATTCCAAATTCATCTTAGAGTTCAAAGAGAGAAACACTTGTTCAAGTTAGAAATATTTTATGAGTGTTCTTTTCTTAGAGTGTGAGAGTTATTGTTATTATCAACTTTGTTAGAAGAAAACACTTAAAGTTCCAATCTTTTGTATCCAACCCAATAGTGGTTTAGTTCCTTCTTCAATCTGGGGTTGTCAGGTTGTTAGGAGAAGACTTGGCTTGTAGGGTCAAGGTGGTTAATTCCTTCTTCAATCAGGGGTTGTCAGGTTGTTAGGAAAAGACTTGGCTTGTAGGGTCAAGGTGGTTAGTTCCTCAAAGTTTGGGGTTGTCAGTTTGTTTGGGAAGACTGGTTTGGAGGGTCAGATTCTTTGTAATTCAAGGTATTTGAATTAGTTGATTAAAGCCTTCTGGATGAGGGGACTAGATGTAGCCAAGTTAGTGGTGAACTAGGATAAATCTATGTGTCCAATTATTTATGCTTCCATTATTTGCTGCCTCTAAATTCGATTGCTTCTTATCTAAGTAATTCATAAAAATCAACCAACTTTCATCAAATTAGCAAAAACTTATCAACTTTGGCAAACACAATTCAACCCACCCTTCTCGTGTTTGCACCTTCACTCTACTAACTACAATTTTTCCTTTAGTAGGGTCATACAGTTTGTATGCACCAGTTGGATGATATCCAACTAAAATCTTGGCTTCACTCTTATCTTGTCACTTTATTCTCTTTTGGTCTGGCACATGTTTGAAACATGGAGCTCCAAAGGTTCTCAAATGTCCTACAATTGGTTTCTTGCCACTCCAAATCTCCTTTGGAACTTTCTCATGCAATCTTTTTGTTGGATATCTATTCAGTATATAGATAGTAGTTGATTCAGCCTCACCCCAAAACCTATGTGGCAACTCCTTTCCTTTCAACATACTCCTAGTCATGTCTAAGATGGTTATGTTTCTTCTTTCAGCAAGTCCATTATGGTGAGGTGTATAGGGGCAGTCACTTCATGTTCAATCCCATTTTTCCCACAGAATTCCTCAAACTCATGTGATGTATATTCACCACCTCTATCTGTCCTTAACACTTTGACACATCTTCCACACTGTTTTTCAACGTTAACTTTGAAAATCTTGAAAATTTTAAGTGCTTCATCTTTTGTTTTTATCAAGTATATCCACAACATTCTACTAAACTCATCAATAAATGTTATAAATACTTATTACCTCTCAATGATGGCACTTCAAATGATCCACATATGTCACTATGAACCACTTCAAGACAATCTTTTGCTTTTGCTCGCAATTGTGACTTGAAGGAGTTTCTTGTTTGTTTTCCTGCCATACACACATCACATACCTTCTCATGAATATCAATCACAAGAATGCCATTCACCATGTTCTTTGTGCAAAGTTGTTGCGGGCATCTAAAGTTCAGATGGCCAAACCATAAGTGCCACAACCAACTTTCATCCACTGAGCTTACTGCCTTCAAGCACTGAATATATGCAGCCTGCATATTAATGACAAATGTTCGATTCTTTGAGAGAGGGAACTTTACTATCATTCTATTTTTCCCATCATACATCTCTAGTGCATCATTCTTCATTATCACTTGAAACCCCTTTTGAATCAGCTGGTATATGCTCAACAAATTGCTCTTGATGTTTGGCACATATAGCACATTCTCAATTACCATTGTCTTTCCATTCTTTATTTTAATCACCATGTTTCTAGCACCTTCAACCTTCAATGTTCTATCATTTGAAAATCTGATCTTGCTTTTCTTAATGTATCAATATCCATCAACCATTCTTTGTGACTGGTCATGTGATTGGAGCAGCCAGTATCAAGGAACCAGAATTGAGATTGTGAAGGATCTTCATTTGTTGAAGCCATCACAAATATTGTGTCTGAATCTGAATCATCTTCTTGTGCAGCACATGCCTCATCCTCATCTTTCTTCTTCTGTTTGCCCTTTCTAGCCCAACATTTATCAGTAAAGTGACCAAACTTCTCACAATTATATCATTGTACCTCCTTCTTGTCAAAGTTCTTTGATTTACCATTGAGTTTAGCATTTCCACCTCCTCCTTTTGATGAAGATTCATATTTATCATCACATTTCTTGAACTTATCTTTATTGTTCTTCTTCCACTTCTTTTTCCAATCACCTTTCTTGTTCATTTGAGCTGTCAATGCTTGATCTCCAGACTTCCCTCCATTCCTTTCACCCATTCTCAATTCTCTTGCTTCTAATGTCCCTTCCAGTTCTTCAAGACTCATAGTTGAAATATCTTTATATTCTTCAATGGCACACACAATGTAGTCAAACCTGGAATGCAATGACCTTAAGATCTTCTCACACATCTTTTGTTCTGAAAGTTTCTCACCGCATCCAACAATTTGATTTGTGATTCTCCTCAATCTTGAAATTAAATCCGATACTTTCTCTTGTTCCTCCATTTGCAGCAGTTTAAATTGCCTATGAAGAGTTTGTAATTTCAACTTCTTGACCTTTGCAGCAACTGAATAACATTTATCAAGAATATCTCAGGCTTCTTTTGCACTTCTTGCTTCAAAAATCTTATCAAAGTTGGTTGTGTCAAGACATTAATGAATAATGAATGTGACCTTGCAATCTTTCTTCTTATTTTCTTTATAAGTTGTTCTTTGTGCTTTTGTTGGATTCGCTCCCAGTTCATCAAATCATTTCTCTATAACCTCCAAGACTTCTTGAAATCCAAATAAGGCACGAATTTAAATTCTCCATCTATCCCAAATTTGAATTCTCCATCTATCCCAATCCTTTCCATCAAAGTGTGGCATATGTGCTAGAAAATTGTCACTGTTTCCATTTGGATTCATCCTTACTTCACTCGTGTTTAATCCTCACACTTCACTCGTGTTTTGATGTTGATTAGGATCAAACCTTGCTCTGGATACCAATTTGGTAGCTTTTGTTGTTTTCTTGCACACCAAAAAAGCAATAATGCACACACTTGAATGATGATAAGGCTTGTATATTATGTAGCTTATTAAGCCTATTTATACATGAGTCATTCTTATTCAATTAGCACATATGATAACTAAAATCTATCCACCTAACTAATTGAAATCTAACTACTTAACTAACTGAATGGCTAGTTAGTTAGTTATAGCACACAATTATTACATTACTTGAATTACAAGTCATCTAATAAACCACGGGTCTCCAAGTTTTGATAGACTTCTCAATAATTCTCTGACCTTCTTATGGACAATGTAAGTTTTTTCAAGAGATTGCAAACATTTCCAAGAAATTTAAAATGATCGTGAGTTTTGCAAATATTTCATCAATGGTTTCATAATTCATTTCAAATTTTTGAACTCCTGTGTCTATCATTGTTTCCTTTGCATGATGATTTGTTCATTTACGGCGAGTTTGCAATATTTGCACTTATGCATTCATCCCTATTTAAGCCACATGTTAGAAATAATGGAGTTTTAGAGTTTAGGAGTATCTTTTTGTTTGTCTTCATATGTCGATAATTGTCAATTTTACTTATAAATGGTTTAAACTAAAGACACTTATTAACTTAATTTGGTAACGAATATGTTGATTAACCCCTAATTTTATACTAGTTGTATAAATATGAGTATTTCACGAGAGATGTAACACCCCAACTTTCTATGTCTAAATCATTATCAATATGTCCTTATTATTATTACTACTATTGTTATTATTAAAATAAGATAAATGCACTAATTGCTTATAAAATTGCATGCAATGATAATTTAGTGATAAATAACCTATTGAAAATTTGAATGGTAAATGTTTAATAAACTTTAGTATTTTTTATGCTATTTATGATCACTTTTATAGTTAGTAGAATAATTATAATAAGAAGAAGAATAATTAGTTTTATGCTTTGTATGATTTAGGATATGGTATAATTAATTTGCATGATTAGAAATTTGAGTGGGTAGTAGCTACTAAAATATTGTTGAGGGCTTAATAAGGGGTGCAACCCAATTACGAGGGTCTGCCTATCAATCTTCTAATAAATAAATTAAAAGGAAATAGAAATTAATAATAGAAATAGGAATAGGAATACAATAATATAAAGAAAACAGAAAGAAGATAAGAAAGGAAAGGTGAGAAAAAAAGGAAGAAAACAATGGTGAGAGAAAGTGAGAGGATCCGTGAGAAGGAGAGGAAGGAGAAAAATCCATGAGTAGGTGAATAAGATGAATATGGAAGAGAAAGAGCTAGGGCTTCAATAAGAAAAAGGCGAAAAACTCAAGACAAACTATGACACTTTCATCTCCTTGTAATTTCTCTAATGCAACATAAGAACCCCTCTTAAAACCTCTCTTAGGTGAGCTTAGAGATCTTGATTGCATGTTGCTAATAACTGTTCATGATTTGCATGTTTGAGTATTGTGATAATCCTCTTTGATTTAGTATCATTGATTATTAAGAATGCATGTTAGGTGATTGTATTAATTACTATGAAGAGTTGTTTTATTATGATTGTTGAGTGTTTGGTTGAGTTGGTGATGAGATAATAATTGATTAGTAATGGTAATTAATTGGTTTTTATGCTGAATTTTGAATGTATTTTACTTATTTGAACATATGAACTTGAGAATATAAAGTTTGAAATGAAAATAGTATAATGTTATCTCTAAACCCGTATAGGTATACCTTTAGTATTTTGTTCATAACTTTTTCTATAGATAGTGTTTGAAGCTGATTCATATCCGATTAGAAATAGACTTAAATACCTTTGAAATAGATATTGATTTTACTAATTTTCATTGAGAATTGATAGAGAAAATTGAGTTAAAAGTTGTAAAAAAAAAGATGATGTTCTGTTTTTGTACCTATATACCTTATTTTATTAAACTATATTAATTGTATTCTTATTATGCAAAATAAAAAATTTATTTATAAACAAGACATCTTAAGCTTTCCAAAATATTGTCATTTCTTTAAATTGGATAACATTTGATATTTTAATTAAATTATCAAAGTTATAGTGTTTTCCGTGGAAAAAGATAATGGTGTAGCTGAGTTAAAATAGGTATAACAGAAGCAATATGAATCGGTTTTGATTAAAATCAATTGGACTTGAAATTATATTACTAGTACTTCGTTACTATAGATTTTATAAGTTTATATTAATTTTATAAATTTTCATGATTTTATGAAGTGGATTGTGTTGTTTTATAAGTTGTTTTGCATTAGTAACTTAAAATATCTATATCTTGAGTTAAGAAACTCGTTTTTGAGTGAAACTAGTTGGTTTGAAAGAATACTTATAATAGGTTATCATGTTAAAATTTATGATTGTACTAAATATAGAAATGACTCAATGGTGTTGTAAACATAACTGCTTTGTCCTAAGATTATTATGTAATGTTGTTGACTTTAGAATACCATAACTTGAGTTATATAGATCAGTTTTGAGTGAAATTAATTATGTTTGAAAGCTTAAATATAACACTTTTTTCCCGAAAGTTTGATGATAATACATGGTGTATATATACTCATATGATTTCTATGGTAAGCGCATATTCAATTGTGTGAATGAAGTAAATGATTACTCGTATGTTATGATTAAATATATACTATATTATTATTATAGTTACGCACACACATGTGTGTGCGCGTGTGCATGTGTGTGTGGACATCATTTACGGACTTAATTATGTCGAATATTACCAAAAGAGGTTATTAAGTAGAGGGCATTGGGTGAAACCAATGTAATCTTTATGATTTATTTATTATTGAGAGTTTAAGTCATTAAATTATTCATGTTTAGTAGCTTAAATTGTTTGACAGATTTGATGTTAAAGGTAGAAGAGGTATTTGAGTATAACTTCTGAAGAAATAATATTTTATTAAATTGAAGTATAGTTTGTCGAGAAGATTTTTCATGTTTAACACACCAGCATGACAGAGAAACATCTGTAATTATTTTTAGGCTTAATTACACTTTTGGTCCCCCTATTTTAGTTGAATCACAAAAATAGTCTCTCCATTTTATTGGTCCCCAATTTTGGTCCCCAAACAGAATCTTTGTTCAAAACTTGATGAAATGTCATTTTTTTAATGATGTGTCAAAAAAAAGATGATGTGGAAGACTCCATGTGGATTAATTACATTCTATTATTATTCCAAATTTGTAAAACACATTTTCTATTTTTAAAAACACATTTCCTATTTTTAAAAACACATTTCCTATTTTATTACATAACTTAATTACAAAAACATAAAAAATAAAAAAAAAATAAAAACACATTCCTATTCTTCTTCTTATTCTTCTTCCTTTGTGCATCGATCGTGGTTAGTTTCTTCTTCCTTTGTTCTTTGTTTTTTTTGGGAAAAAAAATATCTTTCCGTTTGTATTCAATTACAAGCAACAATTCTCATTTGAGAATTAGAAGGAGAGAATGTTTATGTGGACTTGAATCTCCTTTGTGTACTTCCTGGACGACTGAAAATCCAGGTCGAAGGTTTCATGGTAGTGGTTTTTATATGGTAACTATTTGTCAACATTATGGAAAAAAATGTCAACATTTTGGATTTGAGCACCAACATACATGTTCACTAGATGATTTGCAAAACTACCCCCATGATTAATTATTAACCTAACTCTGTGGACTTTAGCTGACTTACACAAAACAAACCGTTGAATACACAACAACACAGTCAAACTATAATACAACAAACTATACATGGACCACAAAATAATTCAACAAATCATATGGATCACATTACTGAGAAGGCATAAAGGCATAGAGTTTAATATTGTTAACACTATAAAGACAAATTTTTTGAATACATAGTTTAATAATGTTAACAATAAAGCAAAACGGAAAAGACAATTTTTTTGAATATATAGACATTTTGATCTCAATGTTTAAATATAACCAAAAACAAATACATAAACCCTTAAATCATATACCTAGCACAAAACTTTGTATCTTCTTTCGTTTGTGAAGATGAGATAACGTGAAATCGCCTCTAGGTTTACTCGCCATTGGAACACGAAATCAGAAACAGAGAACACGATTAATGAGAAATTGAATGAAGAAGTGAAGAAACAACATGTATCGTGAAGCAAAGAAGAAAAAGATGGAACGGGATTAAGGTTGGTTGGACTCGCATTTGACTCGCGTACGGTTCTAATAAAGAAGTTGCATTTAAAAAGGATCAAATGAAATTAGGGATTAGAATAGAAATGTTTTTTTTTTATTTTTTTTTATTTTTTATTTTTTATTTTGTTTTTATGTTTTTGTAATTAAATGTGTTTTTAAAAATAGGAAATGTGTTTTTAAAATTTGGAATAATAATAAAATGTAATTAATCCACGTGGAATCTTCCGCATCATCTTTTTTTCGACACATCATTAAAAAAATGACATTTCATCAAATTTTGGATCAATATTCTGTTTAGAGACCAAAACTGAGGACAAATAAAATGGGGGGACTATTTTCGTGATTCAACTAAAATAGGGAGACCAAAAGTGCAATTAAGTCTTATTTTTATTAAACATTGTTACTGAGTTTTATGTTCACTATGTTGGGGTGATGTTTTTCAGGTAATAGTGGAATCACGTCTTGGGTCTGTTAAAGTTTAATTAAGTCTCATTGTTTTAAAGTTTGTAAATATTTTAGTATTATAAGTTGTTTCAAGAATTTACAAAATAATTTCTATTTATTTGCAAAGACTTGGATATTTTTAAATTGAAAACTTTAGTTTCATCTGCATTGTGTATAATATTTTTCAAGATTCATAGTTAAACTTTAAGCATTACAAGAGAGTATGAAAAAAAAATCTATCTTATCACTTGTTTTGATCTTTTTAGGAAAAAAAATTGGACTGATAACAAGGCCAAACCAACAAAAATTCGCATAGCTAAATTTAACTAGCTAGGCGAATTAAAAATGAAGCCAAAAAAGGAGAATTTCATAGCAAATTTGCGAGCGAGAATGATGTAGCTAAGGGAATTTAAACAATTTCCATATCATAACCCTAATTCAGAGTGAAAAAATATAAAACTCGTGGAGCAAATTTCTATTCGTCCAATGAATTGTTCACTTAGTGACTTTGTCAAATGAAGGGAAAATTGAAGGCGAAAAAACACTACTTTTTTATTCTAAAGAACAAGAACATCCAGACCAACAAAGAAGAGATTTTACACCACATGATGATAACAAAATTAAAATGGTTCTCAAACAATAAAATAAAATAAATTATAGATTTAATAAAATATTTGTTCTTTTTTGTTATAGAAAAACCAAGATATCCTTTAAAATCTTAACATGAATAATTGCTTTTCCAAAAAATAAGGATCATAAATATCATTACAAATTTAAATACACTAAATTAATACTTTATTCTTTGAGCTTCGGACCTTTTTTTTTTCTAAAAAAATTTCCTAAAAAAACCATACTACGAATTAAATCAAATATAAATATATACCGTTACTTTTTTTTAGGCAAAATATATACCGTTATTTTAATACAGATCCTAGAGGGTTTGTTTATTTTTCAAAAGCCCAACAATGGATGTTTTTCTAACAACCCTAACACATTAATTAAATCAATAAATATACATCTTTTTAACCCTCCAAATTAGTTAAAACGTTTCCTTCTTAAACCTGACATCACATCACATCTTTTAAACATCTTTCTCCCTAATCCAACGGCTCAAAATCGTCCATAGATCCAAAATCCTCCTTAAAACATTTATCGCCGTCACGCCTTAAGTGCCGTTTGAGGTTCAAACTTTTATTATTCGTCTAACGTTTACAGCCTGCCGTTAACTGATGGACAAGAAAACAACGCTTGACACCCGTAACGGTAAGTAACGGCGACGTCGGTGCTTATATCCGTGTATATACGTTATACGCATTCATTCAATATATAAATATAATAATTAAAAAATATAAATATAAAATATATATAAATGAATTTGTATTTTTTTAATTAAATTTCAATTTCAATTTTTTCCATTGATTCAACGTTCGAGGATTTTTCGAAACCTTAGCTTTGCGAGAGAGGAACAATTCTCTCTCTTTCTCTCTGTCTCTGTCTCTCTCTCTCTATCTCTCTCTGTTCTATGAGCTTCACTTCAATTCCCGCCACTTCTCTGAAAGCATAGGTACTTCACTGTTCGAAGAATTTCACGATTTATGTTTTTTTTGTGTGTGGATATAATTATAATACTCTTTGAAATTAAGGGTTTTTTGTTTTTGATTTGATCGAGTGTTTGTGTTTATTTATCTTTTTCAACAAAGGGGTTCGATTTGGTTTTGGTAAAAACGGTTATTTTTTTGTATGTTTTGTTTTGGATGTTAAGGTTTTGATTTGATAATAGATTCTGAGATCTGGGTTCTGTTTATATTTGTGTTTAACTATGAAAGTTTGGAACTTTTGTAATTTGAGTTTGGTTTTTAGGGTTTTTATGGTTAGTATTTAATGAGTTATAGATATTTATGTTTGTTTGTTTATTTTATATATATATTATATGTAAGGATTTGTTAATAAGGATTTTGGGTTTTGGTGAAGGTTTGTGAAGGATATGGCTGAGCTAAAATTAGAGGAGTGTTGTATGGAGAATAAGCAATCTACTGTTGCTTCTTGCTCCTCTGCGTCTGAAGGCAGTGGCAGTGCAATTCACAAGTCTCCTGGGATATGTAGCCCGACATCAACATCGCCCCCACATAGGTAACATTCGTGAATTTCTTTAATTTCCATTGCAGTATTAATCATGGATCATGTTCATGATGATATTTTATGCCAATCTGCTATTGGCTTAATTAGTTAATTTCATATTCTGCAATAGTAGCTGATTCCCTTTATACTGGTTGAGACTTTATCGATTGTGACAAATCTTTGCTGTGACGTTCATGCATTGATTTACACTGTGTGATATTGTTGTACAGGAGGACCACAGGTCCTATAAGGCGTGCTAAGGGTGGTTGGACAGCAGAGGAGGTTAGTTAGTCTTTTCTTATTAGAGACGTCGGTTTCTTTTCTCCTTGCCCCATATTTTGGTTAAATATGTTCTTCCTAGTTAGCAAAGCTGATTGAATTGTGGATTCAGCTCGTTTGATTTAACATCTGTGAAAGTAGTAGCCCGAGATATGCTACATTTGTTCTTAATTTCTTATTGCTTTCTTTAATGTATTGTAGGATGAGACATTAAGGAATGCTGTCGCAGCTTTTAAGGGAAAGAGTTGGAAGAAAATAGGTACCTATTTATATTTACCCTAGTTAATGCATTTGACATCACTTATTGTTGCTACATTGTTTTTGCCATTGACACATCTAGTTTGATAATTCTGCGACGACCTTTGTATGTGATTTACCAATTTCTTAAGTAAAAATATGTGTCACAAGGAAGAGGGGGGGATGGAATTGTGACCGTTTTATCCTGAACTTAAAAGAGTATCCTTGAACTTTAAGAGAGGGTTTGTTACTGAACAGATAAATTTAACCTACTCTTGTAGAGAAGGTTCACAGTTGTAATCGTGCAATAGCAAGGACAAACGTGAATTGGATTTAATGTTGGAGAGGTTATATGTGTATTTGCATCTGAATGCAAAAGGAGTATACTCATGATATTCATAATATAAGTTCTTTAAGATTGTTTTTAATTGTTGCTACAGCAGAAGCTTCTGATTGTGAACAGAAGCTTCTCAAGTTGAGGTTGCCTTGTGAGTAATGCAGAAAAGACGTTTTTAATGTATAGAGATATAGGTATAGAAAAACACAATGTTTTTTATACTATTTCACCTAGAACCGTTGGTTTCATCTAATCGTCATCTCATGTGAGATTTTCCAATTTCCACTAGTTTAACAGGGAGCTACAAGTAACCTTGCTTTAACCACCTCTTGCCTTCTCCTAGCAAGCCAACTTCATTCAATGCTAACTCATGCAGATTGTACATTGACTGTATCTTCTCAATGTGAAAAAGAGGATGATGATCCTGATTCATCTTATGTTGAGTATCATGAAAATGACTATGTTCTTATCCTGTCTTATTGTAATTTCACTCAAATGCACAATTTAGTATACAAAGAGGATCAAATTAAGTCATTCATTAGAGAGACTGTTATCACTATAACATAATTGAACAATGCGTACTTGATTAAGATATATTTATTTGAATTGAATTGTTAATGCATACTTGATCTATTAGTAAAATAAGCTTTGTTTTGCAATGTTCTTGTCATGCATTGTAAAGTTATTCTAGGAAAAAGCTTTCCTACCCACCACAAGGTCTTTGTTTTGGTTTTATGAGTCAATAGAAGAGTAGGTAGAAATGACCAAGTCACAGTTTCAAGGATCAAATGCTGGAACTCAAACTTTTATTTATGCTGTTCATTATAATATTATTTTTTCCTCAATACCAAGTGCTTAATGAAAGCATATGCTCATTTTATGACACTGATTTTAAATGTGGAATGCAGCTGAGTTTTTTCCTGATAGATCAGAAGTTCAATGTCTGCACAGATGGCAAAAAGTTCTTAATCCAGAACTTGTTAAAGGACCGTGGACACAGGAGGTTGAAACCTAGTCCTTTTCTTCTTTTCAAATTTTCCTATAATTCTGTTCAAACCCCAACTTCTCTTGCTTGTCTCACAGGAGGATGATAAAATTGTTGAACTGGTGTCAAAATATGGGCCTACAAAATGGTCCTTGATTGCTAAGTCTTTGCCTGGTCGAATAGGGAAACAGTGTCGAGAGCGGTAGGTTTGTTTTGTGTGATATTTATACATTTTTGTATCTTCTTTTTAAATCATTATTATTGATAAAAGATATTATTTTCCATATCATTAAATATAATTTTTAGATCTGTTTATTGCACATCACCTTCAACTTTTGAAGATCTTTACAAAAATCTGAATGTTACAAGTTTAAATTGATGACTCGATTAGTTTAACTTGCTTTCCATATTTACAACTCAAATCATACTGTTTTTTCCTTTTCAAATGTTTTCAGGTGGCACAATCATCTTAATCCTGAAATAAAGAAGGATGCATGGACTTTGGATGAGGAATTAGCCTTGATGAATGCTCATCGTATACATGGGAACAAATGGGCTGAAATAGCTAAGGTCCTTCCTGGAAGGTATGCTTTCTTATTAGTTCTTTAGTTGTTATAAAGGAAATTTGGTCATAGCAAAAATCATGGAATGAAATCCTTATGTTACTGCGATAACTGTGAAGTATCATCCTGGATTAGTCCACAACAAATTATCCGCATTATTTCATTTTATTTTGTTACTTTGGTAGTGGTGGTGGTATTTTTATTTATTTCTCTTGCTCTTTCTCAATAATAGATTGTAGGAGGATATATTCTACTTACATTTTTTATTGATAAATGGAGAAAATCATTAAGATGGCTAGAAGAACTTGTAGGAGAAAATCATTAAGATGGCTAGGAGGATAAATGGAGTAGGAATCTTGTTTAACACAAGACTGAAATGCAAAAATGAAAGTAAACAACAGAAAACAAATGTAGCCAATGTTGTCAAATAGTGGTGCTATAGTGCTATAATGTAGCGGAATTTTAACAAACCACTATTTTTCTGCAATACACAATTTAGTATAACACTAAAGTATAGCAGAATTCAAAAAAGCTGCTATTTTCTGTAATTTGCGTTTGACAACACGAATGAAGCAAAGCCGCTCAATCTCTAAACATCTGGAGGTACGTTGAGTGAAAATTTGTCCTTGAGATTTACACCAAATAGAAGCCAAATATCTCTCTTTAACCTCCTTTTTGTCTTCAGTGTTTTTCCACTCAACAAGTCAAACATATTTCCAGCTCCGGTCCCAGCCCCACAAAGTCACAAATATTGAAAGAAGAAAATGCTACAGTTAAGGACTGTAGTCAGCAGCAAACAGTTTGCATCAACAAAATAGCATTGGCCTTCATTTTAATATCTTCAAATCTATAGTTCCATTTGCAAGTTTGCAGTGAGATTTATTTCTTGAGGTTCTTGTTGTTACAATTTCAAATACAACAAAGCTTGCAGTGTACCTTCCTTATTTTGGAGCTGGGCTATCCACTCTATGTTGTTCACACACATTCTATGCAAGTACCACAGTTTTATAGTTCAAAAAAGTCCATTTTGTAAGTTGAATCCCTGTGAAATAAAGATAAAAAATAAAAAAATACTGCAGGGATCATAAAAGTTATGTAAGAACCCAAAAATAGGTTGAATATACGTCCTCTGAGAATAAGTCGTAAGACTTATTTCGCGATATTAAGTGGTATACTATTTTATTTATATTTATATTTATGGCAACTGCTAACATTCTTCTTCATGAATTTTCTTCTGCAGGACTGATAATGCAATAAAGAACCACTGGAATAGTTCTTTGAAGAAGAAGTTGGATTTTTACTTGGCCACAGGAAAACTTCCACCAATTCCAAAACACACTCCACTAGTTTCTGCCAAAGATCCAATTAGACGTTTTGCTACTAAAACAATACCCATTTCTTCTAATAAAGAACTAAATGTAGCTGTCGAAACATCGTCGGAAACTACAGCCATTAGTAAGCCAGATGATGGTGGCAAGAACCAGTTTGAATCCTCAGGAACAGCTAGAGAAGTTGGTGATTCATCAAGTATCCCTGCAATTGAATCTGCTGATTCTGACTGTGCAGAATGTAGGCCTGAAACTTCCAACGTTGATCTTAGCTGTGGAAACTCAGAACAAATCTCAAGAGCTAATTTTGGAACAATGTATGGGCCGAAATCCGAAAATTCTGCACTCAATGGAAACTCAATAAATGAGCGTTGTTTAAATGGTAAAATGAGCAATAGCAGTAGCAGGTTAATCATGACATCTGCACAAGAAAATGAGACATGTGGTTCTTTGTGTTACGAGCCACCTCTTTTGGCTGGTTCAGTTCCTTTAGATTCTCTTCATTTAAGTATTCTCTGCATGCAGAATGAGTATTGTTCTAAGTTGTCACCAATGGGTTTCATCACGCCACCTCGTGGTAGGGATAGTGAATTATGTACGGAGACCCCTGAATCAATATTGAAAAAGGCTGCTAATACTTATCCTAACACTCCTTCCATATATAGGAGGAGAAAAACTGGAGTCCAAGCAATTACTTCTCCGAGTAAATTTTTGAAAGTAGATAATGATTCACATGCTTCTAATGAACCGGATAGAACCAAAAATAATTCTGGTTCTGAAGTTCAGATGTTATGTGAGAGTCCCGCAAGCCATGGAAAGAAGAGTGTTATTCTCAATAATAAAGCGTTCAATGCATCTCCACCGTACCGGTTAAGAACTAAACGAACAGAAGTTGTCAAGTCTGTGGAGAAACAACTTGAGTTTGCATTTGACAAAGAGAAGAATGATGACAATATGAACACAGTGGAAAAACCTGCAAAGAGGAGCAATGTTTTGACTGAGGATTGCCTGCATGAAAGAAAATTGGTCGTGACATAGTGCATAAAATTGTAAGTTTTACTAATATTCTTTAAAAATGTAGCATTTTGTTATCTGCTTAAGTTATATATGGTCTCAGTTGAAATGCCGTATACTAGTAAATAAAGCCAGTTTTTCACACAGGAATGAAGTTGATCCAGAATAACAAACTCATTCCATTAGAAATTGATGATATTAGATTTTTTTGTTGTATTTGTTAATTGTTATAACACTATGATAGAGCTTTATAGACCAGGTTGCCATTTTGGCTGGTTAGAGGAAAAATATTTATTATCTGGATAAATCGTAGTCGTACAGTTGTGAATATGTGATCATTGATAACTATGAAGTTGTGATAAAATGGGATAGTTGTCTCGGCCTCTCGGGTGAAAATTATCTTGTTCTTTTTAAGTTATTCAACATGCTTTTGAGCATTTTGAATTACATAATATTACAGTGGTACTATTATTCAACCTTGTCTTCTCAAACATTTTGTATACGTGTGTATTTGTGGAACTTGCAACTATGTACATATTCTTTCATTTGCTCATATAGCTTTAAACTTTGAAGTAACAAGAAACTAAAATCTAGAATTTAAACTTGAATCCTTTTGCCATTTTTTTGCATAGCTTTCATCCTAAATATTTTCAACAATATGTTGATATATTTTGCTAGTATTGTTGATCAACATCCCATGAAAATATGACATATTATGTTTTAGTTAGGTGACATATATCAATTCCTAAATTTTAGGGATTTAGTTATGTCGGTGACTTTGTTGCATTGAATTGTGAGTTTATGAGTAACTATGGAATTGAGTGCTTGGGGGGTTTCCCTCAAGCAATTCAAGTTCGCTTGTAATGCCTTAGAAGTGTTGGCTGACCCATTACTGAAAGTCCCATGGCCATCTGACATTTCTGACGCCACGTGCTCTCTTGTGCTGTCAAAAGTGGATTGCCTCTGCAGCTCGTGGAAGTTGCACCCCTCTCCAGCCATATTTTTGTTTTCTCTAACTGCCTAGTCAAACTTTTTAATCTCCATTCCAATTGTCATATTCCTAAAAGAAAAACAGAATCCAAAAGTTAAAAAAAAAACTAGGGCTTGCTTGCTTGAGCTCTACTGCTCTTCTATTTTTAGTTTTGGAAAATTATTCTAGATGGATGGTACTTAAAAGTGGAGGGTGATGGATGGTGGTGACATTGGAGGGTGTCGAGTGAAGGATTTTGGGTGGTGACCGGCAACAGTGGATGCCACCAATGAAGGTATTAGAAAACTACAGCAGTGGCGGCAACAACTACAGCGGAGGGTAGCTAGTGGAGGGTACTGAGTTGTGGCGGAGGTAGCAGAGGGTTTTGTGTTGCACCGGACCGAGTGCTGAGTAGTGATGACGATGGGGAGAGTGCGAGCGGAAATCGTGGAGGGCGGCTGGAGGGTATTGGACGACACTAATAATGACAGAAACTACAGTGGAAGGTGTTAGGCAATGACAATGGTAGTGGAAGGATTGTGTCTTTACAGACCCTCATCGCTTCTCAAACACTTCCACAATCCTCCACATTTGTCACCAACTCGGTTAATCAAAGGTGCCCAAAGAGGCAAAAATGGTAATCAACCTCAATACTCAGCATTGTAAACTTTCTTAGGTATAGTTGGTAAAACATCCTCAAAGGAGGTCGAAATGGTAATCGTCCTCAATACTCTCATTGTAACTTTGTATGTAAAGATGGTAATCGTCCTTAATACACTCAAGGTAAACATCCTCAAAATGGTCAAAATTCGATACTTCCATAGCATCTTGTGGTATGATACAACTTTGATCTCCAATGGAGCCATTGAACGACTCAGGAAGCTGCTACAGCATTCGATTGTATGAAAAGGGGAATTGATGTGACGTTAGGGTTTGAAAGGGTCAAACCCTAATTATTGAAACTGCTTGCATGCACCTTTATATTTTGGGGTGTTGCAGTTCTTACTACTGGTTACTTAATGGGAAGTCGTTTTTAGTTTTAGATAACAAAGTTCCTCATTTTATAATGATAGGGCTAACAGTCAAACACTGCTGACCCAATATCAACGAAAAAATGCTTAGATTTCTGGTTTATTTAAGGATATGTGTATTTTAAGTTGTATTATTGATTTTTGATATGGTTTCTCTCAAGCAATTCGTCTGATTCTAGTTTTACCGTTATTTACATTTGGCCGAAGATAATTTATTCTTCATGCACTTTTTGTTTCCTGATCAGTTTCACTTGGCTTTAGCTGGTGATGAATCCTAATTACTGTGTTCTGAATTTTGATGATGCAGTGATTATGGCTGGACTTGCTCTTGAAGCTGGCTGATTGTTTCTCCAAATTGATAGACAAAGTTTACCACTTTTTTTACCAAGTTAAATTCATATTGCAGAGTCAAAATGACTTGGCGCCCATCTACTTGAGAATTGCCTTTTGTTTTCCATCATCACACATCAACAGAATTCAGCAACAGTAGGAGTCTCCTATGTGTAGAATAAGGATTGATAAATTCCATTTACTTGTTTATACATATATTTATTATTTTTGTACAGTTACTTGTTAGGAAAAATAAATCTTCTAAAGTTTCGTCATTGTTTTAAGATTTATTCATACTCTTAACTAAATAACTTGAGGCCTTAAATGCTATTAGGGTTGGATTCCACGTAGCAACTGAGTGATATTTGGATGTCTTTTCAAGGAATAAAAGAATGACTTTTGGAATATGATAAAAAAGAATGTTATTATTTGAACACATAAAAGAATGTTATTGAAGTATTTTTGAATACTCCTTTTTTGTTGATAATTATTTGGAAAAGGATTATTAAATATTTAAATTTCATAATAATTATTTTTAGAATTTGGCGATATTATTTTAGAAATTTGTTTGTTCACGACGTATTGTGTATTCTTGGAGATTATTCTCTCGTTGATAAGGTGCTACCAAAAAATTGAATTTAGAAAAATAGAAATTAAAACTTTATTTTAAACAAAATAGAGATATCAAAGTGAGTTTAAGCCTATACTAAAAATTTCCTTACCACTAAATTTTAACCCTTAATGTATATGGATTAAAATAAACTCTCATCATTAACAAATAACTTTGTTTTCATTGTGTTGTGAACATTTAATTGTCTGTAAGAGAAATTGGAGATCTCAAACAAAAGAGGTTGTGATTTGGGCTGTTTTATTATTGAAATAAAATGTTTGCCTTTTTTTTTTTTACTGGATCTTAATTTCTGACTGTGTAAAATTGAATAAAATACACTATTAAATCTGAATTTCCGATAGTATATTTGAAGACGGGTAAATAAAACCATATTTAAGGACATGGCCATTAAGACTAAAGTGACTCTTAATTTAATCTCTCCTTCCTCCAAAGTTATGTTTACCAATATCGTTGACTTTATGATTTAAAAGTATATCTATGTTATAGTGAGCTCAGAGGAGCTAAAAGATAATGTGTGCTATCAAAATTAATCAAAAATTGATGCTTCTATATGTGGTTGGATGTGAATCCTCTCTAGTAATCTCATCTTTTAACTCTTTGAATTTTATTATGGACTCAATTACCCCTTTGAAATTTGCAATTGAAAAGTTGATGGCTCAATTCTTTAATTCTTATTATGATTATGAAATTAATTTTTCTTTTCTTATATTAATTCTTTAACTCTTATTATGAATATTACTATACATGATTTTGTCTGGCGGGATAGTGAAGACTTAGCATGTGTTTGCTTCCACAGTTAGCTTACGGACGTGCCATGAATAGGAAGCTACAAGAGATAGCTATGATAGCTTCTTGTTTTTTCTTTCTTAAATATATTAATGGTGTGGTGTAGATAATTTTCTTGCAATCGTATGAAGCTTTTGCACCCATTTTGTATTAAAAATATAACATTTTCTTATAATAAATCTCTAATTTAAAGAGTTAAATTTTTTAGAACTGAGTAAGGATAGAAAACCACAGAATAGTTAGTTGTGTAGTATCAGTGTGTTGAACACTATTCAGTGCTGATGTGTGTTGAACACTATACATTGCTGATGACACGTTTTCAAACTTATCCTTCTTAAGTTTACCCTCCAAATCCTATTCATTAGCACAAGCTAAGGTCAAAAGACAGTAGCTATTGGCATGTCCAAGTCTATCAGCACTCCATCATATAAGTCCAATTTAGGTTTTATGTTTGAAGAATAGCTTAGGTTATGTTTTTTTTTTTTTTTTGAAGTCATCAACTTAGGTTATGTTTGAATATGCTTTTAAAAGTAAAACATAATGAAACGAGATGGAACAGAATAGAATAACAGTAAAGCAGAACAGTACCAACAAGACCCTTGATACTGTATCTATGTTTTGCCCTAACAGTAAAACAGAACAGTACCAACAATTCACAATTCGAATCAATGATATATTTAGAGTGAATACCCACTATAGTTCCACCATTTTCATCAATTCAAACATACATAGCCATAGTTCCACAATTCATGTCTATCAATTTCATGCTATCACTTCATTCGTAACATTCTTCAATAAATACCAGCATAACTAAAAAGAACATTCCAACAAATGACCATATGAAGTTCAACACAAATTTTACTATTAGTATAAATGCATCGTTCCACAAATATTTTATATAACCAAACAAACATGCCTTGATTACAATAAGCCCACAAATTGGGAATTTGTCTTGATTTCCCAAAACCAAACACCCGAGTTAGAGAGAAGCGGGGGAAGCCATCATAGTCTCCTCAGACATTACTTATGAGTAGGGTTAAGCCTATAATTCTACAAGTTATACATTAATGTAATTGCTTCTCTCATTACTGTGATGATATATGTACACCTGTACACCTATTTAACTTATAAAGACCCTTTATGCTAAGCATGAAGCAGAAGTAAGCTTGCAGTTCTGTTAGCATGGAAATTTCTGTACAGCCACGACCAGCAGGTAGATTCTCCCCAAAGGAGCCATGTATATCATTCTACTGAAATGTGAAAAGAGAGGAGCCATTATTACCAGTATAAATTTACACAATTCACAAACTAATTTACTACGTTATACAAAGTAAGCATAAAATAAAATAAATTAAAACTGGTAGAAAAAGATGTAATAATACTTTCTTATTGTTATTGCTACAGTCATGGACTGTTTATATAGAAAAAGGAATTACAGTAGTAGTTGTCCCATTAATTAGGACTAATAATAACAGAATAAAATAAAATAAAATAAAAACAAAGAGAATAAAATAAAATCACAGAATCAAATAAGATTTCTACTAGTTCTCCAACAAAAGATGAAGAAGAAACTATCGAAGCTACAACTGGTATGCTGAGTGCTGACACAGTCAATGCGGACAGCTGCATGCATCATACAGGTGACTCTTTTAGGTAATTGAATGCAAGACTTTAGGATATCAAGGGTGCATCTAAGTAAAAGTTCTGTATAAACTCTACATGAGCTCTCTATAAACTATTGCTATAGTAACCTATCATTGGACAGATCAAAATAAGGGCATGTTTGATGCGTTTTCCAACATGAACCGCTTCTGACCGTTGTCTACTAACTGTGGAGCTACATTGGCATTGTTGACGCTGAGAGCCATCAACAGAAAACCCAAACCAGTCGGACACTGAATGATCAATCCCGTCTTCCTTTGCCCATGTACTGCAGGTGTTATGAACAAAATCAATGCACCCATGCACCATTGCCGCAAGTAGGCATCGTCTCTCTCCCTCTCTCTTTTCCTCCCTCCTAAGATTCATACATCCACAGTACTTTTCAAAGATGCAAATTTTGTTTGTCTTAATTGTAGCAATGGAATTAACACTGACCCATTTTTTAAAGTCAAACCATGCCTTTGATTGTGAACCAGAACGCCTACAGCCACAAATTCCTTCTGCCATTCACCATTGTGTGGCCATCCAACAACCCAATTGCAAACCACATTCATTGTTATATAAAGTTAACTCATCCGTAAAGCCGATTTCAAAGACAGCGGAGTGGGGCTCAACTTAGGGTGAAGCTGTTGAAGAATCTGCCCATCAACAGTGATGAGAATGGAGTCACGGGTGGATTGCGATGCAAGTTGTGAAAGGGCCAAGGAGAAATCAACGAGGAATGATGATAGGAGCGGTTGGAAAGCAAGGATGGAGATGGTGAAGGTCAACCTGTCGCGATATCTGCTTTCACCTTCTTCCCATCAAGGGAGTGGTACATTTGTCATGGATTGAAATATTTGAGAACCTAAAAGCTAAACTATTGCAATATTATTATAATAAACAATAAAAAACCGACCATCTAACAAGACAACCATTCGTAGCCGGTAAATTAATGAGATCCATATTTGGACTGGCTCTACAATTTGAGCCCTCTAGTCCTTGTTTAGTTATGTTTTTGTTTTGGAAAACTATTCTAAAAAAGATATTTTCAAAAAGCTGATTTTAAACAAAACAAAACAAAAAAAGACTATTAGCTAATATTAATTTGATAACAGTTTCTGAAACAATAAAATATTTGTTTGATAAGTTTGTTTTAAGAACATGTTTTAAAAGTGGAGGGGGGCGGCGGGTGGTGACGATGGGCCGTTGATGGTGAAGGTTGCCTGGTAAAGGGTGCCCACATTGGAGGCAACAGAAATGGTAAAGGGTGTCGAGTGGTGGTGGTAGTGGATGCTTCCGAATCGATGATAGTTGTAGTAGTTGCCAGGTTGTTTTGTGGCTGATGCTGAACAGAGGCAATGGTGATGGAGGGTGTGAAGATGCAACAGTGACAACGGTGGGTGTTAGAAGGAGGACGGTGGTAGATTTACGGTGCGGGGAGTGGTAGAAAGTGTTGTTATGGTGGAGGGTGCTTGACAATGGTGGCGATGGTGGAGGGTGTCGGGCGGCAATGATGGTGGATGTCACTGAACAGAGGCAGTACAGTAGTTACATGTGGAGAATGCTAGGCTATGATGGCAGCTATGGTGGATGTTGCCGGACAGTGGGGCAACAATAGTGTCGGAGGGCGCTAGATAGTAATAAGTGGTTTAGGTGTCGAACAGAGGCAGAAGAGACAACAGTGGTGGAGGGTGTCGGACTTCAGCAGCAGTAACAACGGCAGTGGTCAAGGGTGTAGAGCAGTGGCAATGATGTAAGGTGTTGGGAACAACGAAGAAGGGTGTCAGCGGCAGTAACGGGAGATGCCAATAATGAAAGGTATTGGGTCGTGATATATATCCCACCTTTTCTGGTCTTAAGACCATACTGACTTCAAAATAATTTGAGCCATAAACCAGTAGTCTCTAGTAAAGCTAGCCATTTCCTCTACAGCAATGCTTTTATACACCAAATTTCCAAGACCCAATTCAGGTTTTGAACAGATCTCCCAGCACACAAGGAGCTCTATACTTTATGCTTGCCCATACTAGCCACAAGAAAATCTATCACCATTTCCTCGATTATTTGATTCATAGTTACGGAGATTTAATAAGTTCAAGAAGAAATAGGGGTAATCCCATCATCCAAGAAGAAAGCATACTCCCATGGTAATCAAGCAATGGCATTGAAATTAAAATGAACAAAATTTCAATTACAGCAAAGCATGCAAACCTGAATAAGCTGTACAATAAGCTGTACAATTTCCACATAAGAAATTGATGGACTAAAGCTCTTTTGGTTAGCCAGGGAAAGTGTATAACATGATATAATAACATATCAGGAACTGATTTCCACCCGGCAGAGATTTGCCCAGCCAAATGTTCTGTATTCACAAGATCACCAACACAGTGTTTCAGCAGCCAAGAAAGGAAAAAAAGAAAGCAAAGCCAGAAAATAACTTATTTACATGTCAGACCTTAATTTCGCAACTAAACAAGTAGAATTGGAACTAAACCAGGAAGAAGGAACCAATAGTAGTCTGGCCAAGAACCTTGGAACTCCGGTCCAGACCATGAGAAGCAACCTAAGACAAAAAACGAACCGAAAATTGAAATGTTGATTGGTATTAAAATTTGAAATGTTCATTGGTATTAAAAATCTAGAAACATAGATAAGGCGTGAATATAGAATATTTCCCCACCATGTATGCCAAAGCAGCATAACGCTCCTCATTCATGAACAGTGGCTTGCCTCGATTCATTTCAAAATCCTGAAGTAAAGAGTGTTATAAATGAGAGATACTTTAAAGAAATGATGACAAGAATCACAAGATAAATTTGAACTTCTAACTTCAGTAACACATTATGAACCTAAATCCTAACAAATAGAATTCCAAAACAAGCAATCACCCATGCAAAGTAAATTACTTCACTAAAAGTGTTGAGATCTGATGGAAAAGAGAGAAGAGAAAAAACGCGAATCATTGATACAATTAAAATATGCAATATGCATATTTACTATCGTAATACATGCAAATGACATACAGTATTTATTATTTCATGTATTAAAATTAAACTGCGTGTGTGAGTTCTGGTAAGTGATTGTACAGTTGTAACTCAGGGATAATTAATTATTCTGGTAAGAGTGTATTCTGACAACTGAAACAGTTTATACATCAAATCAGTGTAACTCTATATTGTATATTCAGAATACAATTTCTATTTTTCTCTGAAATTTTGTGTGTATATCTCAATATGGTATAAGCTAGGCAGTACTCCATGCCCAAAGAATTTCCTCACCCTCTTCCTCCCTCCCCACCACGAGTGGCTAGGTAAACAACCCCCACCTTACCAAGTCTCCATTGAACACACGTTCTCTAATAACTGGAGATGCATATCTTTTAGTTTCTTCTAATGCACCAGCTTCTTTCTCACACCAAATCAATGACAAGTTGGATGAGAAGAACTTTCTGTTATATCATCAACAGATTGAGGAGAATGCAGATGTGTCCCGCAACCAGTACAAAGCCACACTGGTTACAAAAGAGTTTACAGGCTGGCTTTGATTTAATGAAACTTTCAGCCTTGTTATAAAACAGGTTACCATAAAGGTTATTCTCAATTTGGCCTTGACACAAAAATGGGCTCTACAACAGCTGGAAGTGAATAAAACCTTCCTCAATGTACTGCTTGATGAAGAGGTGTACATGTCTCAGCCAACAAGATTTGAGGTTTCAGATAAATCACTGGTGTCCAGATTACACAGGGCAATCTCTGGGCACAAACAAGATCCGCAGGGTTTGGTTTTCAGAATAGTAAATGCGATCCATCTCCTAGTCTATGTGGCCGACAGACATCATCATCACTGGTAATTCCTCACAGCTGGCCAGCAGTATATAGGGGATCCCTTTGCCAAGACTAGTACATCATAAACCAAGCCCATCTCTCCCACGGCCTCAGGTTGAAAACTTTCTAAACATAGTTCTAAGGTTATGAGTGATTGTTAGGAACCCAAGAATTTGATTCCAAGGGTTTAGAGAAAGGACACTAATATTTAGAAAAAAGGATACGAAATAATAGGAGAGAAATCTCTCCAAAGAAAATGATACACAAGAGCGGATACGCTCCTACAATGGTATAAACCACTCAACTTCTAATTTTGCCAAAGATCCTTTCTAAAGGGGTGGAAGCCTCTATTTAAAGACTTCCAATACATTAGGATAGGGATTAGGTCCAAGGTAACTAACTAATAACAGAAACACCCAACAGTTACTCCTATACAACTACTAACAACCTAGGAACACAACTACTAACAAACTCCTAATTATCCCTATTTGTATAACCTAACATCACACCCCTCTTCAAAACAACCTTGTCCTCAAGGTTGACATATACTAAAGTCTACTTGTTCAATAGTTAAAAAATTTAAAAAAAATTCCTCCAGGATCCCATTGTTGAGGACTCAACTTCAGCTTTAGGCACTTTCATATTCCTTTTTTCTGCACTTTCCTGCCATAGCTGCAAACCTGCTGAGTTCTGAATTGCCAACAAAGTATAGCCTCTATTTAATGGCGGTCGACCGATCTGATTGAGTCGGATTTCTCGAACGTGGGATTGGACAGACCAAAGGTGGTGGCGGAAGGCAAATGTTCAAGAAGCTTTTCAGCCACAATTTCGAGTGTGAGGAATAAGGAGACCAAGTTTGAATCGAAGAGAACATTTGCTGCATCAAGTATGGCTTAACGAGGGAAAGCTCCGCAAAAAGAAAAATAGACATTAAACAAGGACAAGACAAGAGAAAGCAACAATGCCATTGATGAACCTTGAGATGTGGCAACTCGTTGCTGCTGTCCTTCAGCTCTGGTGGTTTTGGTGGCGGTAGGTCTGGTGGTTTTGGTGGTGGCGGGGGAGCTACAATCAGCGAATAAGCCATGAGATGTAGTTCCTTCGTGGTTGGTTTCCCTATAACTGCGATCCCTGTTGTTTCTAATTGCACTTTCCAATCTGGCGACAGCACAAGGCTTGCCGGAATCTTAATGGACACAGACCCAGTGCCTTTGCGCAGGATGCAGTGGCTGCTTCCTTCTTCCTCTGCCACTGTTGTTTGTTTGTCGCTAAACATTATTTCCTCCATATCCAAATTTCCAGACTTTAAGTCTTTGATAGAACGTTCATCTTCTTCATAAGTTTTCTGAATCAAAAAGAACTTCCTCGCACAGTTCATCCAACTAAATGGGTCATTTAAGGCGTGTGATGTTTCCTTCTTCAACCACAAACGCGAGACTGGATTTTCTTCTTTTTCTGAATCTTTCTTCATCGATTCTTGCTCTGTTAACTTCCCACTCTTTATTGATTCTGATTTTTCTGTTGGTTCTTGGTTTTCCGACGGCAACCCCATTGCAGTACACAGCTGATTTGCTGATGTGGCTTCTTCAAGGGCCTCTTGTACTCCCTTCTTGGCTTTGCTTTCTAGTTCTTGATTGCCAAATCTACGGATCAGACCTATGCAAAAAGATTCCCAGGTTGGATCTGGGTTTTCTTGATCCCAAGAACTGAACCAAAACAGTATCCATGCATCCAAGCTCATGAACGCCCACTGCACTTTATCGAACCCGTGAATTTCATGCTTCAGAAAGAACCTTTCAGCCTTTGCGATCCACCCAATAGGATCAGTCCCTGAAAAGTTGGGCAGCTCCGCCTTCTTAGCCCACCAATCCTCCAATTCCATGCACACTGGCACTCCTTTGAATCCGGCAGGTCGGACCAATTGTTAGGAACCCAAGAATTTGATTCCAAGGGTTTAGAGAAAGGACACTAATATTTAGAAAAAAGGATACGAAATAATAGGAGAGAAATCTCTCCAAAGAAAATGATACACAAGAGCGGATACGCTCCTACAATGGTATAAACCACTCAACTTCTAATTTTGCCAAAGATCCTTTCTAAAGGGGTGGAAGCCTCTATTTAAAGACTTCCAATACATTAGGATAGGGATTAGGTCCAAGGTAACTAACTAATAACAGAAACACCCAACAGTTACTCCTATACAACTACTAACAACCCAGGAACACAACTACTAACAAACTCCTAATTATCCCTATTTGTATATCCTAACATCCTAACAGTGACACTTCACTATACAGATCAGTGGTTAGGGCTTTGCAGTATTCCTCCATAACTAAGCCAGACATCGGTCACTCAGTAATCAAGGTTTGTCAATTCATGGTTGCTCCTCTAGATTCCCACTGGACAGCAGTAAAGGCACTCTGCATCATGGCCTTGGACTCCAAATTGTGATGCTATTTTTCTCGTGTCCTATATCATCATTTCTCTCTTACTGCATTCTGTGATGCAAATTGTGCTGCAGAACAGAAATCTACCACTGGTGCAGCCATTTATTTTTGTCCTAATCTCATCTCATGGTGGTCCAGAAAACAAATGGTGGTTCTAGATCCAGCACCAAAGAGAAGTACAGAGGTAGAGGAGCTGCATAGTTACTCTGGACTCGGACTTTATTATCAGAACTTGCAGCGCCCTTCTCCACTCCAAGAATACTAACTGAGGCAACAACCAGCAAAGCATGCACAGCACAAAAGCTATAAACATAACATATGTAACACAACCCTCATAATGCATCACTCTATATCTATATCCTGTGAGTCAATGATCATGATACTGTATGAGGCCCCTCTTTCAAAAGAATGAAAACGGAGCAATGGAACAATTAAATAGGGTGTATTAGCACTACTTTAGATTCTTTTCATTCAACAATATAAGCTTATTTGGCTTTTCAATATCTTTGATGTGAATTATGAAAGAAAAACAAGACAAAATTATCAAAACATGGAAGCATAAAAATCATATCGACAATACCACGTAACACATTTACTCAGGAATAGGATTCAAAGCAATTTGCAATTCATTACATTATACGAATCACTTGCTGGATCAAACAAGAGCTGCAACTGCGATTTTTAACAATTACACTGTTTATACCAATAATCTAGGTAAAATACTAGCATATTACAAATAGTACAAGCATTCAACCAGTAAGGCTACACATAAACTATGTTGTTAATGTTAATCTCGAATAGTGGCACAGACCGCAGAGAGGCTGACCCTAAAACTGGGATAAAGGTAGAGCCGATCGTGGCGTAGCTGCTATTGCAAACAGCACGAGAAGGGAGAAGGAAAAGAGGGGTAGCAGATGTGAAGTCAGAGGTATTTTAATCATTTCATAAGTATTGAGAGGGTGTGGATAGAAAAAAGGGGGTCTGCAATCATCGCACTTATTATAAGACATAAGACAGCCGCCACATTATAGCTTTCTTTCCATTATTGTTCTTCATTTCTTCTATGTTGGCTAGTCTCCGAGGTTCTGGCTAGAAAAAAATGGGTAGCGGCCGGTAACTTCAACTTCATGGCCGGGAAACACCAAGACATGGCCAGAGTGGACTGGTTTGTGAGATAAGACGAGTGTGAAATGAAGCTGTAAATGCCGCACCTAATTTCTGCTGCACATCTGCATTCAGCATTGCAAGCAAGGTCTTCCGCTGCACCACGATTCTCCACAAAAGTGGCGTGATTAACAACATAGACACATAATACTTGAAGCTGTAAAAGTGAGTCAACTCGGCTCACTCGAGGAACCCATTAACATAATAATGAGTCAAAGTTAGCCAACCTAACTCTTCCAGGTTGGCAATTCGTGAGTTAAGGTCAAAGCAAGCTAACTCAAGCTAACACATCAATAGAAAGCCATAACTGGGTTGGTGAGTTAAACAAATATATCAACATACACCATGAACATAATTCTGAAATCCCTGAAAGTTGGGGATTGAGAGAGATTATATAGATGTATGAACACTATTTAAGGAAACTATATCATATCAAAAATTAAAAAAATAAGAAGGAAAATAATTCAGAAATAATCAAATATGATCAGAACATATAAGTATAACACAGCTACTGCTCAATTCCCAAAGCTAATAATTCAGAATGAATCTTCTTTCTGCGTCCTTCTAACTATTTAACCTAAGCCCTTGTTTAGCCATTCTAACCACTTAATGTTTTTTCTTGGTGAGATAACCATCTAACTAATTCGATAACTTCTACAGTCCTAACAGCTTCTTAATAAAAGAAAACAACAAAAGATAGAATTAATCTTAACAAGGATAAATAAAGCTGTCAAAAGGAAACTGACCTCCTCGCCAAAAGTATCCAAGTAAGGAGAAGGCCAAGGGGCCTGACGTGCAGATCTCTGTAGTAGGATTGTAGTTCTCTGTGAACACAAACAACGCTTATTACTCCAAGGTATCCATGCAAATAAGTAACTAATTACTTCAAGAATAAAGAGGACGAAAAGATGGCTCATAAAGGAAATCGAGAGGACAAGATTAAAAAAATACTGAAAAGACAGCCTAGTGATTGGATACGGAAGTTTAAGAAAAAATGCAATACCCTAATCAACAGAAAAATTCCAGTACCAGCTCCACAAGTTACAGAATGAGTTTGGCATCCACTTTCCCTTAAAAAGTAACATAACAAATCCTTTCAGATTATCATCAATAATCAAATGCATTATAATAAACCAAGGTCAATTGAAATTTTTTACACCATAGCAAGGACTGAAAAACAAAAATATGAACACCAAGAAATATCTGAACGTAACAACCAGCGTATTAGAGGCTCAAATTAAAGATCTAGAAACTACCAATAAGCTTGTGAGTAAATTTTTTGTTAAATCTGAACCCAGGGAAAAATAATTACAACCAACCTTGTAATATTTCAGTACAGCTTAAGAATCTGAGACAGCTTAAATGCTCAAATCTTTTCTTAGCATAAACAGTAAAATAAACCAAAGGAAATTGGTAGAAAATGAACCTGCAGCATGATTTCCAACTTGGGGAGCACAATCTACCACACAGCAGGCACAATGCAGGCTCATCAAGACGTGATTTGCACTCAGGGCAGCGCTGTTTGATACACCTGTTTATGCATACATGTTGCAATTAATAATATAATAAAATAGTAATATGGTATCTTAAGTGACAAAAAATAATAGTTAAAATACCTCTGCAAGAGATCCTGATAAACTTTTGGTAATCTCATCAACTCAAATGGAACTGCAGGAGTTATATGAATATTACGTTGAATTCTATGTGATTCAAATTCTTTGCAAAAATGACGACACCAAATAGATACTGAAGATCTTGAAAGTTCATCGTTGAGAACTACATCCAGAGGGGGAATTTTAAACATATTCCCAAGCTCTTCAATTTTAGTAATCTCAAACATGTTCATATTGATACTGTCCATTGTGTCCCTTGGGATATTCCATGATCTATCCAACATATTTTCCTCATCACAGAATGGGGCTGGAATAGTAGAATAGAGAATCTTCCACAACAATGCACATCTTCGCAAATAGGGAAAACTGAACCGTCTTATTGCATCTTTAATATCAACATTAGGTTCATAATAGTTAGACACAAAATACTGGGAAGCACCTCCAGACTCTCCCATAATTTTATTTATGTCAGTGATCAGGCAATCTGAAGGAGCTGGTTTACTTGATAACTTATCCCGAGATTTCTCATAATACAAAATTATGGCCTGTATCCAGACAAAAATAAATTAGGGAATACAAACACTATCAGAGACCAAATCAAAGACTAAATTTAAAGTGACCAACCTGGGTTACAGCTACCATATAGAAAACATGCACTAGTGATAACAAAGATTCTTCACATGTTAAAAATGGGTGAGGTAGACAAAAAAGAACCCACATCAATGATGAGAAAGGGTCATGAGCAAGCACAGGATCTGAAGCCTGATTCCAAAAGCATATATCTGCGTTTGTCTGGTCCATTTCAATATGCTTTAAGACAGATAACATATCACCTGTGAAAATTTAGTAGTTACAAAACGTACAAACAATAGCAGATAGAAACACTACAAATAAAAACTTGAGAATAAATTCAAGATAGGGGTGGCAATTTCATCCAATTATCCATCACCCATCCAATCCATCCACTATACAATAAAATTCTTAATGGATTGGGTCCAATCCGTCCATTTAAAAATATGGATGGTTCCAATTCATCCAACCTTTTTTCTAAAATCTAATGGATCACATATTTCTTTAAATAAAAACTTAAGAATAAATTCAACCTTTCTATAAAATTAATTTTTAAAATTATTTATTTATAATGTAATAGAAGACTATTTTTTAAAGTAATATAAAAAGCAGTTTTTTACAATAATAAATAAATAAATAAAATTATTTTTAGAAATAGTAAAAAAAATTGTAGGTATATAATTTATAAGAATGCTAAAATAAATTATTAGACGGATTGGATGGATATCCATCCATTAAAATATGATAATGGATGGATGGATTGGATTGTGTTTTATGGTTAGTGGATGAATTGCATTGGATATTTTTTAACTAATTTTTGGTGGATCTTGATGGATTTATGGATTGTTTCAATCCATCCATCAGCATACAAATCCAAATTCATCCAATCCATCCATTTTGCCACCCCTAATTCAAGCGAATCTTGGTATGTAGCCAATGCATACAACAAACTGAATCATTTGTTATTGTTAATTAAAAAATTAAATTAGGAGTTCGGGTACAAAATAGGCCCTCATTTAAAGTTGCTTTGATAGCTTGTCATTTTAGGTATGATGAAAGGAAAAAATAGAATTCTGTAAATTTATTCAGAAGTATCTAGGGTGAGAGCATTTTTTTATTTGAAACAAGAGTGGAAAACAACTTTAAGCCTAACAAATTTCAAACGGTGAAAATTTAATCCTATGAAACCAATAAACTTAAAACAACAACAGCAACAGCCAAGACTTTCCCTTGAGCCAAATGGGTTTCGAAGCAAAAAAAAAAAAAAAAATCCTATCAAATATGAATAGGTTTTCAGCTGCAATCTGTTTGACAAGCAAACATACTGTTGATAGAGTTACAAGATTTCAAATTCCAAGACATGGATAGGACATATTGAAAAGTAGTCCAAATCTTACATATTGAAAAGCAAACATACTGTTGAAAGAGTTACGAGTTTTCAAATTCCAAGACATGGATAGGACAATGGATAGGACATAGGAGGACTTAAGGTGGATACAATAGTAATAAATATTGACAACATAAATGCAATTTCCTATTTTTTGGGGATGTAAGGAAATATATAACAACTTACAATTCACCTCCTAACTCTTCTAAATGAAAGAACTTTGTACTCTAATTTTCCGTATCAGTTAAAAAATACAAATTTTATTTTTCATTCAAGTTATTATTTATAGAAAAGAAAATGGTGAAAAAAATAAAATATAGTAAACAAATTAGTAAAATCATTGTGTTTGAAAAAACAGAAATAGGAGAACAAGAATAATACCTCTCCCAGAAATGACATTATTTGCATAACTCAGTGAAACCCCAGAGCAAATTGATTCTGCAAAGAGTTGAACACCTCGAAATCTTTGAAGTACGTGAATAGAATTCTTAATCCGCGTCTTTTGAACAAGCTTCAGCAACATGGATAATATAAAGCCACTTGAAGATTTGAGTTCTTCATACATGGCACTAAGAGCAAAGTTTGGAGTCAAAGAAGTCTTTCCACAACGTGCAACAATCTCCATTGACATCAGCGAGTACTTGAGAGTGTCCCACATCAGCAGTGAGTGGTTAACTTTGGAAAATCTTGATAACTTATCTTGCTTTCCAGGGAAATACATTTTAGATAGCACCAATGAAAAACTTTCAACATTTGGTCTAGTTCTATCAATATGATGTAAAGGAATAGCTTTTAGGAATTTATCTTTCCCAACTGCATTGGCAGCAGACTTTAAGAGGTTAAGGGCTTGTTGAAGGCGAAGTGAATAAGTCGCGTCATTCAAGTCAGCAAAAGGGGATGTACTATGTATTGAACCCGTACTCGAGACAAAAGAATTGTGTAACTCTCCAGGTAAAGTCGGCAAGACACAATTGACAAGTCGGCGGCACACTGGGCAGAGAATCTCTCCCTTAAAAAAGAATAAAAGGAAAAAATAAAAGTATTGAGAAATCATAACATCAACAGACAGTATTCATCAACCCACCCTTACAAAATGAAAAAAGATATCAAAAAAATTTAAACCTGATCTGGGTCAACAATGTGTCCTCCTTCAAAAACAATTCTTCTGACAGATCTGTCCAAGCAGTATATATAGCATATCAGACCATCTTATATGCTCAGTCAGAATAACAATATTGTTGACATATAGCAATCAGATCTGATATGATTGTGTTTATTAGTTGATTTTCTATTTAAGTTTATTTATATTTTGGGAAATAATCAAATCACTCTGATTTGATTTATTTCCTAATTTATGTTTACTTTATTCTGCATTCATTAGATAGCTGGCAGCATTGTATATATATATATATTTGTACTGTTTCTATTTCAATAATAATAATAAGAAATTTTCCTTCCCTCCTGTTTTAACCTAGCTGCACCCTAAAACACATGGTATCAGAGCTTCGGCTCTAATCCTGTGGCAGCTCACCATGTCCTTACAAACTGAAAAAAATTGTTCCTCCACTACTACAATACCAGAAAAAAATTCTAGTGACCCTAAAATCGTGTCAACCCCTACCACAAATGATCCACTATCCATAAACTCTGGTTTACAGCTTCTAATCCAAAAGCTGAATGGCAGAAACTATGTTGAATGGGCCCAGACTGTGAAGTTAGCTCTTGATGGCAAGGGAAAGTTAGGCTACTTGACTGGAGATACTCCTCAACCAGAGAAGACCGATCCAGCCTACCAAAAATGGAAGTCAGAGAACTCCCTAATCATTGGGTGGCTGATTCACTCAATGGAATCTTCCATTGGGAAGCCCTACCTATTCATTTCCACTGCAAAAGAGGTGTGGGAAGCTGTACGCGATTGCTATTCCGACTTGGAGAACTCCTCACAGATTTATGAACTTAAAACTCGTTTGTGGCAGTCCAAACAAGGAGATAAAGATGTCACAACATTCTTTAATCTCATGGTTGTCCTTTGGCAGGAGCTTGACCAATGTTATGAGGATGATTGGGAGAATTCCAAAGATGCAAA
>JBBPBQ010020321.1:17807706-17837588 GCA_037974755.1 Cicer yamashitae | reverse complement strand
AATCCAGAACTTGATGAAGTCCGTGGTCGAATTTTGGGCAGAAAACCGTTGCCTTCATTGAGGGAAGTATTTTCTGAAGTAAGGAGGGAGGAATCCAGAAGGAAAGTTATGCTGCAAAACTCTGATAGTACAAGGGTGCAAGAAACTGAGAGTTCGGCTATGGCTGCAAAGGGATACGAAGCAGATGGAGAAAGAAAAAAACGACCTTGGTGTGATCATTGTAGACGACCATGGCACACTAAGGAAACTTGTTGGAAACTTAATGGAAAACCACCCAACTGGAAGAAGAAGCCAAATGGAGAGGGTAAGGCCTTCCAAGCTGCAAATGGAGAAAATGTGGAGAATAAAGTTAACTCTGAGACATCTCCTTTCTCTAAGGAACAACTAGAGCACTTGTATAAGCTCTTTACCTCTATGTCAGTTACTTCTTCATCCTCTCTTGCTCAAAAAGGTATCTCTTTCTCTTCTGCTCTTTTGAGTTCCAAACCAAATTCAAAAACTCCATGGATCATCGATTCTGGAGCCACTGATCATATGACAGATTGCTCAAAATTGTTTTCCACTTATAGTACTTGTGCAGGTCATAAAAAGGTAAAGATAGCTGATGGTACTTTTTCCACCATAGCTGGAGTTGGTTCTATTCCTATTTCTAAAACTCTAACTCTTCACAATGTCCTTCATGTTCCAAATTTGTCATGTAACTTGCTGTCCATAAGCAAATTAACACAAGATCTTAACTGTTTGGCTATTTTTAACCCAGTTAATTGTCAATTTCAGGAGTTGAAATCGGGGAGGATGATTGGCAGTGCTAAAGAGGTCAATGGTCTCTATCTCTTCGATGATGAGGCTGATCTTAAAGAGGAATTTCATAGTAATTGTCTCAACTCAGTTTTGGTTCATAATAATGAGGAAATAATGTTATGGCATTATAGGCTATGACACCCAAATTTTTTGTATTTGAAGCACTTATTTCCCGAGTATTTTAAGAATAAAAATCCAGATCAGTTTTTTTGTGAAGTTTGCCAATTTGCAAAGCATCATCGTTCTTCCTATTCTCCTCAGGTGCATAAACCATCTAGTCCATTCACATTAATTCATAGTGATGTTTGGGGACCTTGTAGGGACCCTACTCCTAATGGAAGAAGATGGTTTATTACCTTCATAGATGATCACACTCGATTAACTTGGGTTTACTTAATGACAACAAAATCTGAAGTTGAAAGTATCTTCAAAAGTTTTTTTCAAATGATTTTGACCCAATTTCAAGTAAAAATCAAAATTCTCCGTAGTGATAATGGAAGGGAATATTTTAATAAACACTTAAATGAGTTTTTCCTACAACAAGGTATCATTCATCAAAGTTCATGTGTGGATACTCCACAACAAAATGGAGTGCCTGAACGAAAAAATAAACATCTCCTTGAAGTTGCTAGGGCATTGTTGTTTCAAAATAAGGTTCCAAAGTATCTTTGGGGAGAAGCAATTCTCACTGGAACATATTTAATAAATAGGATGCCTACCAAAATTTTAAATTACAAAACTCCTTTTGATGTTTTCACATGTCTATTTCCTAATAATAAACTTTCATACACTCTACCCCTAAAGATATTTGGATGTACTGTTTTTGTTCATATTCATGATCTGAATCAAGGAAAACTTGAGCCTAGAGCAAGAAAATGTGTTTTTATTGGCTATGCATCCAATCAAAAAGGATACAAATGTTTTGAACCTATTTCCAAAAAGATTTTTGTGACTATGGATGCCACTTTCTTTGAAAAAACTCCTTTTTTTGGTAATCATCTTCAAGGGGGGATAATTAAAGAAGATGATGTTCAATATTTAAAAATTGCAAATTTGGATTTTCTAAACAATTTGGAAAAAACAGATTGTGAGAAAAGTAACATAACAGAATCCTATTTGAAAATACTAGAAATTGAGGAAAATAACAAAACAAAATCTTTGGGTGAATCTAGTCAAGAAAGCCATGAACATAATATTCAAGAAAATGTTTTGACAGAACCAGAAGTTGAGAATGAGATAGTTGAGATTGGTAACGAAGGTATCCAACCATTTGACCACGTATACTTAAGAAAAAAAGTGCCTCAGAGAAGAGAACCTCAACACTGTCAAACATCCAAGGATCCAACAGGTACGAGTCTTTCTAATTCTGTTGTACCCTTTCAAAATTCTGAAAATTTTGATCATAATAATCTTGTCTTTGCTGAACCTGTTCCCAATGATTTTGTTCCTTTAGAACCTACCTTTGATGATTCTAGTCTACCCATTGCTATTAGAAAAGGGATAAGAGCATGTACAAAACATCCTATCAGTAACTTTATATCTTATGACAAATTGTCCCCCACATTTAGAGCTTTTACTTGTGAACTGACAAAAACAGAGATCCCAAGAGATATACAACAAGCTCTAAGGGTTCCTAAGTGGAAAGAAGCTGTCTTGGAAGAGATGAGTGCTCTTATAAAAAATCAAACTTGGAAAGAGGTGGATCTACCTAGGGGAAAGAGAACTGTGGGGTGCAAATGGGTATTTACCATAAAACACAAGGCTGATGGATCAGTAGAGAGGTATAAGGCCAGGCTAGTTGCCAAAGGCTTTACACAAACTTATGGTATTGATTACTCAGAAACTTTTGCTCCTGTTGCAAAACTTAACACCATTAGAGTTCTTTTATCTTTAGCGGTTAACTTGGATTGGCCATTACAGCAGCTAGACGTAAAAAATGCGTTTTTAAATGGAGATTTGGAGGAGGAAGTCTATATGGATTCACCCCCGGGGTTTGAATTTAAATTCAACCAAACGGTCTGCAAGCTTCAGAAGTCTCTTTATGGCTTGAAACAGTCACCTCGAGCGTGGTTTGAAAGATTCACCCAATTTGTTAAGAAGCAGGGATATTCTCAATGTCAAAGCGATCACACCATGTTTGTGAAACATTCTTCTGAAGGTAAAATGGCTATATTGATCGTTTATGTAGATGATATTGTTATCACTGGGGATGATTCTAATGAAATAAAAAATTTGAAGGCATCTCTTGCTGCTGAGTTTGAAATTAAAGATCTTGGGTCTTTAAAATATTTTTTGGGAATGGAAGTTGCAAGATCAAAGAAAGGGATTGTTGTATCACAACAGAAATATATTTTAGACATTCTAAAAGAAACCGGGATGATGGGTTGTAGGCCAGCTGATACTCCAATAGATCCTAATCAGAAAATTGGTAGTGATGGCAGTGGTGATCCAGTGGATACATCTCGGTATCAAAGATTAGTAGGAAGACTAATTTATCTATCTCATACTCGTTCAGATATAGCCTTTGCTGTTAGCTTAGTGAGTCAGTTTATGCATTCACCTCATGAAGAACATTTAGAGGCTGTTTACCGTATTCTAAGGTATCTCAAAAGTTCCCCCGGAAGGGGACTGTTTTTCCAAAAAACTGATCAACAAGGCATTGAGGTATTTACTGACGCAGATTGGGCAGGGTCCATCACGGATAGAAAGTCAACATCTGGTTACTGCACATTTGTTTGGGGAAACTTAGTTACTTGGAGGAGCAAGAAACAAAATGTAGTAGCTAGAAGCAGTGCTGAGGCAAAGTATAGGGCAATGGCCCAAGGTGTTTGTGAAATCCTATGGCTTCAAAGAATCTTAGAAGAGCTTAAACTTCCTATAAATCTTCCAATGAAGCTGTATTGCGACAACAAGGCAGCAATTAGTATTTCTCAAAATCCTGTTCAACATGACCGAACCAAACATGTTGAAATTGATAGACATTTTATAAAAGAGAAAGTAGATGCAGGTCTGATTTGCATGTCTTTTGTCCCTACTTCACAACAAGTTGCTGATATCCTTACCAAAGGACTGTTCAGACCCAGTTTTGAATTTCTTGTAAGCAAGTTGGGCATGCTAGACATATATGCACCAACTTGAGGGGGGGTGTTGACATATAGCAATCAGATCTGATATGATTGTGTTTATTAGTTGATTTTCTATTTAAGTTTATTTATATTTTGGGAAATAATCAAATCACTCTGATTTGATTTATTTCCTAATTTATTTTTACTTTATTCTGCATTCATTAGATAGCTGACAGCATTGTATATATATATATTTGTACTGTTTCTGTTTCAATAATAATAATAAGAAATTTTCCTTCCCTCCTGTTTTAACCTAGCTGCACCCTAAAACACATGGTATCAGAGCTTCGGCTCTGATCCTGTGGCAGCTCACCATGTCCTTACAAACTGAAAAAAATTGTTCCTCCACTACTACAATACCAAAAAAAAATTCTGGTGACCCTAAAATCGTGTCAACCCCTACCACAAATGATCCACTATCCATAAACTCTGGTTTACAGCTTCTAATCCAAAAGCTGAATGGCAGAAACTATGTTGAATGGGCCCAGACTGTGAAGTTAGCTCTTGATGGCAAGGGAAAGTTAGGCTACTTGACTGGAGATACTCCTCAACCAGAGAAGACCGATCCAGCCTACCAAAAATGGAAGTCAGAGAACTCCCTAATCATTGGGTGGCTGATTCACTCAATGGAATCTTCCATTGGGAAGCCCTACCTATTCATTTCCACTGCAAAAGAGGTGTGGGAAGCTGTACGCGATTGCTATTCCGACTTGGAGAACTCCTCACAGATTTATGAACTTAAAACTCGTTTGTGGCAGTCCAAACAAGGAGATAAAGATGTCACAACATTCTTTAATCTCATGGTTGTCCTTTGGCAGGAGCTTGACCAATGTTATGAGGATGATTGGGAGAATTCCAAAGATGCAAACAGATTTAAGAAAAGAGAAGAGAATGATAGGGTTTATATGTTTCTAGCAGGACTCAATCCAGAACTTGATGAAGTCCGTGGTCGAATTTTGGGCAGAAAACCGTTGCCTTCATTGAGGGAAGTATTTTCTGAAGTAAGGAGGGAGGAATCCAGAAGGAAAGTTATGCTGCAAAACTCTGATAGTACAAGGGTGCAAGAAACTGAGAGTTCGGCTATGGCTGCAAAGGGATACGAAGCAGATGGAAAAAGAAAAAAACGACCTTGGTGTGATCATTGTAGACGACCATGGCACACTAAGGAAACTTGTTGGAAACTTAATGGAAAACCACCCAACTGGAAGAAGAAGCCAAATGGAGAGGGTAAGGCCTTCCAAGCTGCAAATGGAGAAAATGTGGAGAATAAAGTTAACTCTGAGACATCTCCTTTCTCTAAGGAACAACTAGAGCACCTGTATAAGCTCTTTACCTCTATGTCAGTTACTTCTTCATCCTCTCTTGCTCAAAAAGGTATCTCTTTCTCTTCTGCTCTTTTGAGTTCCAAACCAAATTCAAAAACTCCATGGATCATCGATTCTGGAGCCACTGATCATATGACAGATTACTCAAAATTGTTTTCCACTTATAGTACTTGTGCAGGTCATAAAAAGGTAAAGATAGCTGATGGTACTTTTTCCACCATAGCTGGAGTTGGTTCTATTCCTATTTCTAAAACTCTAACTCTTCACAATGTCCTTCATGTTCCAAATTTGTCATGTAACTTGCTGTCCATAAGCAAATTAACACAAGATCTTAACTGTTTGGCTATTTTTAACCCAGTTAATTGTCAATTTCAGGAGTTGAAATCGGGGAGGATGATTGGCAGTGCTAAAGAGGTCAATGGTCTCTATCCCTTCGATGATGAGGCTGATCTTAAAGAGGAATTTCATAGTAATTGTCTCAACTCAGTTTTGGTTCATAATAATGAGGAAATAATGTTATGGCATTATAGGCTAGGACACCCAAATTTTTTGTATTTGAAGCACTTATTTCCCGAGTATTTTAAGAATAAAAATCCAGATCAGTTTTTTTGTGAAGTTTGCCAATTTGCAAAGCATCATCGTTCTTCCTATTCTCCTCAGGTGCATAAACCATCTAGTCCATTCACATTAATTCATAGTGATGTTTGGGGACCTTGTAGGGACCCTACTCCTAATGGAAGAAGATGGTTTATTACCTTCATAGATGATTACACTCGATTAACTTGGGTTTACTTAATGACAACAAAATCTGAAGTTGAAAGTATCTTCAAAAGTTTTTTTCAAATGATTTTGACCCAATTTCAAGTAAAAATCAAAATTCTCCGTAGTGATAATGGAAGGGAATATTTTAATAAACACTTAAATGAGTTTTTCCTACAACAAGGTATCATTCATCAAAGTTCATGTGTGGATACTCCACAACAAAATGGAGTGGCTGAACGAAAAAATAAACATCTCCTTGAAGTTGCTAGGGCATTGTTGTTTCAAAATAAGGTTCCAAAGTATCTTTGGGGAGAAGCAATTCTCACTGGAACATATTTAATAAATAGGATGCCTACCAAAATTTTAAATTACAAAACTCCTTTTGATGTTTTCACATGTCTATTTTCTAATAATAAACTTTCATACACTCTACCCCTAAAGATATTTGGATGTACTGTTTTTGTTCATATTCATGATCTGAATCAAGGAAAACTTGAGCCTAGAGCAAGAAAATGTGTTTTTATTGGCTATGCATCCAATCAAAAAGGATACAAATGTTTTGAACCTATTTCCAAAAAGATTTTTGTGACTATGGATGCCACTTTCTTTGAAAAAACTCCTTTTTTTGGTAATCATCTTCAAGGGGGGATAATTAAAGAAGATGATGTTCAATATTTAAAAATTGCAAATTTGGATTTTCTAAACAATTTGGAAAAAACAGATTGTGAGAAAAGTAACATAACAGAATCCTATTTGAAAATACTAGAAATTGAGGAAAATAACAAAACAAAATCTTTGGGTGAATCTAATCAAGAAAGCCATGAACATAATATTCAAGAAAATGTTTTGATAGAACAAGAAGTTGAGAATGAGACAGTTGAGATTGGTAACGAAGGTATCCAACCATTTGACCACGTATACTTAAGAAAAAAAGTGCCTCAGAGAAGAGAACCTCAACACTGCCAAACATCCAAGGATCCAACAGGTACGAGTCTTTCTAATTCTGTTGTACCCTTTCAAAATTCTGAAAATTTTGATCATAATAATCTTGTCTTTGCTGAACCTGTTCCCAATGATTTTGTTCCTTTAGAACCTACCTTTGATGATTCTAGTCTACCCATTGTTGTTAGAAAAGGGATAAGAGCATGTACAAAACATCCTATCAGTAACTTTATATCTTATGACAAATTGTCCCCCACATTTAGAGCTTTTACTTGTGAACTGACAAAAATAGAGATCCCAAGAGATATACAACAAGCTCTAAGGGTTCCTAAGTGGAAAGAAGCTGTCTTGGAGGAGATGAGTGCTCTTATAAAAAATCAAACTTGGAAAGAGGTGGATCTACCTAGGGGAAAGAGAACTGTGGGGTGCAAATGGGTGTTTACCATAAAACACAAGGCTGATGGATCAGTAGAGAGGTATAAGGCCAGGCTAGTTGCCAAAGGCTTTACACAAACTTATGGTATTGATTACTCAGAAACTTTTGCTCCTGTTGCAAAACTTAACACCATTAGAGTTCTTTTATCTTTAGCGGTTAACTTGGATTGGCCATTACAGCAGCTAGACGTAAAAAATGCGTTTTTAAATGGAGATTTAGAGGAGGAAGTCTATATGGATTCACCCCCGGGGTTTGAATTTAAATTCAACCAAAAGGTCTGCAAGCTTCAGAAGTCTCTTTATGGCTTGAAACAGTCACCTCGAGCGTGGTTTGAAAGATTCACCCAATTTGTTAAGAAGCAGGGATATTCTCAATGTCAAAGCGATCACACCATGTTTGTGAAACATTCTTCTAAAGGTAAAATGGCTATATTGATCGTTTATGTAGATGATATTGTTATCATTGGGGATGATTCTAATGAAATAAAAAATTTGAAGGCATCTCTTGCTGCTGAGTTTGAAATTAAAGATCTTGGGTCTTTAAAATATTTTTTGGGAATGGAAGTTGCAAGATCAAAGAAAGGGATTGTTGTATCACAACAGAAATATATTTTAGACCTTCTAAAAGAAACCGGGATGATGGGTTGTAGGCCAGCTGATACTCCAATAGATCCTAATCAGAAAATTGGTAGTGATGGCAGTGGTGATCCAGTGGATACATCTCGGTATCAAAGATTAGTAGGAAGACTAATTTATCTATCTCATACTCGTCCAGATATAGCCTTTGCTGTTAGCTTAGTGAGTCAGTTTATGCATTCACCTCATGAAGAACATTTAGAGGCTGTTTACCGTATTCTAAGGTATCTCAAAAGTTCCCCCGGAAGGGGACTGTTTTTCCAAAAAACTGATCAACAAGGCATTGAGGTATTTACTGACGCAGATTGGGCAGGGTCCATCACGGATAGAAAGTCAACATCTGGTTACTGCACATTTGTTTGGGGAAACTTAGTTACTTGGAGGAGCAAGAAACAAAATGTAGTAGCTAGAAGCAGTGCTGAGGCAGAGTATAAGGCAATGGCCCAAGGTGTTTGTGAAATCCTATGGCTTCAAAGAATCTTAGAAGAGCTTAAACTTCCTATAAATCTTCCAATGAAGCTGTATTGCGACAACAAGGCAGCAATTAGTATTTCTCAAAATCCTGTTCAACATGACCGAACCAAACATGTTGAAATTGATAGACATTTTATAAAAGAGAAAGTAGATGCAGGTCTGATTTGCATGCCTTTTGTCCCTACTTCACAACAAGTTGTTGATATCCTTACCAAAGGACTGTTCAGACCCAGTTTTGAATTTCTTGTAAGCAAGTTGGGCATGCTAGACATATATGCACCAACTTGAGGGGGGGTGTTGACATATAGCAATCAGATCTGATATGATTGTGTTTATTAGTTGATTTTCTATTTAAGTTTATTTATATTTTGGGAAATAATCAAATCACTCTGATTTGATTTATTTCCTAATTTATGTTTACTTTATTCTGCATTCATTAGATAGCTGGCAGCATTGTATATATATATATTTGTACTGTTTCTATTTCAATAATAATAATAAGAAATTTTCCTTCCCTCCTGTTTTAACCTAGCTGCACCCTAAAACACAAATATAATAATCTCGCTGATGCACAAGAAAAACTTGACTATCTATTTATTGCATATAACTATCCATACATTGTGAATAAGTGTGTGAGTGTGTATAAAGGTTCATTGGATTTGATTAACAACTCAGTTAACCACGTGTACCAATAGCTCCTGAGTTCAGATATTACTACATCTCCCTCTTACTAACCACTTGGCAGTGGGAAACTATTGTCCTTGCTATCTGCACACTATTAATGTACCCAAACATGTCCTCACTCATTGTAATATTCAAATTCTCTGAAACATATGTCCTCCCAGAATTTCACAATGCCTGCTGTGCAGGCAAGGCTCATCATTTACTTTTTTCCACTTCTAATATAAGATATACAATACAGAGAACCTCTGCAGCCTGTTTTGAGTGATCTGCAGAGCCCTACTCTCCTTGTATCCTGAATTCATGTACTGTATTACCTTTTTCAATGCTTACCCAAAGCACACTTGCATCTTTCAATTTCAAATCGAACTTGAGTCTGAGACACTCAGCACCTAAGAAGCCCAGTTACTCCAAAATTGCTGAAGCATAGGATACTCCTAGACATGTATCCATAAAGTATCCTCCAATTTTTTTTAAAAGAAAACATTGACCAATACATCTGGGATATACCTCTAAAACTTGAGCCTTGTTCTTCATCATGTTGTAAACAGAATAGGAGTGCATACTCCTTTATTCACGAGGGTATAAAAAACAGAGGCATGGCTGTAATACTAGTGAAGATGTTCATGGTCCATTTAATGATCACTGTGACCAACTTCTTATAAAGTTATCTTTTGGTTAATTAGACTTGGAAGCTAAGCTTGTTGGATGACAATAATAGGGAGTAGAAAATGATACAATTGGTACTACAGACAGTAAATAGTAAGCGATTGAATAGAGTCCAAGACTTATTTTAAATAGGGCTAATGATATTTTGTGAGAATTTGACATTGTTTAGGGGAAAAAATACATTACCGCCATGTTTTCAAGGGAGAATGTAGACAATTTCCTACATTTCCAACATGTTTACCAGACTTAAACAAACAGGCTATAGGGCTCCACAGAAACAGAATAGGAAAGGGAAAGAAAACAAAAACTATATTAACCAACAAGATAAGGGAATCAGTGTATTTGTACGTTAACAAAACTAGTAGACTTCTCCAAGGATTTTCCCTTCACAATTAACCAACAACCATTCCACTGTTTAAATTTTGTATTCTTTTGAGAATACAGCTTCCAACTATTTGAAGAGACACCTTCGAACTCTTATCCATATTTTGTCGGCTCTAATATAACAACAGTCGGCCAACCAAGTTCACATGGTTCAAAGTGTGCCTCTCTCTAGGCACTAGATACCACGTTAAGAGAGACAAAATAGAGGCATGTGCTTAGCTACTACAACAGACTCAATGTTTATTTTACGAGTGTAAGAAAAACACATGCAATTTTCCATATTATTGTATGAAAAAGTATGCCATTGCCATCACTTATCAATGTAGTCAATCCCACCTAGCGGGGAAAAGGCTTTGGCTGTTTTCCTATATCTAGATGATTTGCTGAACCTAGACATCTACACTGAACCTGAACATAGTAACACATTTCTAATGAAAGGAATGCTTATTCTCATGAAACAAGCACAAATGAAGAAATCGTGTACTGTAGTGCAACTGAAGTCAAACTACACATTTGGTAGTAAATTTACTCAAGAATGCAACAAAACAATAATTTGCAAAAGGGTTGGTAGATCTGAAAAGGACAGGATATAACAGTAGAGTTTCAATAATGTTAATGCATAGTTGCTTTGACAATTTTTTTTGCTTTTTAACTACAAAAATGACACATTTTTTCTCTTTTCAAATAGAAGCACGAGAAATAATGAAAATAATAAAAAGTTGTTTTTATTGTTTCTTATACTAGCATTTAAAAACTGACAAAAAAATGAAAACTAAACATCTTTATTAACTAAATAGACCCTTATATATTCATGCACAAAGATCCTAAACATGAGAAATGGCGAGTTATGCAAATAAAGCTGAATAATCGTACCTTTCTTTTAATGAAGACAAATATCGGCCAAGACATCCTTGATGAACGGCATGCCCACAAGAAGAAAGATGAACTCCATCACAATCTGTTGGGCCAAAACCATTATTTGCTAGATGCGTTGATGTTGATTCCATGGAAGCATTCTCATTACAAGCATTTCCAGATGCAGAAGAAATATCCGACATCTCTTTCACAAGATCAGCTGTATATTTCCCAAGCAATGCAGATCCAGTTGTGTTTGAGTTCCCTCCAACAGTTGGAACATTCTCATCCTCATTCATCAAATTTGAAGACAACAGAAGATCATGCATTTCGCCATGAATGGAGGAGTACATAATCTGCTCTAATGTCTCGAAAGTATATGGCGTTTTTTCTTTTTCCTCGCAAGACGTATCGGGGAGTTGAAAATTTTCCAACGCTGGGAAATGATTCTTGATATATTGCAGAGAAGCGTTAACTTCCCCAGGTTGCCCACTACAAGCTAATTCAGTGGCAGCATTCTGAACTAACTGATTTAAGTTGGAAGATGAAGTTGATTCCAAACTACCTGAATTCCGATTAATAGCCATTGTGTCTATCTCCTTGGTGTTAGTGGCAGGCATGTGTTCTTTATCTGATCGGCGAAGTTGGTCCCATGATGGGGGACCTCTGTCAACAGAACTAACAAGCCTAGATTTCTTGTACATAGAAAAAAGGCATGAATTAGAGCACGGGATAAAATAAGTAACCATAAATAAAAAAGAAAAAAAATCAGTGCAAATAACTAGAACCTATACATGATCTAGCTAATAGCAGGTGGACTGCCATCATATACCTGAAGAAGAACCAAAAATGAAATTGGATGTCTTGAATTGTGGTCATGGCAAAGAGAGCAAACAACTTGTTTGGATTCTTCAGAATCATGTTCAGCATCTAAGTCACCTTCATTACCAAGTTGAGAGTCGTCATCAACATTAGAATCAATGCTGGCCATAAATTTTGTCTGTTGGGCTCGCATTTTCTCCTACATTAAAAACCAAGTAAACCAAACACAAATTCAAAAGGAGATGGAAATTAAATAGGCACAGCAGAACAGGTCAACCCTGTAAGGATCTAAAAGCAAATAAATCATGTCTAGCACAATCGAGAATATTTGCAACCAAATGCCTTCCTTAGCCTGTAAAATACCCACCTAAATGATATGAAAACACTTGGGTCCATCAAAATATTCAAAAAATTAAATACTTCCATTTTAAAATTAATAGTTAAAAATAAAAAACACATCAAGATCATAAAACAGAAACATTATAACACTTCTATTATATCATTGAAAAAAATAGAGGAGAATAACATAACAACCTACCAATACTGCAGCCTGCCTCTCTCGAGCTTTTGCCTTGCGTTTCTCGCTGTCAGAAGCTGACAGTGAGACACTAGAATCTCCAGTTGGAACACTTTCAGGAATATGATTCACCACTTGAGGAGCAAGTTTTTGTAACTTAATCATGCAACAATCATCAAGCTCAGCAAATTTTTTCAATAAACTTTCAACTAGAGAAGATAAACCACCTGCTTCTACAAAGTTGTCAACATTTTCCTTTCTGTTCATTTCCATCAATAAAACAAGAAGTGACAACATGCTTTGTTCCCCAACACCATAAAATGAACTCTCGTCAATTATTTCTCCAGAGAATGCTATTATGGGAATTTGTGACACATTATTCTCACTAAATTCTTTCTGCTGAGAGCAGATATCTAATGATAATGATAGCAAATGTAGCGCCGGTAGAAGAACCCTATCAGGAGCACGAGATTCAGCAGATTTAAAAGTAACAACAGCATAAAATAGCACAGCACGGATAATCTCCAGGACAACTTTGCAAGTGGCTATTCTGGCTATCCCCTTCAGGGGAGGATAAATTTGGGTCCACTTGGGCAGCTGAGTAGTCAGTGCAGAGACGCTGCAGAAGCGCAAGTATCTTTCTTCGGCAACTTGTAAATCCTTCGAATTCCAACGTGGATGATACAAATCCAATTCTTTCCAAAATGGCCACCGCAGAGAATACATACCCTAATATAACAAAAGAAAATGCACAATAAATACAGGGAAGCAGAAGAAAGTCATAAATTTCTTCTAGAGTCCACAAAACCTGATTAAAGCCTGACGGATTGCAATATGAAGCAACAGTATCCAAAATATCTTGAAGTTTATCAAACTTGGAGAGATCGCGAGGAAGGGACTTCACCAATTGACTATGAGTAGCATCTCCAATGGATAACTTATAAATTAGTTCTCTTTTCAAACTTTCAGCAGTAGTTAGACCACAAAAGCGCCGTTCTTTTATTATCAGAATAATAAGAGTAAGCATTTCTTGGACTAAAACAGGTTCATATCTGAAAATAAGAACGAAAAAATTATAATTATAAAATTATATAAAAAAAAGATTAAAACAAATTAATGGCAACATGGATGGGTTTGCATGAACACTACATAACAGTAACACACAACAAAAGTAAGATGTAATTATCATTAACCCGGATCTTAAGATGATGAACGTGAGATCCTGATCAGATCAGACTATGATAAATGGAGACCTAGGTAGTTAATCCCAACGTTTCCCAGCGAGATCCCGCTGTCCCGGTGCGGTGCAGAGCCTAACCGCGACGGCGTGGTCTGCGACAGCGTGAAACAAGATCCTGGCGAGATCCCGCTATCCCGGCGTAGTTAATCCCAATGTTTCCCGGCGAAATCCTGCTATTATTTTGTCCTTCTCTGTTTTGTTGTTTCTAGTTTCACCTAGGAAGAAGAGGAAGTAGAATATGCTAATGAAGATGATGCTTATCTTTGATTCTAGAACATGCATTTGAGTTTTAATATTTAGTTATTTTATTACTCTATGTTAAAGACTTCAATATGCATCATCTTAATTTCCTTGACTTTTGTTGGTATTTCAATGTATGTTTTGACTAAGATTAAGACTTGTGGACTTCTATTACTAATTATGAATGTTTCAGAGTTTGTGTCATTTGTTAATTTTGCATTAAATATAGGTTTATAAGTGACAGAGTACTGATTAAGCAAGACACCTATATTGAACTGGTGGCTTCGCTGCATACACATCTAGATGTACAAACACTTTTCTAATGCAGCAGTACATAATGCACACTGACACTTGCTATAATACAATGAGTGACCATATGCAATATATCAGGTGTACAAATCTATATTAACAATAAGCTGGACCAGTAGATATTTCAGTTTCAGCACGATGAAATGAAGAGTGCACGGATTTTAAGATTTCATTTTAGTTTTTCTCTTTAGAACATTTATTCATAAAGGAGAGAAATTAGTTCAGAAGAAAATGATGAGATGCCCTCTGTAAAAATAGAACATAAACAAATAATACTAGGGGAAAAACAATACGGGGTACAGCATGTCAAACTCTGCATATCCTCAACAAAGAATCCCCTTAAAAAACAAATTAGCTAAGAAACCCCATTAGATTTACGAAAAAATTTCTGTGTTGTGGGAGACGACATACTCGCTAGACTGTTCAAAATTCAGGGATAAGTAGTTTGATAGTCCAAAGCGCTCTAGAACTCTACTGACAAAAAGATCTTCTGGAGCAAGTGCAGCACAACACTGAAGAAGAAATAGATCAAGCTCCAGACCTTGTTCAGACCTGTAGAAGTAAAAGACTGATATAGCATAATACAATGGATGTGATTCAATACTTAAATACAAATTTGACTTACCAACGCACTGATCTATACCATTCACATGATAGTAAAGCAGCGTCTCCATTTTTACGCCACATTCCAGCATGGACTTCAGCACAAAAGACCCTAATACGCAATGGATGCTCCATTATAAAGGCAGAGAAACCATATGGATGACTTCCTCGTAAAGCATGTCCAAAGAAGTCATTATAGATTGTTGATGATGAATTAGCAGCAGAAATGTCAGTCACAACTGGCACTTCAGATTCACAAAAGTATCTCCTTAGTGCCTTTTGTAACAGCATTGAAAGGAATCTATGAAACGGAATGTGAACAGATATATCTTGTGAACTAACATCATAGACTATCTGTGGCCAATCAGGTAATGATAGAGAACGTAACCCATCTGATTCAACAGGAAAATCTTCTTCCATGGTACTATCATTTGATGACGCAAGAAGATATTTTTCAGATATTCTAACATTATCAAAATTGGAACGAGCACTAGTATTTTCTGAACCAATTTCATCATTTGTTTTCAATTTACCCCTTCTGAAATTAGATATTGTTCTCTTAAATGCTGAAAAATTGCCAGTACCACTGTTTGAAGACAACATGTTAGGAAGTACCTCAGGGGTATTCTCAACTCCCAACCAATTTTCAACAGCCCTTAAAGACTCATATATCAACCAAGTGGCAGAACATGGAAGCAGATGTGAAGAAGTATCATATTTCATCTCAAGAACCTGTGATGAAGCGAAGACACTACTTTTACTGGTCAGATTACATGCAGAGCTTTCCTGGGATAGCCTCCCAACCTTAGCATGTCTTAGATCATCTCCATCATCCGATTCATTCCTATTCGTGCTCCAAACAATTTCATCATCCACCTCTCCCTTGCTAGCATCAGAAAACGCCCCATCCACCAATAGAGAGTGAATATTGGCTATAGAGTGCCCTAAAACAAAAGGCAAATGGACATTATCATTTTCTTCTTCTACAAGTTGATTCATTTCTCTCTTTTGAGGGTTCATTCCCTGCACATAGGACAGAAGCTTCATCCAAGTTCTTGAGATATCTTGATGGTCATTGGTTACATATTTGGATACCACCACATGGCTCAGAACAAACCGAATATCTTCAATAACTCGTACTGTTGTCTCATACAAATGTACCCACCTGGAAACCTGTAAGAGGACCATATATTTCTTTATCAAAGCATCATGCACGAAAGAAGATTGAAAACATGATAACAGGAAGTAAAACTGCATTTCTTTCATAGAAACTTCTTAACCATCTTCGCTTAAAATTATCTACAAACATAAAAGCAAGACACACACTTGATATTCTTGGCACATCTCAGGCATCATATCTACCAGAGTCGTCTTACTTTAAAAAGATTTAATTAATAGCTCATTACCTGTAAACGTCCATTTTCAGCACAAGAAATGAAAATATTCTCCAAACATCCCAACAGCATGGTCAGTAGGTTGATTTCCTTTACAAGACGCGGAGTAAGAGTTGGAACTGTAAGTATCTGCACAGAGAACATGGATAGTAGTGGATATCTCTTTAGAGGAATGTCGCTGCCCTCTTTAATGGCCTCCTTTATAATACTTGGATAGTAAGTGAGAAAAACTTTAGCAAACTCATACTTAAAAGTAGGCTCTCCCAACAATTTCAGGAGTAGCTCATGGAGTTTCTTTACAACATCATTAGTTAAAAACCTCTCAGCTCTCACCAGGACGCTCAATAAACCAGTAGAGGAAAACAACAACCTAGCAACAAAACTGAGCAAACTCTCACTTTGCTTGCAAAATTCTAAAAGCATGTCAACCACAGCAAAAGTTAGATCATTTGCAGCCTTCTTTCTTTTTGGAACAGAATCACTCGCCACCATTAGTCTGTCTTTCCAACAACTGAAAAGAGAACCAAGCACAGGAGAAACAGAGTTTGCAACTTCCTCCGGGAGTGGTTGTACCTGCTCAGCACCCTTATGCATTGAGCAGAACCCCTCTCGCTTCCACGCTGTCACATCTCCACAATCACAACAACCACCACCCGTGTATATAACAAAGTAATCATGTCCTGTGTGATCCCCATTCTGAAAACAAGGAACACAAATTGCACAAGTCGGGTCATGTTCACAAGTCCTACACCTGTAAGCTATATCAGTACGACCCCAAACAGCCCCACAGACACCCCTCTGGCAACCAGACATATTAGAAAGGTTGGTCAGAGCAGCACTGGGATCACCCTCAAACATCAACCACTTCAACCACACCAAGCACTCTTGAAACGTCTTCCTTGAACCCAATTTTGAATCTTGAGATACTCCTGCCAGTTCAGCATCAGTAGGCAATATAACAGACACCAAATCATCTATCAACTCCTTCTTATCTTTAAAAAAAGCAACCAAACCACGCCCATTGAGCTGCTCCTCAGGAACCCCAAACTCCACAAGCCTCTGAAACCCGCACCAAAATCCAAACATGCATTTCAATTTCAACATTAAAAAATCCAAACCCTAAAACTCTAAAAAAAAATCAATAACTGAAAATTAACTCAAACAAGAAAGGGGGGAACAATTCAAAACAACTAAATCAACCAACAAGATCATTTCTCATTTCTTGTATCTTCATTTCATGTGCAAATTGAATAATTATACAATGATCAAGTAATGAATAGTGTGAATTTTCAATAAGAAGCATTAAGAATCGAAAAAACTAATGTGTTACCCGAACGATTCGATCTCGTGTCCTGAGGGGTTGAGATTCGGAGGGAGAATCGATATCCATCTTATCAGCCATGAAGGAACGCAAGAAACGAAGGAAGCAACAGCACAAGGAGCGAGGATGAAGAAAACCAGAACCTTCACTCCCCAGGTTTGATTCTACGGAATAAAGTTCCTCAGTTCAATTCAATTCCGTGATTTTTGCGAAGAAAAAAAACGGAAAGAAGTGAAGAAAGGAGCGCAGTTGGAAACCCTAATTGGATTTGAGAAAATTCCCAAATTTTGATGTGAAATGTGTTAATCGAATTCCATAGTAAAGGATTATCTTTTCTTTTTTTTTTTATTAAGGTGATGAATGATGATGATGATGATAGTTATTATATGCAATGCAGCTACTATACTCAAGACTCCGACACTATTTCTTCGTGCCTTCTGTCTTCATATCTTGCGTTTTCTTTTCATTTACCCATTTTTTTCTTAATTTTGGAATATATATGGAATAATAGGATTTTATCATTTTTAAGGATTTTTTTTTCCATGAGGGAGGGTGGTATATGGTTAATTTTTTATTCTAAATCACCCTACTAATTTGTTTTTTCCATTTTCTTTTAAATAAATAAAAAAATTTCACACATATGTGGTGTTGTTTTGTTGTTTGTTCTGTTGTGTTTTTCGTTTGATTTCATATAGACATGTCACCTTTAATGCAAATTCAATCAATAACTTTAACGTTTTCTTCATCTTCTGAGGCAAATTCAATCAATAACTTTAACATTTTCTTCATCTCTTGAGGCAAATTCAATCAATAACTTTAACGTTTTCTTCAGCTCCTGAGGCAAATTCAATTTTGGTCATTTTTTACAACAGAAGGACAAATGAACAATGTCAAATTTAAGCATGTATCACTTTAATCAAGTTATTGAGGTCAAGTAGTTAATGAAATTGACGAATCATTTCAGATAACTTAAACTCAAATCTAAGCAGAAACAATTCTTGATTAAATTTTACTTATCTCCAAACCGAACTCTAAATTATTAAAGTTTCGTTTCCCTAACTTCCGGAGAGTTAAAACCAAAAAAGTGAACAATGTCAACGCAAAGATAAGTGAACAATGTTTGATTTATTTGATTTGATTTCTTTTCCTTTCTTTTGTTGGTGACAAGTAGCCATCACAATAGGGCGGATTTTGTTTTCTCCCCGCACCCGACTAGTCAGGCAAAACTTGTATTTGCCCCATTTTTTATCTGATGTGAAATTTAAGACTTCATCTTCGTTTGCGACGAAGTTCGGGCTTTTTCTTCCGCGCATGCACTCATTTATATATATAAAATAATAAATTTAAAAGTTAAGTTTATTTTAATCAATATAATAAAATAATAATTATTATACAATTATAAAATATTAAAATCATATTTCATATAGAGAGGATATTATAATTTTTAATATATATAAAAAATATTAAATATGTACATGCACATAAAATTTAAAAATAACAATAATATTATTAGCAAGACGGATGTGGGGCAGGTACAGGGCGAATATCAACACTCTCAACCCCGTCCTATCCGTGAGTTTAAATTTCGAGAAAAAATCGAATCGACACTCAATCAAAGTAGATTTTATTCGACCAAATCAATATTGGTTCACGTGAGTACCATCCGAGTGAAGATTGTGTTGCCATCTCTAGTGACAAGTGAACAATGTCATTTTCATTTTAGTGAACATTGTCAGATTTATTTTACTCTACTCTTTTTCTGACAAAAAAAAAAATAAACAATGTCAAATTTATTTTACTTCACTCATTTTTCTAACGTAATAACATGTAAACGATGGCAGATCCATTTTACTTTGCTCCTTTTTAGGACGCAAAGAGAGTTGAACAATATCAAATATATTTCACAAACATTTTTCTTCCAACACTCTACAACTCTATAAATATGAACATCTTTCATAACAACGTGTTCACATTGTAATTAAAAAAACTATTACATATTTGTGTGAGATGTGTACAAGTTGAAAAATGTAATCAACGTATATCGGGATCGGTTGTGCAAGACAAATGACATTGATCTCCCTTTACAAGATATATACATTGTGCCACAAGACAATGAACAAAGTTCTCAAGAATCATCCAAAATCTAGTCGTATTTTGTATTGAGATGGAATTAAGAAAAAATGATCAATCAAAATGATAAAAGTTGTGTTGGAGTGTTGGACTGTGGGACATAACAAAAATAATTGTTCAAATATTGTTGGGAATATTACACATTTAGGAGATTAATTTATTTTCATACTTAATAATTTTAAAAAAATAATAAGTTATTTTCTTCATCTATATTATTATTTTGTATATTTTTATCACCTAATTAACACTGTAATTAATATAATTGGTGGCCAAAATAATTAAAAAAAAGTTAAGAATTTTGCAAACACAATAAAAAAAAAATAAAAAATAAATAAAAAGGAGATGGGATCTCATTAAATGAAAAAGAAAAGAAAAAAAAAAGAGAGAGAAAACACTTATTTTGAGAAGGAAATAGAGTTCAAAATATAATAAAATATTGGGAGGGGGAAGTTGTGTATATAAGTGAAGGAGGGATAATTTTGAGTTATTTTTTTAAAAAAAACAATAATATTATTGGAACACAAAATTTGACAAATACAATACCATGATATTTAATGAAAAACAAAAAGTGATCCCATTATATTTTATATTTGTCTTTTATTTTATGTCAAATTTTGTATTCGAATAATATTACTGTAGAAAAATATATAAATAAAAAAATTATTTTTAAGTATAAATTTATTTTACACTAACTAACTATCAATAAAAATTATCATTTTGTTTTATTTCATACAAATAATTGTAGAATTTACTAATATTTAAAAGAGTGAAATGACTTGGCAAAATAGTTGACTTTGACAATGTTAGTGTAAAATAATTTAAATTCATAAAGTGAAATCACATGTACAATAAAATAAAAATAAGGAGAATTTGAGAGATCTTGTTCAAACTACTTACATAACTATAAAAAGTCTTTGTGGTGATTTTTTAAATTTCTAAAATTGGTAGAAGCAATCGAAATAGTCTTTTTTTTATATAGCACAATAGTCTTTTTTTTATATAGCACAATAGTCTTTATTTTTTTACAAAATATCAATAGTCTTTGAATATACTAAAGTTTAGAAAAACAATATCTCTTAAATTGACTTTCGTCTATTAAGTTTAAATAACTTATTTATATAATCTAAATGGTAAAAGAAGTTTGAAATTAAATATGTAGTCTTTGTTAGTATTTCTCTCTTAATGGAGTTCTACATTTCTTTTAAAAAATGGAAAAATAATCAACTCATTTTTCTTCATCCTCACCACCCCTCTCTTTGTCTCCTTCTCTCCCACTACTCTACAACTATCCCTAAAATGAATTTAAATCTAATTATAATAGATAGCTACCATTTCACATTCAAGAAAATATGTTCAACAAAATATGTGTTTTCTAATTAAATTATCTCATCTATAAAAACAAATTTACAATAACTTTTTGCCGACTAACTTGATGTTCGTTATAGAGTAATTAATTTGACAATAATTTTCTTTTTGTAACTTGATGTTCGTTATAGAGTAATTAATTTGACAATAATTTTCTTTTTGTTTTAGTAGAGATTATAAATATTACTATAATTCATTTTTAACAACTGTTAGTCTTAGTTTAAAATCAAAACAAAACATTCAACTTAACAATATCGATGTTTGCGAGCTAAGATTTAAAGGACAATTTAATCTACAAATTTTTAATAATATCGACGTTTGCGAGCTAAGATTTAAAGGACAATTTAATCTACAATTTTTTATTGTTAATTATAAAATCGTCATTTATTATGCATTCCATCAAATTAGGTCAAAAAAAAGTTAATCCTATTTACAAATGGTAATTGGACTAATGCTAAATTTACTAATACTAACTTACAATTGATGCTAACCAACTTCCAACAACCTTTAACAATATCCCAACTAATTCTAACATAAGCTAAAAAGATTGCTGTGTGAGAGAATGTCATTACTGACATGCTGAACTTGGTCTTGCTGATTGATCTTATTAAACAAACACACAGAAAGTATATGATGCAGGTATACATCTTCCTCATAAAGTTGATTATTGTACATTTATACATAAAAGAAACACAAACAAAAAATAATTAGATAAACATAATAATAAGATATGAATATAATAAGTTCGTTCATCTTCATAAAGATGGAAGTAATAACTATGCACTACAACATCAATTCCTAATACAAATGCAAAGTCCTCAACTTGTATGAAAAGATAGGATATTAATAGGCATCTATAATAACATTGTTTTCTAATAAAGACAATAACAAAACTCACAAGGACCATGGCTCTAAAATCCACTCTTCAACCTCAGTTACGGTCGCAATATAATAGTTTTAGAAGACTCTGCAATCAACTGCATTACCACAACATAAAAGTTCACGGCGAAACCTTGACTGCAATTTAAAACCATGACAAGGACCATAAAAACCGCATATAATTCAAGACACAAATGCTTAACTAGATCACATTGCTGAATGATTTATTTCTTTATCTTCCATTAGGTTCAGCAAGCCTTGATCTACACCCTACTTGCTCTAGAAACTTGGTAAGTCGCAAATGCTTTGCAGCCCATTGTTCAGCCAACTTCTGTTCTTTGGTTTCTGCATCTCTTTTCAGCCCTGCTAACTGTTCCCTATATTCTCCTTCGATTCTATCCAACGCAACCGCTTGTTCCTCTCTAAGAGCTTTTATCTTCGCTTCAATTTCCTCCATCTTCTCCCTCCTTCGACTCGCCTTCTCTGATTCCAACTGCAGTTCCACTCGGCTTAACCTCCACGCCGCCTCTTTCTTATGTGCTGCTAATGCATGATGCACTTCTTCCAACTCTTTACAGCAATCAACTAACTCAGACATCACCAAGTTTTCGCCGAAAGTTAGAACGGCTCCGTGAGGAGCTACGTTGCCTAAAACAAGTGGCGTATTGTCCGGTCGCATCCAGGGGGGAGGCGCTGCCACTGTTGATGGAGAGAGGCTTAGTGTCACTGATGGCGAAGGTGGCCTAATAGGTGCAGTGTTGTTCGAATTTGAAAGCCACGAAGGTAACAATGTCGATGTTGGCGCTTGCGCATCGGTATGCAGAAAAGAACTGTTGGAAGCAGCCATAACAAATGAAGGCGAAGGTCTCTCTTTCACTAGTTTCTCGGCGAAACTCTCGAGTATATGTTCGTACTTGCTGTCGTTTATCGGGTCAACGTTTCTGTTAATCACTTTTGTTTCTCTTTGTTGCTTTTCTTTGAACACTTCCCACCACTTCCCTAACCTCTTAGCAGTGCGGCCGGGGACTTGCGCGGCAATTTTCTTCCATTTGTTTCCGTGTGTTGCTTGAAGGCTAATAACGAGACGCTGCTCTTCTTCAGTGAGTGATCCTTTCTTAATGCCTGGCTTGAGGTAATTCTTCCACCTTTCTAAGCACGACTTTGCGTCCCGGTTAAGAGGTGTGTTCATGCGCTGAGACACGAGGTTCCATTCCCTAGGACCGTACTGTTTGACATAAGCGCGGAGTAATGCATCCTCTTCCGCTCTCCACCGCTGCCTATCCTTCATATCCAACAGCATATCCCACAGCTTGTTTCTTCAAACTTGAAATCTTCATACTGTCTCTAGAAAATTCATCACAATTCAATCAATTCACTGAGAAACAAAGTAGTATAGTATCTATCAAGAGGGGAAAATGTGAAGTTTATATAATTTATAATCATATGTCCACAAATGAATAAAATTGAACTATTGTTGTGACAAACATATATGTCAGAAATGTTATATTTCTACATGCTACAAAGAATGAAAATTCATATGCAATGAAGAATCTAATGAAAACAAACAATGCATACAAAACATTTAGGAAGAAATGCATGATTAGAAGAGAAATTCTCAAGGATTAATCAATGCCCTTTGAATTCAAAGCATTAATTTCTAAGCTTCAAGTACTAGTAATGATATCTATTCTTTCTGTCAGTAACTAAGTGGTAAATTATTTGACCAGCAGATAAATCTCCAGGTTTTGATAGCAAAATCATTATTTAAAGTCACCATGTCAAAAATAGATTCTAGTAATTATCGATTTCATTCTTTTTACAGTTTCAATTTCATTTCCCAGTTTCAATTAGACCATGAAAATATTTAGTCAAAATTGTGGCCTTCATTAGTTAAAGAGCCACCAGTATTGGAAAAACAGTAGCTATAAATACTAATGAATTATTTGAATAATTAAATGAAGATCAGGATAACAAGCATTTGCTTACAATTGGAGATCTGAATTAAAACAGGAAATTCTGAAAATGTTTTTTAAGCTAATGTAACATTCTAATCAACAATTATGAATGAAAACCCCACCAGAGGTTAAAAATCACAACAACAAAACCTCTAGGAATGGTTTCACAGGGTTATACACAACATTTCAAGACTAATCCTACAAATTCTTAAAATGAAATTTTAGATTAGCATCCATATAAGTAAGAACCACTCAAAAACCGAACAAAAAAGAGACAGAATGTGCAGCACAACATTTAAATTTTAAACACAAGACACAAACACATAATGGTTGAACTTGAATACTTTATGATAATTAAACAAGAGAACAAGTGTCCAAAACTCGAGTAACATCTCTAAATTCAGGAACACTCTTAACACAATTTGAAGTAACAACAAAATAATAGCACAAAAACTGAAGCATAAAATACATTATTATTAATTAGTACAATACAAACACATATTCTAACACCTGAGCTTCAAGCTGAGAAGAATTTAACTACCAAGTAAATTCACACAAACTAAATCCAAAACATGCATAATTCAAGAAAATTCACATAAACTATATATAATGCAAAATATAACAAATAACAAAACTTTGATTTCATCAACAACAAAAAACCAGTTAAACAAAACACCAGAACAAAGAAACATTCCTCCAAAACAAACCCACTTAGCAAAAAAAAAAAACATATTTTTAGAAGAAAAAAATAACCTTTTAGTTATTTAGTAGCAACCCAGATGAATTTTATCAAAGGAAAAGTAAGTAAAAGAAAATGGGGTTGAAAAGATAAGAAGAAGAAGAGTAGAAAAAATGGACACACTACCTCGGTGGTCTAATAATAATAATAACAAGCTAAATTCTGGTCCATGAAACAGAGAAGAGTAGCACAAGTTGATTAAAAAAAAAGAGAGGAAGTGAAAAACGAGGTGTAGTGTAAAAGCAGAAGCACCTTATCATGGTATCTCAAGAGAGAGAGAGAGAGTAATAAAAGAGAGTGAAATGGACCAGAGAGAGAGAAAAGTGTGATAAGACAGGACATGAGGAGAGAGACCCCACAAGAGAGAGATAATACAAGAGAGAGAGAGAGAGGGTACGTCAGTTTCAGCGCTTATTATGCGAGAAAGAGAGAAAGAAAAGGGCACGCGAGGGATAAGGGACGGACACACATGATCATCATCAGTTCACTCACTGCTACAGCTAGGTAGTACTAATAGTAACTACTAAATCACTGCTGTAACCCATTCATTATATTACTTTATATTTACATTAATCAAATTATAATTTAAATTTGAACACGAAAATGTATTTTTTTTTATTCTTTGTTTAACTTAACAATATCGATATTTGTCAGTTAAATTAAAACTTAATAACTCGACGAAATAGTATTAACTATTAGCTTTAGACTCATTTTAAAAGAATAAATCATTATTTTTTATTTTAAAATTATAAATGGACGTCAATTTAGAATCTCAAATTTACAAAATGTTTTGGTGTTCCTTTAAATTATCTAAAATCAAACAAAATATTCGTTGAACATTCTAAATCGTAAGTAAAAAGCTCTCTAATGTTGATAAATAGAGCATTTTGATTGAGTTTAAATACTTTGACAAAGTTAATTGATCTTTCACAAATTTGAGAATTCAAATTGACATCCGACTATAATTTCAAGATCCAAAAGAATAATTTACTCTTTTCAATCCCGATTTCAATCTTGTAGTATAACATTTTCAACTAAATAGTATTTTTTTTAGACTTTGGCTATATAAAAAAAAAAAGTTTTAGCATAAGTTTATGGTAGATTAAATTATAGATCTATATCAGTCGATCTAACTTATTTTCACTCTTAATAATAAATAAGTTTCAGTGTCCATTTATCATTTTTAAATTTAAGTATTTAATGATTATCAAATTCCTATTATCCAACATCTAAAAAATTTGTGAATGAATTTCATTTAATAACTTTATGTTATTACATTTTGTTGGGTTTCGTTTAGATTGAGTTATTTAAGAAAATATTTCATATTGTTTAGAAATTACTTCTTATGTTGCTGAACTTTAATTCTTTTAGACTTAGACACATATTTTAGAAATAATAAATTTAGATTGGTTTATTCTTTTTTACCCTTCATTTATCAAGTAAAAACAAAATTCATTTAATGCATATTTTTGGATTTTTAAGGGTATAAAAGGAAATACATCATTAATTACATCTTGATTTTCTAACAAAATCAAAATTTTGGGACAAAAGTAAAAATACTTAAAGGAGAGACGAAATAAGTACTTGGTACTCAAGTGGTCATGCGAGTCATCTCTTTTTCATGAGAATCTACCTCTTACAAAAATATGCATACAACTACAATATTAAGTTCCGTTATTAAGTTTGACATAGAGAAACTTTTTACTTATGAAATTTTTTAAGTAAATGATATGTTGATACAATTTGGATTATACAAGAGATTAAATAGCACATGACATTGGTTGACATTGATGTAATGTGTGTTGTGAAATTATGCCATGATTTTCAACATGCAAAAATTCTTGAAGTGGTTTTTAACTTCAAGTAATAATTCTTGGAGTGGTTTAACATTAAGTGGAAATTATATGAGTGGTTTAACTTCAAGTGAATTTTTTTGAGTAGTTTAACTTCAAGTAAAATATGCTCTTAATGGTGACGTTTAATATTTCTTTTAAACTATAATTGTCGGTGTAAACAATATATAAACTTTTGAAGTGATTTAGCTTCAGTGAAATATATATTTTTTGTGATTGAGTATGATGAATTCTTGGAGTAGTTTATAACTTCAAGCGAAATATGCTCTTTTTGGGTATAATGATTCTTTTGAATTATGATTGTCGCTATAGACAATGAGAGCAAACGATGCAACAATTTCAATCAAGTGAAGACTTTTGGATTTGGTTGAAATTGAATCATCTTGAAAAATGTCACACATCTCCTAGTATTATAAATGAATGGGGAAGTCAAGGCTACACATATGAACTTTAGTTATTTGTTATAAGTTGTACCAATCAAAAACACTTTAAACTTGCATATGCCTTTTTTTCTCTTATACTCTTGAGTAAGAGTGTTGTGAGATCTAGTTCAAATATTTGTTTCAGAGGTCGTATGAATGTGTTAGGGGTTAGGAGGCGTTTGAGAGAAGTATATGTGTTGTAAAAAAAATTACATAATGTTATTCTATAATTGTCATTAGACAACAAATCGTGGTTTTATTCTTCGATTTTGAGATTTCTATGTTATATTATTGTGTTTGATTATGTTTCTTTAATTTCTCAATTTCTAATTTTTAAATAAGAATTGTCTACCTTTGTCTTCTCTACCTTTCTCTCTACATTCATTCTATATTCATTATTTATATCTTGTTATTCTCTCTCGATTCTAAAGATCACTCTTTCTCCTATTTTATCACTATATTTGTCTAAAGTTACTATAACTTTAGCTGCCTAAAGCTAAATATTTGTTTTATCCAAAACATTTAAAAAACAGTAGGTTAGTTTAATATAATATAATTTATAGAGGACCCATGAAAAAGTGTGGAGAAATAAAATGTATCAGCAGTCACTCCTATTTAAATATAATAGTTTTTCACTCTACAACGCGTGGGACTTGGATCCTCTGCACCAACTTTTTATATACACTATCTCCGCCTATTTATCTCTCGCCTATTAATTCTTCTCTCTCTCTCTCTATTTTATCTTTTCTCCATCTCACTTTATCTTGGTGGAGAAGATTCTTCCACCAGTGAGGGTGTCTATGTAGTTTGACGCTAAATAGGTGAAATATCAATCACTGCATATGCTCTAACAAGTTACTGAACCACCTTTAGTGTTTAGATTGATCTTATAATATCTTTATTAAATTGAAACCAAACAAAGTTGAAAAAGAGAGCTTGTTTAAATTTGATTTAATTGGGTTAATACTTTTAAAAGTTAAAAAATTTATTTTTTTAAAAAGTATTTTTTTAAACACTCTAAAAATACCAATATTATTTTGACCTGAGTAGAATCGAATTGGATCCTACAAATCAGATTTTGAATTTAAACTTTATATATAAAATATGTTGTTTAAAGATCCTCAACAGAAATTAACCATTGACAAATTTAACGACATTCCGCATCAATAACATGAAAATAAAAAAAATAAATAAAAATAAAAAACACTCTAAATTTATTTGCCAATGATAATGTCATCACTGAGTTGCTGCAAGTTAAGGATCAGACTCTTACTTTTAATAAAGAAGTCTTTGAAATATTTTAGGAAGGAGAAGAAAGTTGGTGGGTCACCTAAGGGGATTAATAGATAGCTTGAGCTCACTCCAAATAGTATTTTTACTTTTTTACTTAACCATCTAGTTCTTAGGAAAGTAAGTCACACTAATATATAATTTTGATTGTGGATGTGTAAACTCCACAATCAAAACACACATCTAAAATCAAAACATAAATAGTGGGACTCCAACTCTACTATGTATTATATTATTGAGTTGTTTTTTGGTATAATTTATTTAAATTCAATAAATTCTTTTTACCCATTTAATAAAAAGAAATTGAATAGTTAAATAATTGTTAAATGAGTCTTATTGCATTAAAATTGAAAAAATTATTCGAAACTTTTTTAGAATATGAAAAACCAAAAATAAAAATTATGATACATATTTATACTTAAAATTAAATTTTATATATTCAATGATAATATATATATATATATATATATATATATAAATTAATGGGTCCGTATGTGGCACTTGTGATGAGATCTTATCTTAGAGATAAGCATTCCAGTTCTTCAAATCTCTTTTCCATTCCCATGATTTTAACGTTTTTGATAGCTTAAAGTTGCAACAAATTTTCTAAATAGATCAATGTTTGAATACTCTTCTCCTTCAATCAATCACCCTCTTAATTAGACGTAAAGCGTTGGTACAATTATTTATTTTTAAATAAAAATTATTAATAATTAATTGTTAATTTTGTATTGAACGAAAATGAAATTTCCCTTCACCATGTTGAAGACTGAAACCGACCAAATTCATCAATTGGAGCGACAACAAAAGCAATTCTCAATGGTTATCAACCCACTTGGGGAAGGCCTCAAAAAAAATTGTGTGACTGCAGTAAAATATAAGGCACTTTATATCACTTGTTTACATGCCATAGATGGAGGTGTATAAGTTGAAAAATGAATTCATTGTTTGTTGAAAATAGTTTACCTTTTTCTCACGTCACATACTAATATATGTATTCAAAAATCTTTTAATTAAATAAACTTTTAAAAAAGAACTTTAGTATAATTTATATATAGTAAAAAAAAAAGTAAAAGTCTGATTTGGACTTGTAGACTAAGTTGTAATCTTCTATTGATCTCCAAAATATTCATACTCCAAATTACATAGTACTTCTTAATATAATATTAAAAGAATATAACCAATGTAAATTGATGAGTTGATAAAAAATTAACTCACACCCACAAATTCTATGAGAAAACCTCTTTGATAAGTACCTCTATCATGACTATGGTTGTTTAAACCTTGAGGTTTGTCATAATTTTGATGAGTCTCAGAAAACAACTAATCTAAATATATATATATAAAGAATAGTAAGGAATATACTTGAATTTATCTTTTTCAAATTTCCAAATGAAAGGGGTGTGTAAAAAGGCAAGTGTAACTGTAATTCCATAAATAAACATGACAAGAAAGGAAGCGACAAACAGTAGCATTTGCTTACGTCTCTCTCGGGGAATTTGAGAGTAAGTGTTACTGTTATTTTCTAGTAGAAATTTGCTTACATCTTATTCTTATGAGTACTACTACTTACTTTAAAGCACTCTATTAATTATCTTCAGAAAAATGCTCTTTAATTTGGTACCAACAACTACCATATATATGAACATAAAAATCTATATATATTTTAAAGGCACAACACCAAACTATATCACAAAAGAAAAAAAAAAAAAAC
>JBBPBQ010020321.1:17786654-17799715 GCA_037974755.1 Cicer yamashitae | reverse complement strand
ATTTTTTTTTTTTTAAGTTGTACTACTTTTGTCTCATAAAGTCTTAATAAATGTTATTTTAATAAAAAAATATTAAAAAAAAATGTTATTTTAATTATTTTTGTATTATTTTCTCCGTTTTATAATGAGTGTCATTTTAGTAAAAAAAAATTTATCTTAAAATAAATATTATTTTTTAATTTTGAACGCAACTTTAATAACGTTTTTGTTATACTACCATTCAAAAATTAGTATATACACAACTTATAAAATATTATTATATTTCGCATTTTGATGATAGTGAAAAATCCATCAATAATTAAGATGAATAATTTGGTAAAATTATTTATCTATTATCATTAATTATTATATTTTTTTGGCTAAATTACATCCGTGATCCCTTAACTTAATTTCATTTAACGTTTTAGTCATTTATCTTCTTTTTTCCCCCACAATTTGGTCCTTTATTTTAATTTTAAGTGACAATTTGATCTTTTATGTTTTAAAATATCAACAATGTTATCATTTTTTTTTTGTAAAAATTCATCAAAAATTTCAAACAAAACCCATAAAATTAATTATCATTCTCAATATAATGCAAATTTTATCAAATTCATAACTTAAATATTTAAATAAACTCATATTTTCATCTCAAACAACATCAAATAAAGAATAAAGGACTAAATCAGGAAGAAAAAAAAAGATAAAGTACTAAAACGTTAACTGAAATTAAGTTAAGGGATCACGGATGCAATTTAGCATATTTTTTAATATATGCGCAAAAACTTTAATCAACATTCATTATGAGACGGATGAAGTATATTATTCTTTAATGATTATTATATTATATATTCTTCAATTATTATTATGAGACGATATCTATTTTGAAATTGTGAGTCTGATGAATAATAAATAAATAATATTTTTTTATAAAAAAAATGCTAAATAGCACCCCTGGTCCCTTAACTTAATTTTAGTTAACGTTTTAGTTATTTATCTTTTTTTTTCCCGATATGGTTCTTTATTTTAATTTTAAGTGATAATTTGGATGTTCTATGTTTTAAAATGTCAACAATGTTATCTTTTTTTTTTTTGCAAAAATTCAAAAAAATCATCAAAAATTTCAAACAAAACTCAAAATTAATTACCATCCTCAATATAATGCAAATTTCATCAAATTCATAACTTAAATCTTTAAATAAACTTATATTTTCATCTCTAACAACATCAAATAAAGAATAAAAATATGAGTTTATTTGAATATTTGAGTTACGAAATTGATGAAATTTATATTATATTGAAAAATATAATTAATTTTATGGGTTTTGTTTGAAAATTTTGATGAATTTTTGTAGAAAAAAAAAGATAATATTGTTGACATTTTAAAACATAAAACATCAAATTATCACTTAAAATTAAAATAATAAATCAAATCAATTAAATAAAATAAAAAATAAAAAACTAAAATATTAACTAAAATTAAATTAAAAGACTACAATTAAAAAAAATTGTCCCAACTGATGTTGAGAATTGGTTAAAATAAAAGCAAGGAAAAGTGGGAAGATACCGAAACGTCGCAAAAACACAAAGGACTATGCTTACAAAGTGTCTAACTACTTTAGAGCACTACTAGAGCTAGCTTGGTTTTGGTCTGACACGTGAAGAAGGGGTAAATCTCAACTAGGGAGAGCTCCATGCTCCAGCACCAGCTATAGGAAATAGAGTGAAGAGTGAAGACAAAAGCACTGAAATGAAGCAGAGGGAGAAACAGAAAATTGGAATTTGACAAGACATGGGGAGAGAGAGAGAGAATGCTAAAGCTGCATTTAATGCAGAAAAGCAGAGTCATACGTTGGTTTCAGCGCTCAAAATACTACCCTCTCTCTACATTCTCAACTCCAATCCCACCACATAACACAAAAGATAAATGACTTAACCACTATTTCAGTTTCTCAAAATGTTTATTCCATTGTTTAAAACACCTTCATTTTAAAAGTGGTAGTATTTATATTTTGATAAATCACTATTTACTCTTTAAAATGTAATTCGCTATCACTTTCATCTATTATTCAATAAAAAATTTAAATTAATTATTGAATAATTAAAATTATTGTTAATTTAGTCTCTAATTTTAAATTAATTATTAATTATTTGAATTTGTGATGTAACGTTGACATATCAGTTTTTTTATTATTATGTCTATAGATGATTTTGTAAGCATTAAAATGATAATTTTTTAAAAAAAAAACTAAAAATTGAAATAAAAACACAATATAATGTCAATTTGATTCTTAAAAAATATAACTTATTATTATAACAGTCATTCAAACATATAATTTAGTATTAAACTACTCCACGACAAACATAATTTAAATTTGGTAACTAAATTCAAACTACACCAGAATTTGCATCATAGCTTTTAATGATTCTAACTTGTTCTCATTTTTAATAAATCTACACTCATTCTGTACCATTAGAATTGATTTTATTCATTTGCAATTTAAATAAATTTTATATGGGCACAAACTCAAATTAAAATATTTGGACACACTCTCACAAATAAATAAATAAACTAATTGAGATATAATTTAATCATATTACTTAATCATTTTTTGTTTGATTTTTTTATATACAAATACTACTAATAATCGTTTAAATAAGGCAAAATACCTCTTTTATTTCTTTAACTTAATTACAAATGACAATTCAGTCATTTATCTTTTCTTTTTTCTCAAATTGATCTTTTACTTAATTTTAAGTAACATTTTGATCTATTATATCTTAAAATGTCATCTATGTTAACAGTTTTTACATAAATCCAAATTTTTGTTCATCATCTTTAAATAAATTCCAAAAAATTTATCAATATTAAGAAAATTCATATATTCATCAAATATATAACTCAAATCTTCAAATAAATTCATATATTCATCTTCAACATCATTAAATCCATCAAATAAATAACTCGCATTTTAAAATTTAATTCTCAAATCACCAAAAGAATATTTTCTTCTTTTTATCGTTCTCCGAATTAAATTCATAAATCGTTTTTCTTTTGATTCTTCTCCAAAACAAAATTTAATAAAATTTGTACCTACAAATATATGCGGATAAAATCTACAACGAGTACGAGACGAGTATTTGCAGATAAAATAAACAGATATTTTGACTACTCATTAGTTAATTGATAGATATGCGGATGTAATGATATCCGTACTAATGGATATTTGTACACATAATAAATTTATAAAATTGATATGTTCTAATAGTTTTTGTCTATGTATTAATAGTTTTTATAATAAAATTTTGTTATATATTTTATTTATGTGTTAATACATTAATGTTTTTATGTGTTACTATTTTTTTTTTGACAAAATAGGAGGAAAAATTATACACAATGCAACAAAAAATAATTTTTGTACATGAAGATATTCATATATATATATATATATATATATATATATATATATATATATATATATATATATATATATATATATATATATATATATATATCCACTAATATCCGTGGATACTTAAAAATCCACCAAATGTTCGATAAGAGGATACCCGCATAAATACGGATAAGATAGTGATATTATTTGTATCCAATGAATATGATAGCAAAATAATATTCTCCTTACTGGTAGATACTCATTGTCATTGTTACTCTCGTGCGCTTGAAATCCCCAACACATTTGTCTCATATTAATTATTTTTTTTAAGGAAATGCACATAACATATATTGCTAGGCTTGTCAAAACAGGCACCAGCCCGTTTAAGGTTGACCCTAACGAATTGCGAGCTTTTTTGAGTTGGGCTAAAAAAGTCATATTTTAATATGGGCTGAAAAAATATTACCTGAGTCTGACCTTAAGCGGGTTGCGGATAGCCCACACTTTCTTTTAACATTATTATTATTATTATTATTATTATTATTATTATTATTATTATTATTATTATCATTATTATTATTATTATTATTATTATTTTAAAAAAAAAATTGTTTGCAACTCTTTTAATTTGAAAATTTTCTTTGATGTCCATTTTTAAATTTTTTTTATAGTATACTATAATTGTATTAAGAAGGAATCAATTTGAATGAATATAAATTGTAAACCAATATATAACTCAATTTGAATGAGTGTTGCTGTTGAATCATTGAAGGATAACTGTGTTGAATCTCTTTTGAGCCAACTTTTTTTAGTCTATAGCCCAATTTTTTTTAAACTAGTTTTGCAGACTACTTGGTAACTGTAAGAGTTAACCCAAATGGGCAACATATTTATTTGAACTTCACCAAAAAACCTTGAAAAACTTTGGTTTGAAATTATTAAATCCAAACACTATGTTTTAGCAAGTTGACCCATATGTACTAGCTCGTTTTGAAAGCCTTATATTGCACTATGTGTAGTATTTACCTTATAAATTTATTTTGTTTTCACTTATTAAAAAAAGAAAAAGGAAATGCATAGGAAAAAAATTCTTTAGCCAATTTTTAATGCAAAACAGAAATCTATTGCTAGTATATTATTGCATCTATATTAATAAATAAGGATAACATTTGTGAAAAAGTAATAAATAGTTTATTGATATTACAAAATAAAAAAACATGCATGATACTAAAATATTTTAAATGTGATCCTTAATATGATATGGATATTGTTTCTTAAGTCCTAGTTTAATTGATAAATGTCGAAATTGTTAGGTTAGATATCATATTTCTCAAATTTAAATTCAGACATTCACAGTTGTGTGGGGGTTTTGGTGGTAATTAGGCGCGAAAATAGGCTAGGCCGTTCTAAGCTTGCAAGGGTTGAGCCTAGTCTGGCAAAAAAATTAAAGGTCTAAGTCTGATATGTGGCATGTAGTAGACTTACTTTTTAGGTATAAACTCTGCCTTGATGAAAGTCTGGTATGGTCTATTAGCTTTCTTAAAAGTCTATTTCATTTTAAAATATTTGAATAAATAATCAAACATATTTTTAAATAGATTAACAAATTAATATATCAATGAAATAAATTCTATTTTGATATTTAAAATGACATTTTGAAGAAATTGGCTTTATACGGCATCGTACTTCAATTTTATTTGATAATAATACATTTAAATATGTCAAAAATTAAAGAAAATTATTATGCATAAATTACTAAAAGTTCAATGTCGGACAAAAATATCAAAATTTAATATAAAAATTATATTATTAATATTATTATTTAAATATGTCGGTCAGATACGTCTAAAAGAATTTTTATATAGTCTTCAGTCTAATATTTTTAACTAAATAGGATTTTTTAAGAATTTTTGGCCTTGTTGTTTTAAAAAAATTCTTACTTGACGTAGGCTAAACCATAGACTCATATTAATTAACATGGACTATTCCTACGGTTAGTGATAATTATACTATCTTCAAGGCCGGCCCAACACATTATGAGGCCTAAAGCGAAATTATCATACGGAGCCTTTTTAAAATTAATAAATAAATTATTAATATTTTTATTTAAAATTGATCTTTCGTACTTTTTTTGATGCAAAATCATTTATCAAATTATTGTAATCGATTTCGTTTAACTATTCTTTTTCAATCGATAATAAAGCTAATCCATTTAATTTTTCTTGTAACATCGTTGATCTTATATAAGTTTAATTCATTTGAGTTTCGAAAAGCTTATTTCTGCTGAAGCGACAGTTATAGGAATTGTTAACATTATTCTATAAGCAATATATGCATTTCGAAAAACTTTTTGTCGTGTTGATAGGAAAGTTTCAGACGAACGATTCTAAGAGACATTTTTAGTAAAAAAACAATGCCTTTAATATAAGATGGTTTTTAGTGAAAAGAGAATGAATGCATTTAATATTAAAAGATTCAACGGTACAGTATCCTCATCCTCATAAATAGTTGCATCGATATTAATTGGCTAATAGTACAATCAACACACAACACATGTATCAATTCAAATGATGATTACGTCAAAAATTAAAAACAATTTGGAGGCTTTTTTTTGTTTGTGCATGTAGTTAAAGAGTTTTGATAATATATTATTGAACCTTTATACCGTATAAAAATTAAAGTAAAATAATTATTTTTTGGTGAGGCCTAAAGCAAGGGCTTTAGGAGCCTCTCCCTTGAGCCGGCCCTGACTATCTCATCAATTAATATATATATATATATATATGAGACGGATATTGTATTTAGGAAAGTCATTTTATCATGAAGTTTGTTCAGTAATTGTCATGCATTACCTTAAAATACATTTAATATGAGATGAAGGAATTATTTTGCATTTCTAATCCATTGCGCAGTGCTAATTTCATGTCTAAGTATAGTATTTCCTCCAATCTTGAGTATAAATAAAAGTAAACACGTACTAAGAATTTAATCAAAAAAAATAATATTTTTTTTATCTCATCAAGATAATATAATGAGTTTTCTATTTATCATCCCGCACTTATACTTCTCATCCTCGATATATTTAAAGAGATTATTTTACTCTTTTTACAATATATAAAAAGTTGATTTTTTTTCTTTTTCACTTACACATTCGAAACTTTAGTAGAAATTATTAGAAAAATTTCAAATTTTTGAAACTTTGATTGTTTATAAAATTTTTAAAATACAAAATGAGTTGACTTTCGAAAGTTTGAATTAATTTGTAATTTTCGAAATACAATTTATTATTTTTATAAAATATTTTTGAAGATTTCACCTTGAACAAAAGTTTCGAAATGCAAAGTTTCGGAATTTTAAAATTTCAAAACATGAATTTTTTTGAAAGTTTCGAAAATCAAAATTTTGAAACGTAATTTTACATAACGAAACTTTTGAAGATGATAGTTTCGAAAATTTAGAATTTCACTAAAATATTCAAAATGTAAATTTTGTTTTAAAACAATTACATTACTTTTTTGAAATTTCCTATTTCGAAAATCTTCTATTCTATTTCGAAAATATCTAAATTTCTAAAATTTTCTATTTCAAAAATTTCCTACTTTAAAATTTACTATTTTAATATAGTAAACTAAGTAAAATAATCTCTTTAATTGTATTGAGGAGGTGAGAGATATAGGTGGAATGAGAAATAAAATACTCTAACATAGTTAATTTGGATCTCAAGCGCATGCATTTGAGAAAAAGCACAGTTATATATACTGAAAATTGGTTTTCGTACCTCCCAATTATTGTTGTACCCCACATTTTAAATTTTTTTGAGTGAAATTACCAAATTATCCCTAAAAATTTAGTAAAATTCACAAAAATTCCTCGTACCCCCTCATTCTGAAATTTCCGGAAAAAGTGAGTCCTGAGTTTTTAAGTTTTTTCCCGGAAATTTCAAATTCATTGAAATTTCCTTTGAAATTTCCGGTACACAAAATACGTACCGGAAATTTCATTTTTGGAATTTCCGGGAATTGGTCCGGAAATTTGAAAAATCCGGTAGTTTACTTTCAATACCGGAAATTTCAAATTTCCGGGAACAACTCCCGGAAATTTGAAATTTCCGGGAATTTCACCGGAAATTTCAATGCCACTGAAAATTCCGGTAGTTCAGTTTTTAAATTTTTTTTTTAATATTTTGTTATTTTTTAATTAATTTTTTTCATTCTATTGTTTACAGTGAGGACCAGAGGAGCTAAAATCAGCGGTGAACATTCTAGAGTTCGGCCGCCTACGCAGTCAAATAGGAGAGCGGCAGTTGAAAAACATAGAAGGAAAAATGAAGAAATAGATGTTCACCAGCAGGATCAGCAGGAGGATCAACAACAGCAGGATCAGCAGCAGCATGATTATATTGATGATCAGCAGCAGGAGCAGCAGGATCAGGAGCAGGAGCTGCCTGATGCTCCATTATTTCCTGGTGGTCCGTACGATTTATCTGTCCTGAAGAATTATGAGGACCACATAGCTGTAAAAATCTGGAATGGGGAGGTTAGTTAATAATATTTATTATTTTAATTATTTATTATTATAATTATTTGTTATTATAATTATTTATTATTTTATTTATTTATTTATTTTAATATATTTGTAGTATAATTTGTTATATTTAAGTTTTATATTCATTATTTAAATTTTAATTTATTGTGTGTTTGTTATTTATTGTAATTAAACAGGATAGACGCGCCCTTAAAGTGGTCTCAAATGGCAAGAAGCAGACCAAATTTATTGACATTAGAGCTGTATTACCTACGGAGATTGATCATTGGATTACTATATCTGGACTACGTCCTCTCCAGCGATGTAGTCTGAGTATGATTGACGATAATCTAATATCAGCTTTTGCCGAGAGATGGCACGCAGAGACGAGCTCATTTCACCTGCCATTTGGTGAGATGACTATCACTCTGGACGATGTCAGGGGTCTACTCAGCATCCCATGTTGTGGTGAGTTCTTCACCCCTCCAGCTAATTTCACTGAAGACCTGGCGATTACTGCTGCCGTTGAATTACTAGGAGTTACTGTTGATGAAGCAGTGGCAGAGACCAGGATTAACAGAGGTCCATCGTACAACTTTGAGTGGTTGAAGTCGGTATTTTTCACACAGCTGCGTGATGGACGATACGATTGTGCAGCTAGGGAATACCTACTACATTTAGTAGGGTGTACGATATTAGCAGATAAAAGTTTTACACTAGTATCTGCTAAATATTTGTTCCTGTTTCACGATCTTGATACATGTGGCAGATGAGCTTGGGGACCAGCAGCACTTGTTGTGTTATATGACTATCTAAGAGATAGTACTCTACCGGCAACGAAGCAGATCGGTGGATATTTATCTCTCTTTCAGGTACTATTATATTATTTTCCATACTTATTATATTGTTATTTGATAATATGGTTAATTAATTATTTGTATGTTTTTATTATTTACAGACCTGGATATATGAGCACTTCCCTCATATTTGTAAAAGGGAACTCAATGAGCCGCTTTCTTTCATGCCTCGGATGTATCGATGGACTGCTAAACAAACATCCGGGAGCGTGTCGTACTACATAGCAAAGTTGGATGCTTTGAGGGAGTCTGAGGTTATATGGGCAGTAAATTACGACGAGGACTCTACCACACGGTTTCAGTCTGTTTCGTTGTTTACTGGACATATTCGTTGGTGTTCCACTATGGTACCTTATTTACCAGAGAGGTGCATCCGACAGTTCGGATATACTCAACATATCCCTCCTACACCACCTATGCTTGTAGTACGTGATGTGGATGTCGAATGGAGTATGTACCGGAACTCTGTTCGAGCCCTTCGTGCAGTGTTGCATCGGGCTACATATCCACACCAGACTGTTGAGGGGTACATCCAGTGGTACTATAGGATATCTCATCCTAGGATGACCCCTCACGTTGCTGCAGATGCTGCTCCTAGTCATGATGGAGGTCATACTGATGTTGCTGGTCCTAGTCATGCTGGAGATCATACTGATGCTGGAGGTCCTACTAATGCTGTGGGTCCTAGTGATAGTCGTGGGGAGTGGTATACACGGTGTCAACACATCAGTGGTCTGATACAGGAGAGTTTAGATTTAGATAGACTACCGGGTGATGATGACATGCATGCTTTATTAGAGAGGGCTTTATACATCTCTAAAGGAGGGAGTTATCAGTAGTATTTATGTTGTATTTGTAATATTTAGACTTATTTTTATTTACTTAGTATTCAGACTTATTTGCTTACACTTATTATTTATTTTGTTATTTTATTATTTATTTAGACTTAATTGTGTTATTTGCTTATACTTTATATTTATTGTGTTATTTTATTTAGACTTAATTGTGTTATTTGCTTATACTTTATATTTATTGTGTTATTTTATTTAGACTTAATTATGTTATTTGCTTAGACTTTATATTTATTGTGTTATTTTATTCAGATTTATTTATCTTGTTCAATGTGGTGAATGTAAACTAACTAATTGAAAACAACATATAATATGTATTGAATAAAACTTGTTACAAAAGTGTCAATCATCTGCTAAAGACATATAATCTGATGTACCCTCTAAATCTAATGAACCCCAATGTTGTAGACGTCTTGCATACGCTACAGCCCATGATGTAGACTCATCACTACGGTGCTCCTTCCAATGCCATGCTAGTGGAGGTAATGGACATGTTGCTTTCAATTTAACCTGAACCCAATGACTGTCATTAACAAAACCAATGCTGATAATACGATCACGTGATAGGTCTCCACTGTGTGCACCCGTCAATGGGAAAAAAGTCAAACAAAAACTTTTTGCCAATGTCACAAGAACGAGATTATATTTTGTTGCTATCACGTAACTCATATCTGGAATGCTCAGCCACTTTTCCATTGGTTGGTTTCCCAGTTCATATACAAGTAAAGAGTCAGTCACTTCTTGCAAACGTTCCTTGAATAACGCAAGATATAAATCAGGTTTGGACTTAATCTCTAAATACAACTGTCGACGCACAATGCTCCAAGATTCTTCACTATGGCCAAGTAAAGCAGCAATATCACGATATCCATAATTTCCATCTGCTTTAATATTAACTACGTCTACAATATATGGATGTATTAGAGCAGGAAACTCGTCCAAATATTTTCTAACCTGAGGGACTTTTGGATGATTGGGAGACTTGTTTGGATGCTTGGTAGACTTGTTTGGATTTTTGGGAGACTTGTTTGGATGCTTGCTGGGAGACTTGTTGGGATGCATCAACATGTTCAAAAAATGAAGGGTCGCGATATACATCAAATCCATTCGGCTTATTGCCTTTTTTCTTCTTCACACCACCTTTTGTTTTTATCTTAGATGGTGGGGCACACATTGATGTTGTTTCTGGATATGCAACTTTACGCAACTTGCTCTTCAATGCCCTTCTTCCCACAACATTAAGTGTTTTCCATATTTTCCAAATAACATTCATCTCACATGTAATGTCCAACTCCGAATCCTTTTTCAACTGTTCTTCCTCTTTATCAGTATTCATGGTTAATTTCCTCCATTGTATATGAATAGCCTCCAATGGAATTGGAACACCTTTCAACTTGTACCGTGCCAACTCACATGCACACGGTAATCCATGAGTGTTTCTAAGTGTACAACCACATGCAGCTTTGTCGTTACCGACATATCTGACTCTCTTGTACTCATGATCAATATCAGCTAAAGCGTTCTTCGATACAACCCAATTCAAATTCTCAAAGAATGGATTGTTGTGTATATGCTCTCTGCGACCCTTACTTGTCTCAAATGAACCTTTGATCTTAATAATTTGGTACTTCAACATGTCATGCATACCAGACCATGCCTTATAGAAATCTCCTTTACTATGTTCCAAAAATTTCTTCAACAACCAATGAGCAGACTCAACCGTAATATTCAAACATACACAAAATTTTATATAAGTATAAATATAACAAAAAATCATACATGTTTAATCATATATAAACAAAATTAATCATATATAAGTATAAATATAACCAAAAAAATAAAGTTTAATGACGTACCTATTAGTTGTAGTATTTCATAGATGCAATACTCGATTGGTCCATGCTTGAACAAATCTTTCCTTGTGAGGATTCAACCATGTGTCTTTGACGTAGTCAAAGAAAATAATATTATCGACACATGCTTGCTCAAAAATTTGCAACATTTCCTCATACTCCTTCTCTTTAGAACAATAAACAACTTTCTTCCACACCTCAAGAATGGGTTCCTGCATATCTTTCTTCAATATATATTGTTTGCATTTGGCTCCAACATTTTTATTGATATGAAGTTGACAAAGTAAATTTGTTGAAGATGGAAATACAACTTCAATTGCATTCATCAAAGCAAGTTCTTTATCAATGACAATCACCTGAGGAAATGGAGTGTTTGCAAGAAACAACTGTTTTAACTTCTCCAATGCCCAACAGAAGTTTTCTTGACGCTCACTGTCCATATAAGCAAATGCAACATTGAATGTCAACCCAGTTGAAGTTACACCAACAATTTCAAACAATGGTAACCTATACTTGTTGGTTTTGTAGGTGCTATCCATGATCAATACAAAATGGAACATGTTCAACAAAGTTATGGAATCTGGATGCGTCCAAAACATGTCCCTCACAACGTTGGAGTCTCCATGAGTCCTAGTCCAACATGCATACTTCTCAGCTTCAAGTAACTTCAACAGATGTTGCATATCAGTTCTAGGTCCTTTCAAATTCTTTCTGTATGTGCTTCGACGGCTATAAATTTGAGAGATACTAATCACATTCTCCGTATCTCGATCCCTCAAAGATGACAAGATATGCCTCGGTGCAACGTGATACTTTGTGAGCTCGTCAACATGATTCTTATCTTTATCGTTTAAGCGCCCCACAAATGCATTATTCTCAAAAGTAGCCACTAACTCATGGTTGTGAAGTTCACACACTAAACTAATAATCCATCCCTCAGCCTCAGCATTTTTCAATGGTCTGGATCGAATTTTAAACGGACAACCACACCTTTTTGTTGAAGTACCTGGCTCACTTTTATTTGACTGATATTTTCCACCTCTATCACAACCAAGAATTAATTTAGATTTCCTTCCTCTCTTTCCTGTCTCTACGTCGGATCGAGTTATGATAACAGCTACTCGATTTTGACGGCCAACCTCTCTTGCCCATGATATATGCTTCCCGTGATTCAAAAATTTGATCGGTTGTGAATGTTTAAGTCAAATCTATACACACTGGTTGTCTTTTTTCCATACCTATGTCAACAAAAAAAAAATCAAAAATTAACAAAAAAAAAAAAAATCAAAATGACTACCGGATATTTGAAATTTCCGGTGAAAACAACTACCGAAAATTTCAGATCTCCGAAATTTCCGATAGTACAAATAACGTACCGGAAATTTGGTGACGAAATTTCCGGTAAAGGAAATTAACTACCGGAAATTTCACAAGTTTTGAAATTTCCGGTAGTTACATTTTAACTACCGGATTTTTGGGGGAAAAAAATACGTACCGAAAATTTTGGGAGTGGATAAAATTTTGAGAGTAAATTTTTTTTACCTTTTACTGAATGGTGAATTTTGTGGGCAATTTTGGGTTTTTAAGTATTTGGGGGGGGGG
>JBBPBQ010020321.1:17711565-17786399 GCA_037974755.1 Cicer yamashitae | reverse complement strand
GGGGTACGAAAACCAATTTTCATATATACTTAATGAAAAGCCCAGCCACAGACACTATTGAGTCAAATCTCAAACTATGTTTAGAGGAATGTACCAAGCACCCCCCTCCTGTACCTCCCACCCCCTCCATTTGATAGGAAAAGACTAAATTGCCCCTTGAGAAAACAATAAAAACCCAGCAAAAAATTACTGCCACTTTTTTCACCGTTGCATTCGAATCTTTCATTTCTCCGACCTCTTAATTTTCAATATTTCGAAAGTTTCACAAGAATTTAAAACCTCCGAAATAGAAAAGTAAGGCTTCAAACCTAAACCTTCAAAACTTTCCAGAAAAACTAAACTTTCGAAGCATAATTTTCGAAGGTTTCCAGAAACACAAAAGTTTCGAAATGCTTTATTCGAAACTTGCATTCAATTTGAAAGTTTCGAAATAGGAACATTCTGAAAATTCTAAAAATCCATTTCGAAAGTTTCAGGTTGATAGGAACTTTCGAAGCATACTTTTCGAAGGTTTCCAGAAACACAAAAGTTTCGAAATGCTTTATTCAAAACTTTCATTCAATTTGAAAGTTTCGAAATAGGAACAATCTAAAAATTGTAAAAATCCATTTCGAAAGTTTCAGGTTGATAGAAACTTTCGAAAAGTTTGGTTCGAAAGTTTGGTATACAGTGAAAGTTTCGAAATGCTTCGAAACTTTTGGTGTTTCTTGAAAGTTTCGAAATGATTATTTAATTTTGGTGTTTTTTTCCATTTGTTTTTTGAATATTGATATATTGATATATTGCAGTGCCTAGGATGAGGGGTGCATTTGGGCAGATCATCCGCAACATTGCCCGAAGCGTGGGAGGTGATAGTGGTGATGTGCCAGACAGAATTCCACCAATAGCTTCAAACAGACGACGGAATGAAGCAAACCGTCCAATTAGGCAGCGTCGTCGACGACAGGATGATGTCACTGAAGCTGTTGAGCCTACGGATATGGATGAGGATGTACCTGAGCCTGCACAGATAGAGCAGATTGAGGATCAGTCTACTGAGCATGCACGTGATGTTGATGATGCTATTGATGCTGATGATGCTGAGCCTGAGCAGGATCAGCAGCTCGGAGGGAATGATGCTATTGATGCTGAGTCTAAGCAGGTCGGATTCCCTGGAGGACCGGTGGTGACATCTGTGTTGACACAGTATGAACACCACGTGGCTCGGAAGATATGGGAAGGAGAGGTATTTATTTAATTAATTATAATCATTATATTTAAGTAATATATATATATATATTACGAACAAATATTTATTGTTATGTTCTTTAATTACTCGCAGGATCGTGGGTCGTTGAAGGTTATTACACATGGGTTGAAGCTGAAGAAGTTTTCTGAAGTTCTTATGCCAGATCCTGTATTGCATTAGGTTCGGGAATCTGGACTGCTACCCCTATCTTCAGCTTATCTCACTATGGCTGATGCTGGTCTCATATATGCCTTTGTTGAAAGGTGGCATAGAGAGACTAGCTCATTTCACATGCCATTTGGAGAGATGACGATCACATTAGACGATGTGGCTACTCTTCTTCATATCCAACCTCGGGGTAAATTTTTTGATGCACCTATTAATATGAATACTAATAATGCTGCTAGAGCTGCCCATGAGTATTTAGGTGCATCATGGGAGGAAGCATTAGCAGAAACTAATTATAATAAATGTGCCCAGTATAGATTGCAATGGTTGCGTGATTTATACATTCGTCTCATTCAGACTAACGAGTTTGAGTGTGCTGCTAGAACATACCTATTGCATTTAGTTGGCTGCACTATTTTCGTTGATAAAACACATACACGTGTGGAGGCGAAATATGTTAGTTTATTTATTAATTTAGATAGTTGTCGAGACTATTCGTGGGCTAGTGCTGCATTGGTTTTCCTGTATTACAATCTCGGAGATGGAGCTGTCCACGACACTCCACAGTTGGGTGGTTACGTGACCTTACTACAGGTATATATATTTATTTCTTTAATTATTTATTTAATTATTTATTTATTTATTTAATTATTTCTTTAATTATTTATTTATTTATTGTGCAGTGCTGGATTTACGAGCATTTCCCTAGCATCTGTAAGCGAGGCGATAGAGGAAAGGTTCCTGCACATCTTCCTTGAGCATGTAGGTGGACTGCCAAACATGCTGTTGAAGGCGGACTGATGACATATCGTCGGAGACTCGATGCTTTGACACTCGATGATGTATTGTTTACACCATATGATGATGATCGAGTTAATCATCCGTTTGTGAAGCTTTCGATGTTCTCTGGATACATTCGATGTGGTGGAGTCTCAGTCTCGTATCTGCCAGAGCGATGTCTTCGACAATTTGGTCGTATTCAGTGCATACCGCGTGACGTTCCTCGAGTGCCGGAGAGTATAGATTGGGAGTGGCAGACTACTATGAGATCATCTGTATTTGCCTTTCAGCGACTATATCCTCTTGTGAATTTTCCTGGAGAGGTCACTGCAGACTACTATGCATGGTACACATCTGTATCACATCCTCTAATCCTCCCTCCACCTACAGCTGCACCTTCGAGTCCACCTACTGCTGCACATGCTGGTCCATCATCACCTGCTGCACATGCTGGTCCATCATCTTCTGTAGATGGTGGTAGAGACCATAGACATCGTAGAACACTTGAGATTGCACGTAGGGGCTTAGATTTGGTAGAGCCATTTAGTGAGGTTCATGAACTATTTACTGAATTATACCGCTTGTACGACGATTAGTTATTGTGTTATGTCATCTTGTGTTATTGTTTTATGTAAGATTGTTGTGTCACTGTTATTTATGAATTTTTATTTTGAGTTAAAACGTAAATGATAAAACGTTAAATGATGGATAAATGATAAAACGTTAAAAAAAATGAATAAAACGTAAATGGACAATTAAACATAATTTCTAATCTTCAGTTAATGAAATACAAGATGATTTGATAAATGATGGATCAATGTGTTCCCAATGTTTCATACGTCCTGCGTACGCTATTTCCCATGGCTTTGCACACTCACTACAAAAGTCTCTCCATTTTTGTGAGGTAGGTGGTAAAGGACAATCAGACTTCAATTTGATCTGGACAATAAAATATTAAACATTAATTTATTTGAAGAACAAAATATTAAACATTAAATTATTAAACAATACTACAAATCATAAATTTTACCTGTACCCAATGATTTTCATTTACGAATCCAATTGCTATTAATTTGATAAGCTTTGACTCTTTGGATGGTGATTTGTTTAGCGGAAAGAATGTCATATTCAGATTACGAGACAACGAAACCAATATGACATTATATAGTGTTGCTATCACGTAACCCAAGTCTGGTATAGTCATCCACTTATCTTTTCCTTGAGCACCCAATCTTGAAATTTTCAATGAGTTCCGCACTGATTCAATACTGTCATCGAACACATTGGCATAAAGGTCTTGATGTAGATTGATCTCTTTATCCAATTGCGTTCGAATTAAAGGCCAAGATTCTTCAGTATGACCTAACAATGCCGCAATTGCGCGAAACCCACAATTTCCATCAGGCACAACATCTATTATCTCCTCAATATACTGATGTATAAAACTAGGAAAATGTATGATATGAGATGTTTGCCTAGCAGAACACTGTGCTGATTGATTTGCAGAACGTTGAGATGGTTGACTAGCAGAACACTGTGCTGATTGATTTGCAGAACGTTGAGATGCATCAACATACTCCCAATATGAAGGATCACGAGGAGTATCAAAATCTTTTTTTCTTTTACTAGCTCCCTTGGTTCTCACCTTCTCAGGTGGTACAAGTATTGATGTTGTATGTGGAAATACAACTTCACGCACCTTTTCCCTGAATATCCTTTGACCAACAATATCTTGTTTCTTCATATACGCTTTCATTGCTTCCAACTCTTCTGAAAAGTCATAATCTGATAAAGATTCTTCAGCCTTCAATTCATGCTCAATGCTTAAACTTCTCCAAAATACATGAATGCTATCTATCGGGATAACATTACCAGATATTTGCAACTTTGCCAACTCACAAGCACATGGTAATCCATGAGTTGTTCTGATTGAGCAACCACACTTTGTTTTGTCAGTACCTACAATCTTCACTCTCTGTAACTGTTTGTCAATTTCTTTCATGACTTTCCTTGATACACAGTGATGTAGACTTTGAAAAAATGGTGAATTATACCCGTGCTCAACATCTGCGATGGTTTTGTGAAATGACGATTTAATGATACATATTTGGTTCTTCAACATCATATTCACAGCCTCCCAACTTTTACACAAATCACCAAAACTAGTTTGCAACATGTTTTTCAATCTCCAATAAGCAGACTCAACTCTACAAAAAAATTAAATAACACAAATTAAAACAAATCACATAAATTAGTAAATCATATTTTCTAAAACAATACAAATCATAGTTTAAAAATACCTGTTAGATGTTGTGTTCCCCAGATGCATCACTCTATTAGTCCAAGCCGTGAAAAATCTTTCTTTGTAAGGTGTCAACCAAGACTCTTTCACATAATCAACAAAAAGGATAATGTCGGCACACACTAGCTCAAAGTGTTGCAAGTGATGATCATACTCCTCCACACTAGTCGAATATACAATTTTGTTCCACAAATCCATTACTTCGTCTTGTCTATCTTTTTTCACATATTGTTTGCATCTTGCCCCAACATTTTTATCAATATGAAAACGACAAAGCAAATGAACTGAAGTAGGAAACAAAACTCTAATAGCATTCATCATGGCAAGATCTCTATCAGTCACAATAACTTTAGAAATTAAATTCTCAGATACGAACAACTGTCTTACCTTTTCAAATGCCCAGATAAAGTTATCTTGTCGCTCTTGTTCCAAGTATGCAAACCCAACAGAAAATGACAAACTAGTAGATGTGATACCGACAATTTCAAGTAGCGGTAACCGATATCTATTTGTTTTGTATGTGCTATCACATATCAAAACAAAATGAAACGTGTTTAACATCTTTATGCAGTCAGGATGCGTCCAAAATATATCTCTCAAAACATCTGAATTCTCCCGTCTTCTTGTCCAATGCACATAATTTTCTTGTTCTATTAACTTCAATAGATGCTGCATTTCTGTGTACGAGCCTCTCAACGAAGCTCGATAACTACTCCTTGCTTTGTATATTTGACTGGAAATTGAGAGATTAGCTTTATTTCTCTCTTTCAAAGCATTCAAAATGAATCTTGGTGCAAGCTTATACTTTGTCATGTCATTGACAAATTTTCTCTCTTCTTCATTTAAACGCCCCAAATATGAATGACCGGTTAAAGCATCCGCTAAATCATGATTATGCGTTCCACAACGAACACTAATTTTCCATCCTTCACCGATACTCAACGGTATACATCTGAGCTTAAACGGACAATTTTCCTTGTGAGAACAAGTTGCTGTTGTTTTTGATTTAGATTTATATCTTCCGCCTCTTTCGCATCCCAAAATTAATTTGTCTTTTCTTCTCCTCTTTCCAGTTGCTTTGTCTGATCGAATGATAACAATTAAGATTCCATTTTGCCTTCCAACATTTTTTGCCCATTCAAATACAGCTTCTCGAGAGGGAAATACCTACAACATATGTTTTAAATATAACATCAAATATATATCTATAATCAAAATTTGATCGGTGGTGGGTTATTAATAATAATACCTGATCAGTGGTGAATTTTGCTGTAGAATCGACAACTATTGTTGAAGCTGGAACCTCAACTCTACTCATACCTAATTTCAAAAAGATTAAAAAATTTAATCAATAATAATATTAATAATGTTAAAAAAAAATTAAACCCTAAAAAAAAAATAATATTAAAAAAAACAAAATACATTTCGGAACTTTCCCTGGAAATGAAAGTTTCGAAACATGCAGCATCGAACATTTATGAAACTTTCGAAACTTACATTTCGAACATTTGAAACTTTCGAAAATATGCATTTCGAAACTTTCAAGTTCAACCAAAGTTTCGAAGCTCTTCAAAATTCTGGGTTTATACATTTCGAACATTTGAAAGTTTCGAATAAATGCATTTCAAAACTTTCAAGTTCAACCAAACTTTCGAGAATCCTGAAAAAATCTGGATATATACATTTCGAAGGTTTAGTGTTTAACCAAAGTTTCGAATATTTTCAAATTCAAAGAATGTTTCATTTCGAAAGTTTCATGTTTAACCAAAGTTCCGAAAATAACTGGAAAATATTATTTCGAAACTTTCATTTTAACCAAAGCTTCGAACTATTCAATAAATCTTACTTTTTTTATTTCGAAAGTGTCAAATATTCGAAAATTTTGGAATTTTTTGTAACTTTCGATTGGGGGGTGTGGAATGGTAAATTTTTTTGTTATTTTATAGTTGGTAAAAAAGGGCAATTTAGTCTTTTTCTATCAAATGGGAGGTGGGAGGTACAGGTGGGGGGGTGCCTGGTACATTCCTCCTATGTTTAAGTTGGGTTTGGTTTATGGTCAGCCCAATTCTTGTCTATTGTAAGCTCCTTTGAAGAAGTTTCGGCAAGCTCATTCCCCTTGACTAATAGCATCTTCTGTTTTGAATTTTCTGCAGTGCCCTTCATTGAGTCATAAGCAGGGGTGTAGCTAGATTTTAAGGTTGTGGATGATTAAATTTAAAAGTATAACTTAATATATAAAAACTAAATTTTCAAATGTATAACAAATACAATAAATTTAAAAACTCACAAGATATATCCATAGTTAATATTGTATTGCAAATATAAAAAGACAAATTAAAGTTCTTTATTTTAATAGTTTTATATTTTATGTTGGTTAAAATGGATTCAAATAGTAGAAAAATTAAATTTCATACACTACAGTTTGATTTCTACCCCCACAATTCTTAAAAAAAATTCAATTTTACTCCTGTCATTTTCATCTCCTTTCATTGAAAATGTTTGCACCCATTTTTTACCCACACAAATACAAATTTTAGGTATGTAATTTTGTTTTTAAAAAAATCCGGTTTAGAAATTAACATAGTAGAAATTTTGAATTTGAAATTTTGGTATGTAAAAAAAAGAAAGAAATTTCGATTTGAAAATGAAATTTTTGGGTATGAAAAAAATTGAGAAAAAATTTTAATTACAAAAAATTTTCGATACGTAAAATAAATTGAGAACAAAAGTTTCATACTGAAAATTTTCGAAAAACGAAAATTCCAGTATGTAAAAATAATTGAGAATATTTTTTTTCATATTGGAAATTTCGAAAACTCAAAATTCTTTATATATAAAAAGAATTGAGAAAAATATTCTTATATTGAAAATTTCAAATACTCAAAATTTATGGTACGTAAAAAAAAATTGAGAAAAAATTTTCCATACTGGAAATTTTGAAAACTCAAAAATTCTAGTATATAAATAAAAAATGAGAAAAAATTTTGCATACAAAAAATTTTCAGTATGTAAAAAATATTGAGAAAATTTTTTGCATGCAAGAAATTTTTAAAGCAACATTTCAAAAAAATAAATGTGGACTACAAAAAATAGACTAATTTTATTTAAGATTTTTGTATTTTCTACTATTGTATTTTTGGAAGTTCATACAAAATATGATAAAATATGGGGTATAAAATTCAATTCTCTAATAGTAGACACTTATCTATTTAAGGCCAAATATATTAAGTAAAAAAGGCTCAATATGCTAAATTATATAAAGTTCGTAAATAAAGTAAAACACTATTACTTAAAATTATAATAGTACAGTATTATAAAATATTTCTTAAAATTTTGGGAGAGTCCATGACAACCATTGGTGCTCCTGGCCTCCATCACTTGTGATAAGAAGTTGGAGGACATTGTCAGCCCTATAAATTTGGAAACCTATAGCGATATTTAAAAACGAGACTTTTGTGGTGTAACATGAGACTCTTTTTATATACGAAACATAAAAATTATAGATTTTATAAATATACATAAAAAACTTATTAGTTACACACATATATATCATAAATAAGATTTAACGTAGGGATCATTTATGATTTATAAAATATATAATAAAATTATTTTTTATTTGTCTATAAAAAATATTTTAATGTATATCATTTTTATTTTATTTTAAAAGAGATGGTAAATTCCACATAATTAACTTATTAAAGTATATCATTTAAATTGTAAAAAATATAAAAATTGCGGCACAGTATGAGTTTTAACCGTGGACAAAAGACCTAAAAACCTTTCAATTTACCAACTAAACTAACATATAACAAATTGTGAAGATTTATAACTTTGGAGGTCTTTTTACTTTATTAAATAATTCTTATTTTGTTGTTTGGATAAAAAATATTATTTTTAAAATGAGCTACTTTTATAAATTTTACAAAAATTTGGACAAAAATAAAAATTAAATTTATGTCAAAATGGAAATTTTGAAAAAATTGAGGGACTATTTCGCAAATTTTTAGATATCAATTTGCAAAATTTAATAATTTTTAGGACCAATTTCTAAAAAAAATATAGGGACTAATATCCAAAATTTGAAAAATATAGAGCAAAAATTGTAAATTTAAAAAATTATAATGACCATTTTATGATTTATATATTACATAATAAAAAGGGAATTTAAAATTATTATGTTTTATATGGTATTTATAATTCTCCAAATTTATTAAAATAAAATAATTTATATTGAAGAATTTTTTATTTTTGAAAATTACATTCCTTCAAAAACTTCTCTCATTCAAATCCACTATTAAGAAATTGTACAAATACATAAATCACAATAAATTCACCCTCAAGTGAAAGTTCTTTTCCCTTCTCTCTTTTTATTTTTATAATAAACTTTCCCCCTTCTTTTTGTTTTAACCAAACTAAACATTATTTTCTCACCTTCTCTTTTATTGAGATATCTGCCATTTGATTGTCTCATTTGAATCATACGATTCCATCGTGAAAATGAAACAAATCAAGGCATATAGGATTCAAATTTTAAAAAGGATCCTCTATAGATTAAAATTTAATGCGCACGAGGTGTAATTCTTACATCAAATGATCTTTATCATCAATTTTTTTACATGAATAAATATCTATTTCATTCCTAAGAAAAATCGTAAAGTCTAAATTAATTTCTAAAATAATTAAGGTAACTTTTATTCTTTTTGAAAATTAAATTAATATAATTTAATTTTTATCTTCGGTCTATTCACATGTGCTTTTAAAATTAGTCAAGTCGATATCTTAATTTATGACCGTTAACATAATCCTAACAACTACTAATTGTTTAATGGCTTCTAATTCTATAATCTCTTGTTCAAATCTCACTCTATTTGAACAAACCGAACATAGAGGAACGGGAAACAACACATACCAAATTCATAATTCAACTATACTAAGCAGGACATTAAAAAACCTAGACTTAATTTTATTTTTTGACTCGGACCTAAAATTTCTTGAAAGTGTAAATTTATTGATAATTTTTTGTATTCTATAGTTGATGACAAAGGTGATGATTGTTTTATAAGAAAAAGACAAACTTATTATACAAAAAAATCAACTTTAAATAATTGATTTTGATAAATAGGATGAAAATAGATCAACTTGATATTATGAAATATAAGTATAAGTTTTGAGATTGAATATTTGGGTGTTTCGCGTAAGCCTCTTTAATGATTGAATATTTGCTCTCCTAAGTTGTCACATTATTTTGACTACTTCACTACCAAAATAAAAAAAAAAAAATTGAATACTTCAATTTCATTTTCCTTTACGGGTCTTTGTTTCAAATTCCAGTTAATATACCGACCACAACTACTATTCTATTTTGGCTCCCTCAATGATATACCAACGAAACTTAGTATAAGTTATTTTTCTTAAGAAACTTCGTATTTTTCAAAAATATAGATCTTTTCAAATTTATTTTATACTATAAGCATTTGAATAAGAATATGATATAATATAAACATGATATACTTACAATATCATATGTTTGATGCACGTAAAATAATTAATATAATAATATTATTTTTATTGTATTATATTTTTGATTTTTGATATACATCTCATAATAATACGAAATAATATAAAATTTTGTGTTCAACTTGTTAAAGAAGAAAACTTTAAGAGTTTTTTTTTTATCATAACAATATTTAGGATTTGAGTTTCAACTCCTTAGATTTTAGCCATGGTATAACTAAGAATGTTGCTCATAATTTAGCCAAAAAGTTTTTAGTTTGTACAAATGGGTGTAGATTGAGGAAGTTTCCCTAATAAAATCATTTCTACATTGTGAATTTGGGCCTATTAGGCTTTAAATAATTTTTTTCAATATATGAAGTATTATTAAAAAAAATAAAATGATAAAATTAATCTTGTAAAAGAATTACATATTTTTTATAAATTAATTTGTAATATTTTAAATTTAATAAATTAATAAAAAATTAAAAACAATTGATTAATTAATTGAATAATTTTTAAAAAATCATTAACACTATTAAACAAATAATTTTAATTTTAAACAAAAAAATCACGACTAACTACATAATTACATTATATATTTTAAATAAGTTAAACTAAATATATATATATATATATATATATTAAATGTAAATGATAAAACCTATATTTGTAAGAAAATTATATTTAATATCAAAAAGTTTAAATTATACTTATACTTTTGTATATATTTCACTTATAAATAATACTATTTCCTATCTCATTTGATGTGTAACTATTTTTTTAATAGGAGATAATATTAATTATGATCTTATTATATATATATCTGGAGGGATTAGTTTGTAACTTATGAACACACGCTTGCTAAAATAATGTGTATATATATATATAAAAGAAAAAACACGTGATTGTACGTATATACCGTATACGACACGGTCAGTTGTACTGGTCAACTACAGGTTTCTAAACTGCAAAATTGCTTGCTCAGATTTTAAGTAATCTTTGTCACAAGATTAGTTGTTTATTTATTTAAGTTTTCATTGTTCTGTTTTTTTAAAGTTGAAGTTTGACAAATCATTTGATACCATACCAGTTTAAATCATCAAAAAATGAGAGACGAACGTGGCTTTTATATATATAATATATTGACAGGAACAATGTGCCTTATTTGAATACTGTAATTTCATTTTAAGGGAATATTGTAATTAAACATTCACCCACATCACATGACAGTATCTTTTCTTTTCAACTATAAGGACGGACAATGTCCAGAGCTTTCCCGTTAACTGTTAACCGGAGTGGATTATTTACTCTTAATTGAAGTTGAAATTCTTTATCTTTGAATTTTTTATCTTTATTGATTTTGTATTTGTCTCTCTCTTAATTAATCATTCTCTCTAATTTAAATAATTTTTATTAATTAATTTTAATCACCAATTTTACTCTAAAATACATTAAAATTACCAAAATTACCCATCACTAAACATAGGAAATCCATTTTCTGACATGTTTAATTGAATTTTGCTATATATATATATATATATCATTTGTATTAATTATTTAATCAATATTAAATTCCTCCAACCCAACACTTAAAAAAAACATATTAAATAAATTCAAACAATAACTCTAAATTATTATCCTAAAAAAAATTCTAAATTATTAAATTTTAACAATAGTTGTATTTTATTTCCTCTGTCTCTAATTATAAGCACATTCAAAAAAATTATTTCTAAAAGTATATAAGGCTTATAAAGAGAGACTAAGAGAGCTTAATAAAATCTCCCCTATCAAGCACCACCTCTCTTTTTATTCCTCAATGAGCATATATTTATACACCAAAACTATATTAATAAAAATAACTATTTTTTAGGTAAATTCAAACTGCCTCATAATCCAGTGGTGGCAATTCAAAATTTCACTAGAGAGATTGATGGTTGCATTTCTCAAATTCTCCATCCCAACCCTCAAAGTAAGGACACAATTTATATTGGTTAGAGAAAGCCTTTTGACGGTCAGGTAAAATTTAATAGTGATGGTGCTTGCAAGAGGAACGAAGATATGTTAGGTTGTGGTGGGCTTCTTTGTAACTTAGAATGGATATGGATCAAGGGCTATAGTAAGAAGATTGGATCGAGCTTGTGAAGCTCTTCAGGCTAAAATATGAGGCATGTACCTGGGGCTGGAGTTGGCTCGGAGGGAACAAATTTCATATCTCATCATGGACAGTGACTCCAAAATCCTCCTAGACATGGTTACAGACAAGTGCAAGTTTAGTGGAACTCTTTCTATCTTGGTACAACGCAATTGCAAGCTTTTTCAGCATGATTGGTAGGTCTAGTTTTGGATAACAAATGTATTGATTGACTCGCTGCCTTTAGTTTTTCGTTGGATCTACATGTTTTATTGTGGAAAATCCTTCGAGCGTTCTTCATAAGATTATTTTTTACCACATTTTTGGGGCTTGCATGCCTAATAATGTTCGACTAATTTATTAATTTTCTTTCTTATTAGACTTTTACCCTCTATTGTACAAAAAAAAAAAAATAACAAATTATTTTAAAAAATAGAGATGATCTTAAATTTTTATTTGTTATCAATGTTTATTGTGGTAAATACTCCATCTAAAATGGTATAATTATTTTTTTTTCTTTCAACAAATTTACCTTTTGTTTAAAGGATGCCATTTTGGCACTATTACTCTTTTTTAAGATTAATTAAGTATTCTAAATTAAAATCATGATTATATTAGTTTCCTTTTCACTTCACAGACTTCAACATTTATAGAAAAGTCCAACATCATTGACAACTCATTATCTACTAAGTTTGAGACACACAAGATATTCCCAAAAGTTTTTGACATTTTATTATTTAATCCTATGTCAATATTGTTATTGAAAGTATTTCTTGATATGGATTTAATTAGAAATACAATTGTGAGTTTTAAATTTAATCTCTATAAAAAATTAATAATTTTTATTCTTCACCTTTTACAAAAATTGATTTATATACACTAAATCATATTTAACACTAGTATAATTTATGTTTGTCTAACACTTTCATTCTAAATTGGTATGACAATTGGGGGAAATAGGTTTTGTCTTTCATACCCTCGATCTCGATCTTGATCTCCTACAAAAAATGTCCATGTCTCTAATTTCTATTGGGATAAAAAATGAGTATTTGTCCCTGTCTTTGACAGAGATGAGTTCCTCCTCCCTTCCTCACTCATATACAAAATAATAAAATTAAAATAAACATATTTATAATAAATAATAATTTAAATAATAATTGTTAAAAAATAATAAAATAATATAAAAAATAATATTTTATTGATGAATTATTAAATTTTACAATACATACAAAATATTAAATGAAATAAACGAGTATGTGTATATAAAAAAACAAAATACAATATACATTATTATTAGATGGTGGGCGTCGGGGAAAATCCAAACCTGCAGAGTCAATAATTTTTTTCCATCAAAGTCAAAGTGGATTCGCAAGGGTAGCCACAAATGGAGGTATTGTTGTTATATCTAATCGTGAAACTAAATGTTATTCTTCCAAAATTAATGAGTTTATATTCTTTACCCATTGAGAAAATATGTCATCAATTTAAAATGCATAATACAAATTGACATTCTCAAATATGTCATCAATTTAAAATGCATAATACAAATTGACATATAAAATATACTGTATCGTTAAACTATAAACATGTATTTGTGGAGTTGAGATATCCTCAAGTACTTAAGAATCTATTTATGAGAGAAATAGAAAAATAATTTAATAATAAAAATATTAAATACATCTTTTTGTTTTTTTCTCTATTATAAATAAACTTTCAAGTATTTTAGGGGATCCAAACTCGTAATTATTTCTATTTATTTTCCTCTTCTTCACTCACCCCTTTCTTCCATCTCTTCCTTCCACCAATGAATTTGGATTCTATTTAGTAAATGTGTGACATATTTATTAGAGCTGAGTATATGGACTGAGGCCTGCATATTAATCCATTTAACTAGCAGTTTGCGCGAATTTAGACTAATTGTTTTTGGTCTGTTTTATATTTTGGTTTGCATGAGTTAAACCGTTTAGATCGTGGATTAGACAGTTTAAAAACGTGGATTCTTGGATTGGTTTATGATCTATTTAACTACAATTTTAAAAAAAAAAAATATAAGTATGCTGTTGTCTACTATAATTTAAAACAACATTGCATTTAGCCCATATCACAAAAAGAAAAGTCTAAATCCTAATGAATTTTGGACTAGTTAATATATTTGTGATTGAATAAATTATATCCAATCATATTTTATGTTATACTCTTAACGTTGGTTTGGACAATTAGAATTCTTTTTTGTTTTTTATTCTTACTTAGTACTTATTACATAAAATTATTAATAATGGTACATTTTTAGTTTTATTTAAATATGAGATTTTTATAATAGTCGTTTTTTTGTGTTTTTTATATAAAAATGTTGATTTTTATGTTCCACAGGTCAACTCATTTGACCGCGGACTAACACGGAACAAACTCATACCAACATATTATAACTTGTTTTCGTTTACAGACGGATCAACACGATATGTTTAATGTGTGAGTTTATGTGGAGCAGATCAAACCGTATATCCAACTATAATATTTATTGATATTAATCGATCGATCTTAAATGAACATTTAATACTATTTGAAGTTGATTTAATAGAGATACAATGTGAGCCGTCTCATCTCAAATTGATGTTCAAAATTAATTAATGTGTAAATGCATGATTTTTTAAATATAGGGAATTCAAATCCTCCATCAATTCATTAATTGATCTTACTTCAAACCACCGATGACAACATCTTTTGTTGAAATTCAAAACTTTCTTTTGAACTTTTGACAATATCTTTGGTTACACCACTTTGATAATACCACCATTTTTGGATTTCCTAACTATAGATTCCTCATTTGGTGCTCAAACTTTTATGTATGACTCAATTATGGTATCCTACCCAAAACTTATCGATTCATTGTTACTGAACTATGAAAAAAGTGAAAAAAGTATAACGCTTTACAAGGAGAAAAAAGAAGAATGTAGACACAAAATTCATTCTTTTTGTGAAGATACACTTACACGGGGAATGGTTGAAGTAGGAAACTTATAATAATTTTTTCGGGTGAATAATGTTTTTAGTTTTTGGAATAAGAGAAAAATATGGTTTTAGTTTGTGCAATAATATACTCAAACATTTAAGATTATCTCACTTTTAGTCATTTGTTAAATTCAACGTTACAAAAAAATTGACGTTATGAAATTTGGAGATGATGGTATTGGTATTGTCAACGTGGTGTAACCAAAGATTAAAGTGAGAGTAAAAATATACTCAAATATTATTTTAATTAATATTTACTATTTTTATAAAAGATAACGAGAATAAAAATATAAAATATTATAAATTATAAATTCGAATGCTACTTGAAGTAGTATCTAAAACAACAGGGTAAACTCATGAAAAAACGCTATAAACCCGTGAGAAAATATCTATTACTAAACAACTCTATTTTGATCATTTATTTTTTGGCAACTCTATTTTAATATGAACTTATACGTTATACACTTATATTTTGGGTTTGCCAAACAAATCCAACCAAATGAAAAAAAATTATATTATATTATTTGTATAAAAATATGAGATTGAGACATTAAATGTCATATATAATAGTTTATTAATTTTTATCTTTCATTTAACAAAATCAATAAATTAACTAATATTTATTTGAAATAATTTTTCTATATCAAATTTCACCATCCAAACATACCTAGAAACAAGAGAGAATTCCCCATTGCAAATATGTTTTTGATCCTTGTTAATTTGTTTTAGTTCACGTAAAATGGATTTTTTATTTATTAAAATGAGTCATTACAATATATATAATATTTGATTTTAGTTTCTCAATTATTAGCAATATAAAAAATTGCAATGACCAATTTTAATAAAAATCAATTTTGCAGAGACTAAAACAAATGAACAAAGACTAAAATGAAAAATATTTACAAGAAGAAAACTTTTGTTAAATGTAACGTTGATATTTAAGAGATTTAAATCTAAATTATTATTTTCGAGTTGGATTCAAAAATGGTGGTGAATGAAATAAATCATCTAGGTGCCGGTGAAACAAAAGTTGAGAATATTATTTTGAATTGTAAATGATCAATAACTATTTATATAAAAATAAACAAATAAAATTACTCTAAATTAGGAAGGGCAATCTCAAATCAATCTTGTTATAAAAAACTCAAATATATTTTTCATTGTATTCTATGGTTGATATTAATAAATTGAAAATAAAGTAAGCATATTTTAATGAGAAAAAGGTAGAAATTAACTATTAACTACTAGAAACATATATAATTATTTACATTCTTTAAAAGAAATGTTTGTTGGACGGAAAAAGACAAAAAGAAAAGAAACTTAGGAAAAGTGAAGTCAATCTTCTGTTCTATTTCTACTTTTCTCTTTTGAGTCCAAAAAGACTTCCATCATTATTATTAAAGCCTTCACTAACAAAGTTACCAAACTCTCTCTTTTGACCCTTTCTTCTTCCTTCCAAGATCCTTCTCATCAAAACCAAATCATCAATCAAAAGTTGAAATAAAATAAAATAAAATAAAGGTTTCTTAAATCTCTCTCATCTGCTCAGTGGTTTTTGTTTTTTTTAGATAGTGTTTTTTCATTCTTGTGTTGTGACCCTTTTGCCCCCATTACATCAATTTTGCTTTTTCACCCTTTCATTTTTTTGTTTGCATGATTGCCTCTAAAAAGCCTTAACCTTTGATCATAAAAAGGGTTGATTTTGTTGATGGGTGCTTGTTGGAGCAATAAGGTTAAATCTGTGAGTCCTTCAACCACAGGTTAGTTTATTCTCTGCAATTGAACTGATTTTTTCTCTCTAGATTTTGATTCTGTCGAGGGGTTTGTAATGATTATGAGAGAGAGACTTAAAGTTGTTAACTTTATGTATACTTGTGTAATCATGTCCATGTAGCTTAATCTTTGGAATATTCCTTAGATCCTTGCAAGTTAAAGCTGCTATGGCTTTTCTCATTTGGTGATCTGTGTTTCTTAATATAGGATTTTGATTTTTTGAGTGACCCTTTTGGATTTGTAGATTCTATAGGTTTGGTTCTTCATGTGAGTTGTTTGTGGCTTTTGTACCCCTTTTGAAAACCCTACTAAGGGTCAATTTGGTTCGGGAGTGTGAATTCTCAATAATTTTACAAATAATCCATAAATGTATCTTTTTGGATTTTAATCCCATTCCAAACTGTTTAGAAGAAAGGTTTTGTTTTCTGCAACATAATTCCTTTGGGGATAAAAAATTACTCTGGTCTGATCTGAGTTTGAGGGAGGTAAGTAAAGTCTGACCAATGATTGTTTTAGTCAAAGTTCAAACTCGGGTTCTTACTCAGGGAAATACTTGTTGAGATAACATAAGTATGATTTGGATTTTTATGGAGTACATATGAATTTGGTATTAAGAGTGATTATTTTGTTTGGTTCCAATGAATGGTTAGTGAATCCTTTTTGATGAATTTTTTCTAACTTGGCATTGATGTAGGTTTCACTTCTAGAAGTGTAAGCAGAAGTGGCCATGACATTAGCTCAACTAGCAGGAACTCATCAGCCTCCATATCTGTCACTTCTCGAAGCGAGGGTGAAATCTTGCAATCTTCCAATTTGAAAAGCTTCAGCTACAATGAGCTAAGAGCAGCCACGAAAAATTTCCGGCCAGATAGTGTCTTAGGGGAGGGTGGTTTTGGTTCAGTTTTTAAGGGATGGATCGATGAACATTCTCATGCTGCAACCAAACCAGGAATGGGCATTATTGTTGCCGTGAAGAAGCTTAACCAAGAAGGGTATCAGGGTCACAGAGAATGGTTGGTTAGTATCAATTCTTCTCTTGATACTTGTTCAGTTTTCTCCTTGATACATATTATTTTGGCTTTAAATTTTAATTCATTGAATATTAACAAAAATTATAGGCATAAAATAGTTCACTTTGGATGAACTTGACTGTTGTACTGAAGTTCAACCGAAGTCCATTAATGATTACGTAATTCATAATAGTTAACATTCTTCATGTTTTCTGTGGTTTGGTTCAGGCTGAAATCAACTATCTCGGGCAACTTCAGCATCCTAATCTTGTCAAATTAATAGGATACTGCTTTGAGGATGAGCATCGGCTTCTGGTTTATGAGTTTATGCCCAAGGGAAGCATGGAGAATCATCTCTTCAGACGTCAGTATCTTCTATTTCAGTTGAATTTATAATTCCTTTTCCTCGTTCCTTCCTGATCTCTGTTAAAGTTTTTTTCTATGTTCTAGTACTAACATTGCCTGAAATTGTCATCTTTCATATAGGAGGTTCTTATTTTCAACCATTCTCTTGGAGTTTGCGAATGAAAATAGCTCTCGGGGCTGCAAAAGGTCTTGCATTTCTTCATAGTACGGAACCTAAAGTCATATACCGTGACTTCAAAACATCGAATATACTGCTTGATTCTGTACGTACATAACTTCAACTTGAATGTGGCCTTTTATACGATTGAATATGATAGATTTAGTAGTTGATTATTGAGCTTCTTCATGGCTTGTTTCTTTGCAGAAATATGATGCCAAACTTTCTGATTTTGGGTTGGCCAGAGATGGTCCAACTGGTGATAAAAGCCACGTCTCTACTCGTGTCATGGGAACTCGTGGATATGCAGCACCAGAGTATCTAGCAACAGGTATTAACAGCCCCAGTGTTTGACACAATGTACTCCTAATGTAGTTTTTCAGCTTTCCTCCACCAGTTTCCTCTCATAAAGAAAGTTGTTCTGATTGTTAGACAATATTATCACAATACATTTTTATGTCACTTCTTTTGTCTAGTACTCAAATTTCTTAAAGTGGTATTTAGTATTTACACATTATTCTATTAGTTGGGTTATTTACAATCAGTGTTGTCAAATAGTGGCTATAAATGTGTTATCTCATGCTATAGCATAGCAGAAGTTCAACAAACTGCTGTATTCTGCGACCTGCGATTGACAACACTATTTACAATACTACAATATTGCCCTGAATTTTTAAGGTTTTTCCAGAATACCAATGATCAAGGTTTCCCCTAGCATCATTTTTCTTTAGATAAATTTGCACAATCCCTACCTTCATGAAATATTGTGTTGAAATTGTTAGTTATAGAGTTTCTTGCACTCTCATGTGATTTAACTACATCAGAGCAGCCTTTATAGTTTTCCATATTAACATGCAAACAAGAAAATGATGCAAATTAAACTTTCATCGCTGACTAATCTTTGTTTTGGTAGGCCATCTTACTGCGAAGAGCGATGTGTATAGTTTTGGAGTAGTTCTTCTGGAAATGATATCGGGAAGACGAGCCATAGACAAGAATCTTCCATCTGGAGAACACAACCTAGTTGAATGGGCCAAGCCTTATCTATCCAACAAACGCAGAGTTTTTCGCGTGATGGATCCACGACTCGAAGGTCAATATTCACACACCCGAGCTCATGCTGCAGCCGCCCTTGCTTCTCAATGTCTTTCTGTAGAGCCTAGGATCAGGCCGAATATGGACGAGGTTGTAAAAACACTGGAGCAGCTTCAGGAACCAAAGGAAACACAGAAGAAAGGCGCTGATCATCGTGTTCGCAATCCCGGCTTCGGCCACAACTCATCTGGCAAAGGTAATGCAGATGCTTCTAGAAAGGCTTCTGCTTATCCTAGGCCTTCTGCTTCTCTCCTTCATGCTTGAGAGAAAGTTTTGTGACGCAGAAGATGTAAACTTCGACGCAAAGGTTCGGAGGTTTAGGTGTGGTATTATGAACCATATTTATGTAAACAATGTATAGTTATGTGTTGTTTTGTATGTTTGTATTTTGAGGCACATTAGAAAATTCACTTGTGGTCCTTAAGTTGTTAATTGCTTTTGAAATAATTATTATCTTGTCTCTTTTAGCACAACACCATCTTGTGAACCTAAAGGTAGCAGTAACACAATAAACTGAAAAAACATGAAAGAAAAGAAAACTAAGAAATGGAAGGAAAAAAGCTGCTGAAAGTGATCACTTTATAATTTGATTTTGTTTACAATTTTCAATAGCAATGACAATTAATTTTAAACTATTATGGATGATATTATGTCTTTGGAAGATAAGTTTCAGTTTTAAAAGTGTTTTCTTTGGCTTTATAATTTGCCCAAATTTTAATTTCTTTTTCATTGTTCCATAATTGATAGTAAGAATTCAAAATAATTACAAATGAATACATCAAGTCTTTATATAAGTTAATTAATGTGTTAAATATTTAGAAACAAGAATGAAGAAAAATGTTGATAAAAAATTTGATGATATTAAAATAGAGTAAAAGGAAGGTGTTAGTGATAATAATGATGGCACTAATTGCACAATACTGGAGTCGGTGCAACATGTGCTAAATGGTAGTGATAATTGAATTCATTTGATATGTGAATGAAAAACATGAAAATGAGTATAAGTATTATAAATTTGATCAGAAATCATTTGATATCCGAATTAAAAAAATTAAAATGAATTCGTCTTTTCTTTAATGTTGGTTTTTCTCTTTTTTTTTTTGTTTATTTTTCTTTTATTTCTAGATTAGCTTTTTATCCCTCAAACTTTTATTCCTTTTTCTTTTTTTTTTAATCAATTTTTAGCTTATAAAAAAAACTAAAATATAATACGTATTTCCTTTTTTTACAAATACTTTACTTTCTAAAAAAGCTGATTGTAACTTACCATAGTTTAAATGTAATTTTCTTCCTAATATTTAATTGGTCTGATATTATTACCATATGAAAATGTTGACCGGTTCTTCTATCTCAAACTACCAAACAGTGTTGACGCTGCTTTGTCACTGTTATGAATCATGATAGCATTATCTGTAGTGTAGGGTATGTCTCCAAAGTGTGTCGTTCAACCATTTTTTCCATTATCTTTTTAATTTTTAAACGATAAAGCTTCTCGGTTTGCAACTTGGCTTTTGTCGCAATTTTTATGTTTTCGGATATTTATTTATTCATAAAATAAAACGTTTGACAAAGGGAAGCCTAGCTTGGTTGGTAGTATCTTCAAAAAATAAAAAGCTTGGTTGGCAGTACTACGTCATTTTGTAAATATAAGAAAATTTTAGAAACTTTTTTGTAATTTTATTTATAAATTTCTCTTTAAATTTTTAACTGTGTTAATAATTTTTATTAATATAGTTTATATTTTTTTACAATAAAATATAATTATAATATGGACTTTAATTCGTCTTCTCCCTTCAAAAATAAACTTAAAAAAATAAATATCAATTATCAATAAATTTAATAAAATTAATAATTTTTTGTAAAAAAAATACAACTGACAACTTTCTTAATTCTTATGATTTGTTTCTAAAATCTTATTTTTAATCCTCCCTAAACTAGTCTGGAAGGTTATGATGCATAAATCCGGATACTGCATTAATATTGAATATGAGATGCGTTATTTTAAGAAAAACCAAAGTACAATTACATCAATAAAAAATATAAATTTTTTATATTTTCGGACCAAACAATCTAAGTTTTTCGATATGTAAAATATTTTCGGTATAGAAGGTTGAAAATGTATGTACCGGAAACCTTTTAAAAAGTTTTTTGATATAAAAGATTGAATATATATCCAGAAGTTTGAAAATATTAAAAAAAATAAAAATTATAAAAATTTTCGGAAAACTTTTGATTTCAAGTTTCCGGTAACTACCGGACCGGAAAACTTTAAAAAAATATTATGCTAATGAGTTGTGTTTCAGAAATGTTGAAAAAAGTTTTTTAGTAATTCCAAAAAATTAAAAATAAGTTTTGCAATTCGAAAATCTTGAAAATAAGTTTTTCGATAAATATATCTGTACTGAAAAACGTAAAAAAAATATTTCGAAAAAATTGATACTCACTTGTGTATTGAAAAACTGAGATGACGAGTATAAAAAATGACAAATTTTAAAATTTATACGAGAATAAATATGTTATTTCATTTCATTTGTGGAGTAGAAGTATAATTTGAGGGGTACAGGAATTTTTTTTCATATTATTGCTGCCGAGGATCCATATTCCTCTTGTTGACATCTAAGAACGTTCCACTAATTGTTTGAATCTTTCGAACACCTTACAAGTTCGCTGTCGGACCTAGTTTTGGGCCGCTACTATTTACACCCCCTATTTAAGTTACTCCATACAGCTCCCATTGACTCTTTCAATTTTTTTTGTTCCTTTCTAAATTGCATATTTCCAGAATCTACTCACCAAGGTTGTGGGATGATTGGCGTCTAGAAGTTAATTTCAAGATATTTTAGGAAGTCTCAATGTTAAATTCTGAATTTTTGCCTAGTTTTATTTCATTATTTGATTATGAACTTCTGGAAAATGTTTTTTTGTTGTTGTTGAAATGCAGAGAGACTGGGGTTATGATATTTGATACACGCATCTGACAATTTTTAATTTGACATTAATTAATAATTGGATTGGAAACTACTATGACATAAATTATGTTCAAAAAAATTGACATTAATAAGAAATTGTTTGATATTTGAATGAAAACATCAAAATGAGTTCGTTTAAGAAAAGTTTATGAGACATCTATTTTAAATTATATCAATGATATATTAAATAATTTCAAGTTGACATAAATTTTTATAGACATGATCTATGTGATAATAATTTTCATTCTAAGATACATTTTACTATACAAATATACGGTAAAAAATTATTAGATGTGTCGTAATATTAGATGTGTCACAATATTACCAAATATTAACTCTCTATACATAAAGAGAGAAATCAAATTAGACATTTTAATTTTTGAATTTCATGAATTGGCTTATTAATTCCCAAATTATAATATATTAGGTCAAATTAATTCCTGATAGTTTTTTTAGTATCTCTAAATATCTGATTTTTTAACTTTCAATTTTTGAGTATTATTTTAGAAAAAAATAGCGAATTTATTTTATTTTTTTATGATCTACTTATCAATCCGTTTAATCATAGACTAACACCAAATAGATTGAGGTAACATACAAAACTTGATTAATTTAACATACAAATTTAAGTGGAGCGGGTGCAAAATTTGAATATCCAACTCTACTAATGAACCAAAATCATGATAATCTCTTTTATAATTCTGAAACATTAACTATGTTCCCATTAAAAAGAATATTGTTTCGCTTTAACCAAATACACTAAATAGTCGTCCACCATATTGAAAGCACTCTTTAGTTCGTATATGTTCAGTCACCGTGACATAATAGATAAGAATTTTAATGAATTCGCCATAGGTCAAATACAAAGCTATATAAAAAAAGGGGGTCAAACAAAAAGCTTTTGCATATATTCATCTTCGATTGTTTTTGTTCAAAGAAAACCTTTGAACAGTACTCTTGAAAGATATTTGATCTAGATATTTTTCTTAACAAATTGATCAACTTGTTCACGGCCTCAAAGTATAAATGCCTCCCATTTTTGTATGTTTGGATGATCGATTTTTAGAAAATTAAAGAAGATAGAGAATTAATTGATAGGATATATTGGATAAGTTAATTAATTGAATTTATCGTATTTGATAAAATTAATTATTGAATTAATTGATATATATAAAATCACATAAAAATATTATTTTAATTAATATTTACTATTTTTTTAAAATGATAACGAGAATAAAAATATAAAATATTATAAGTTATAAATTCGAATGCTACTTAAAGTAGTATCTAAAGCAACCGTGTAAACTCATAAAAAAACGCTATAAACTCATGAAAAATGCTATAAACCCGTGAGAAAATATATATTACTAAACAACTCTATTTTGATCATTTATTTTTTGTCAACTCTATTTTAATATGAACTTATACGTTATACACTAATGTTTTGGGTTTGCCGAACAAATCCAACCAAATGAAAAAAATTGTATTATATTATTTGTATAAAAATATGAGATTGAGACATTAAATGTCATATATAATAATTTATTAATTTTTATCTTTCATTTAACAAAATCAATAAATTAGCTAATATTTATTTGAAATAATTTTTCTATATCAAATTTCACCATCCAAACATACCTAGAAACAAGAGAGAATTCCCCATGCCTCTGTGTACTTTTTAATTTGTACGTTATCTTATTAGAATCAAGCTATCTAGTACCATATGCATCATATCTTGGGTCTCATAAGAGAAATTCCTTGTGTACAACTTAAGCCATTTAATTTGAGAGTAGAAAAGTGCGTTGTAAAAACGAGATTCTAGATTTGAGAAAGCTAACACACATTGGTTGGGCTCAATGCAAAGATACTTCAACGGCTAAGCTTTATTGGGCTTTAATTTGCACGACCAAATCGAATAATATATTTGTGTCTTAAGGTTTTGTATTTTTCTTAAAGTGTGTTTTTAATTGTATGGAGACAAAACAGTTAATTGAATATATTTTGGTTTGATATCTTGTGATTATGTATTCTACACGTAGCAATGTTATTTTCATTATTATAAGCTTGGTCAAATTAGTGGTGAGTCAATATTCATTTGGAATCAAGATATATATCTTCACACAAACCGTAAGGTCCGCCACAAACCGATTATGCAATATCAATCTAGCAGCCAAGTAGGAGCATTTTCTTTTATAGGATTGAACATAATATGCAATTTGTGGACACGACAAATGCATACCAAAAGTTATTGTTCATTTTGGTCTATTAGATAACATTAAAATTTAAAATATCTTAAATAATTTTTCATGATTGCATTAATGATCGCAAGTAATTGACGTGCAAGGTATAATAATGCTGTAATCTTCTAGTACGAGTTTAAATCCTACTTATAAACGAAGTTGGGGTTGAAATGGTTAAGTAGGCCCAAATTCAATTTATTTTCATGTAATGATATAATTTAGCCTTTATATTAAATAAGAGGCTACTTACAAATATTTTATGAGAGCTTTTTTAACCCTCTATTTCTAAAAAATCACAGTTCCGTTTGAAAGTATTGAAGAATAAAAAAACATTGATTTAATTCGAAAGAATACATTCAGAAGATAAATAATTGTTTTTTTCTTCTATATGTCTTCCGAAATGTATGTGCGGGGTGCAAAAAGAATATCCCAATTTTTGTTACTCAGATTGGAATCTTATTCTATACTTATTGGGCCTATGTGTTTAAGGCTCAAACGTAGTTGTGGAATTAGGGCTTAGATAGGCTAAGGCACAACATCATTAAGTCCTTTGGGATTACATATCTAAGAAGATATCATTATTTAGAATCTTCAATATGTTTTGACCCAAAAATAAAATAAAAACTTCAATATGTCATACTATTTTTAAAAAATTATGCACACAAGTATTTAAGGATTTGATTTTGGGACCAAAACAAAGATTTAATTTCAATATGTAATGATAGCGGTATGCACTTTTTCATTTAGACCAAAAATCCAATTATACTATTTTAAATCAAGGATAATTCTGTAAATTTATTTTATTTTATAATAAAAAAATATCACAAAACTTTTTTTCTTTCTTGGAAGATTTCTATCTCTAGTTAGCAACGTTGACTTAATCAAAGGTATAAATCATTCACTAGGAACAACACTTTTAGGATTTTTTATCTAAATATTCATTTATTTTATTACCTAAATGCCATTGATCGAAAAAATATTACGTGATTGTCCTACTTTTTCAATTCAATAGGAAGTCGCTTTTCCATGGAGCGACCACCTAAAGGCAATTCTTTTCAAATTCAATAGAAGGTCGCTTCCCTAGGGAGCGACCTGCTACTAGCGATTGTAATTTTTTTTTTCTTTTCATTTTAACAATTGTTATTAATTATTTAATAAATTAAAATTAATTAAATTATTTAAAAAATAAAAAACTAATAATAAAGTAAAATAAAATACATTAATAAATTATAAATTAATTAAAATTTATTATTATTATAATAAATAATTATTATAATTATAATTATAATTAAAAATGATTATAATTAAAATGATTAAATTATATTATAAATTTAAAAGAAAATACATTAAAATTGAAGAAAAAAATACATCAAAATTTAAACAAATAATAATAATAATAATTAAAAAAAAAAGAAAATTATATTAGTAACATGAAAATGATACCAAATACATTAAATTAACGAAAAAAATACATCACATTGATAAAAAAACATCAAATTTATATCAATGATGTCCACCTAAATGACCTCCAGTTCCATATCTAGGATGTCGTCGAACTCATCTAGCTCTTTGAACGAGTTGAGGTTCTTCCAGTTCATCCTGATTTTGATCATTATCCTTAATGTAAGTTGTAGGTGGATTAGAACCACTGTCACCTGCTTCCATAAAATTTTGAGACTGAGGATTATACATGGAATCAAACACAACATAAGCCGACTCAGAAGTTGTGCACCGAGTTCCAAACAAATTATAGAAAAGCCCACGTTTTGTCGGAGGATAATTGGGGGTTGGTATTTCTAGCACCGACGGAACGCAATACTGAGTCGGTGGTGGATCATAACATGGAACTTCAGTTGGGACATGTAGGTGAGGTGATGATAAAGACGGTCCTGCTATGTTTTGTTGTTGTGGGGTTGATTGGAAGGTCGACTGCACATGAGGATATGACGGTGGTTGTAAACGGGGATCACATAGATATTGTTCGACAGATATAAATAATTTGGTGTGCTATCTAAACCAAATCATATATTCTGTACTATGACATAAAACACCTTCTACGATGTTACCTTGTAACACGTAATTCTGGCGCTCGTTCCAATGTTTAACTTCTTCCCTCCAAACCCATTTCCAATTATCATCAATCCCATGCCTCATGTCGACCTCATGGTACATTTTCATGTCCTCTGGTGGTTGTGGTATTTGTTGATGGAAGCCGAACTGAAGTGTGACTCTATCTGTATGATGTTTTTCACCAATATGATAACAATGCAGATAGGTTCATGCATTCCAAGTGACTCTCTCTTCTTCGGAAACTTCATGTTGGAACTTGAGATAAAGTCTCCAATAAAACTGATATGTAAAAAATAAGCTAAAGTAATTATAACAAGTATAAAAAATAAAATATTTAAAAAGTTCAAATAAATGTGAATAAATATATTACTTCCTCAACCATAATGCGATCAATTGTTTTTCGGTATCCTTCTACGTCATTGTGAGGAACTTTAGCGAAATTTAGACCACCAGAATTAAATCTGTCGAATATATCAAAAATAAAAAATATAATAAAATTAGTAATATGGTAAGTAGTTGGCTTTAAAAAAATAAAAAATAATATAGTTACCTTTGTGCAAGTGGAAATATCCATGCTTTGGGAGATTCTTGAGCGACACAAGACAAACGATACCATGTCTAATTTTGCAACAATAATGCACATCCTCCCATAGACATTACACTAGGTTTTGTTGCAAGACATAGTTCTCTATAAAGTGTAGCTAAAACTGCTGAACCACAACTATATTGGGATGTTTTATTTAAATCTCCTAATAGTGAAAGATATTTTAAATGTACACGGTTGTTGGATTTGTCAGGCATCAATAACCTTCTGATCATACGTAGGATATATGCTCGACATACTGCTTGTTTTTCTAATACAGATGCATCTTCACCAACATCGTCAAACGTATCCTTGAGCCACTTTAATTTAATAGCATTACCTTTTGTTGCTCCCTCAGGTGGGATAACTCCTAAGTAATCTTGACAAACTTCTTTAACGTGCACAAAATTTGAACCGCTAACAGGAAAACCAGAAACGTTTAATCCTAAAATGTAGTATACATCTTCCAAAGTTGTTGTGCACTCACCTACTCGAAGATGAAACGTGTGAGTTTTTGGTCTCCATCTCTCAACCATAGCAGTAATCAGGCCGACATGTATTTTATAATTTCCGAGTTTGATCACTTCACCGAAGCCAGCTGTTTGCAAATATGGTAATATGGCTTCATTTGATTTTTTTGTTAACATTACCTTGACATTTCAATTTATCCTTTGAGGGTGACTGAAATTAATAATATATAACAAAAATAAAATAATTAATGAGACTAAAAAAATTATAAATAAAATAAAATAAAAAATAAAAAATAAAAAATAAAAAATAAAAAATAAAAATACTTACAAATTCTTTAATGTATTTGATTTCAGCTCTGTGATTCGTAGATAGTTCCATGATAAAAAGAGAAATTTTGATAACTTTGAATGTATGAAGTAGATGTGATAAAAAAAAGTGAGGAAGTTGTGATTAAAAGTTGTGAGGAAGCATGTATTTATAGGTCGCATCCTCAGGCAACGACTTAGTTGTTTCAGATCCGTTCAGGGGGTTGCTCCCCGAGGCCACGATCAATGCAAGGCCACGATTATTCAATCTCGTCCGTTGAATAAAATTTATCAACGGATGTGGATGATCCAATACCAATCCTTGTGATTTATTTTCAACCAATGAAATTATTCTATTCAAGATTCAATCTCGTCCGTTGAATAAAATTTATCAACGGATGTGGATGATCCAATACAATACCAATCCTTGTGATTTATTTTCAACCAATGAAATTATTCTATTCAAAATTCAATCTCGTCTGTTGAATAAAATTTATCAACGGATGTGGATGATCCAATACCAATCCTTGTTTTTTATTTTCAACCAATGAAATTATTTTATTCAATATTCAAGATTTCAAACACCTTATACCTTCTATAAATAGAAAACAAACTTACATTATCTCACCACACCTTCTATCTCACTATACCTTCTAGCATTTCATACTTAATCAATTACTTAATCATGCCTGCTCAACAACTAATTTGTATTGTTATTACAATGGTTCAATTGTCGACGGAGTTGAAGGTAAAACATTCCTAAGTAATTATAAAAAGGCGTTCAAAGTACATTCGAGAAGCAACCTTGCTCGTTTAAAGAATGTCATTAAAAAAAGTTACAGCTCGATGACAGAGTCACGATAACTTATATAGTTTATCGACACCTTGTGTTCTTTGGTGAAAATACAACAAGGTTTGAACTGATGAAGGTTTGCGACGAAGAAGATGTTGAGTTGATGTTTGATGTTTATGCACAGTGGTCACAACTTGGCACCATCGAGTTATATGTTACCTTTGAGTCTGATCCTCCATCAACAAACATTGATCAACCATCAACCTCAAACATACCTTATCAACTCGACTTATATTCTCCATGACAACACTATGAACCATCACAATACTACGAACCATACTCTACCCAATTAGAAAAAACTCATCCGGAAAGTTTTCAACTCCATCATCAATCTCCTCCAACAAGTCCACAATGCGATCTTCCCCTTAGTGTCTTATATAATATCAACGAGGAAGAATTAAGTGATTATAGTGAAGAGGATGAAACATACTTCGATGAATCATCTGTTAATTCTGACGATGAAATTGATGTTGACGAAGATATGGAAGCAGAAGATCAACCTATCCTACCTGAATTCGATCCACCATCTCACCTGAAGAGCATAAAGTTAGATACTCAAGAGCAATCAAGTGAATTTGATCACTTGTTCATTAACGAAGTCCCAACAGTAGATGAAACTCTTGCAGTTGGAATGAAGTTTCAAAACAAAGATGAATGCGTACATGCAATTAAATGTTACCATTTAAAACAATCATTGAATTTTGTGGTACAAAAATCAGATTCAGAAAGGTATGTTATTTATTGTTCAAGTCCAAATTGTTTGTTTAGATGCATAGCTTCAAAACGCAAAAAGAGTGAATTGTGGGTGATTGGTAAATTGAATGTGCCTCATACATGCACAAATTCTGCATTCTCACAAGATCATACGAAGCTCGATTCTAACATGATATGTACAAGCGTAATGCAAGTTGTGAAAGTGGATCCTTCAATCAAAGTGAAGGTAATTATTGCTCAGATTCAGGCTTTACACAACTACACAGTTAGTTATAGAAAGGCCTGGATGAGAAAAAATAAAGCGATCGAACAAATTTAGGGCAATTGAGAAGAGTCTTACAATCAACTCCCACAATGGTTGTTGGTTATGCAAACGTTTGCTCCAGGAACCAAAATTGAAATGGAAACTATCCCAGCTTATCATGATAATAGTTTGATAAATGGGATAAGGATCTTTCATAGACTATTTTGGGCTTTCGTTCCGTGCATATCTGCGTTTAAATTCTGCAAACCAATATTACAAGTTGATGGGACTTGGTTGTACGACAAGTACAATGGAACTCTATTGGTAGTAGTTGCACAAGATGAGAACGACAATGTAATTCCTATTGCTTATGCTCTTGTGGAAGGTGAGACAAAAGAGGGTTGAAGTTTCTTTTTGAGAAATTTGAGAAAATACGTCACTCCACAAGCCAACATTTTTTTGATTTCAGATAGACACGAATCCATTAAGAGTGCTTATAATAATCCGAATAATGGGTGGCAAGATCCTCCGTCAAAGCATATGTTCTGCGTCCGACATCTTTCACAAAATTTTGCAAGGGAATTTAAGGACAATGCTTTGAAGAAAAAAGTTATTTCTATGAGTAATAATTTCATTCTTAATTTTATAATTAGTGTAATTTTTAATAATTTCATTCTTAATTTTTATAATTAATGTAATAATGTATTGTCTACTGTTTCAATACAGGTTACTCGATCAATGAGCCTACATATCGATACTACCGCAGAGAAATCGGCGTAGTAAACTCGGAGGCTTTGAAATGGTTAGACAACATACCGCGACAAGATTGGATTCAAGCATTCGATGGAGGTAGCCGTTGGGGTCAGATGACAACCAACCTTGTGGAGTCGATCAACAGAGTACTAAAAGGCATGCGCAACCTTCCCATCACTGCTTTGGTCCAATCAATTTATTTTAAAACAGGGACACTGTTTCCAACCATGGGAAAACAACACGCATCAATTTTAGCTTCTGGTCAGGTATACACAGAAACTTGCATAAATTTTATGAAACTGGAAATAAGTAAATCCAATAGTCATAGAGTCGATAGTTTTGATCGGAGCAACCATACTTTCATGATCCACGAGACAGTAGTTCCAAGAGAAGGGCGACCAATTGGTCATTTCAGTGTAAACCTTTCTAACAAGTGGTGCGATTGTGGGAAATATCAAGCTAAAATATGCCTTGTTCACATGTGATAGTAGCATGTTCTAGCATAAAATATAATTATTGGAGCTTTATACCTGATGTGTATAAGGTAGAAACGGTACTAAAAGTCTACGACGAAGCGTTCCAACCCATACCAAACGAAGGATATTGGCCACAATATGAAGGTGTTAAGGTGTGTCACAATCTACTAATGCGGAGAGTCAAGAAAGGTCGCCCAAAGAGGAAACGCATTAGAACATAAATGGACACTACAGAAAGAGTACCAAGAAAATGCGGATTATATCGGGTCTCTGGTCATACTAGGAAACATTGTCCAAACGCTGCCGATACATCTACTCAAATTTGATGTATTTTTTCTTCAATTTTAATATATTTTCTTTGAAATTTATAATATAATTTAATCATTTTAATTATAATCATTTTTAATTATAATTATAAAATTTAATTAATTTATAATTTATTAATGTATTTTATTTTACTTTATTATTAATATTTTTATTTTTTAAATAATTTAATTAATTTTAATTTATTAAATAATTAGTAACAATCTTTAAAATGAGGGAAAAAAAATTACAATCGCTAGTAGCAAGTCGCTTCCTGGGGAAGCGACACTTCTATTGAGTTTGCAAAAAATTGCCTTCAGGTGGTCGCTTGTCCTATTGAATTGAAAAAATAGGACAATCGCGTAATATTTTTTCAATCAGTGACATTTGAGTAATAAAAAAAACGGATATTTAAAGAAAAATCCACACTTTTAAAAAAAAGAATAAAAATAATTGATTCTCAAAATATTACACAAACAACGTGTAATATGTTATAACAAAAACCATTGAAGAAATGGGAGCTATATATAAAACCATCGTAAACGAAAATGTTATAATAAATACAATTTGGAAATAGGTAAATGAAACTACAATGAAAGAGTAAAATGAAATTAACAAAAAACAATTGGAGGAAAATTGAAAGAGAGATTGAGAAAAGTTCTTTCCCTTTAAAAATTGGAAATGTAAATTACTATCAAATCCATTAATTCAAAATTATTTAGAAACAAAATGTTGGTTTGTAAAAAAAGTGTACACCGCGGCACCAACTTAGATAATTCAAATTTTAATTGGGGTGTGAATTAGCTGCCTCCATTAATTTACATGTATTGATACTGAAAAGAGTAAATTGCAATTTATTGTTTTTTATATTAAAAATATTTAACTTGATTTTTTTTTCTACTTTAAAAATTATATCAAAAGAGATTTGTTATTGATTAACAATATAAAATATTTAACTATATCAAAATTAATCTCAATATTTGAAAATAAGACATTTGTGTAAACTATTTAATATAAGATATTAAAAATCTTACACTATTAATATAAAATAATTTTATATTAACATCTAATAAAAATGTTTTACATTATTATATCACCTCATTTTTATGTAATTATTTTAAAATTGACGGTGTAACATGAAAAATAGATAGTGTTTTATTAAATATCAGAATAAATCTGCTTTGTACTTTTATGAGTATTAAACTCTTAACGCAATCCATATATACAAATAAGATATTTATACTATTCTCCAACTTTACATGCAGAAATAAAAAAAAGATACCTAGTGTATGCGTTCTCTACTTTTTTTAACGGAAACTTACAAGAAAGCTCCTAGAAAACTTCTTTTGATATCATCGTTCATACAAAAGTGACTAGAAGTTACTTTTTTTCCTAAAAGTGACGATAAGTTATTTTATTCCCTAAAAGTGACGATAATTAGAAAACGAGAAATATATAATTTTTTAACAAATAAGAAGGGACGAAGATAATTAATTGTTTCAATATTTTTTATAAGAGAAATTATTAATGGTTTACTGTACACAAGAAGTGCATAGCAGCAGTAAATAATAGAACAATTATACTTAATTGTTTTCGGTTAAAACTCAAAGGACTAAATTCCTTGAGAAACATTAGAGGAACTGAAATCGCATTCAGTTCAAAGTAGTGTAACTAAAATTGTATTTTTTTTAGTATAAAAATTGTAATATTTTAAATATTAGTAAATATATTTTACAATAGTTGAATTTGATGATGACATATACCACAACAAATTTTACAATAGCTGAATTTAATGATGATATATACCACAACAAGTAGATTTTTTTTTGGGCAAGAGGTCAACTCGCTAGTTTCTAAAACTCGTCGAAATCTTGATAATTTGTAATTTGTTGGGAGATAAATAAAGTCCGACATATATTTATTTTATTTAAAATTTGAATTTGATTTTTTTTCAACAATTTAAAATTAGCTAAAATTTATTAATCATTTGAATTTAACCACAATCTGTAATTGAATATTTACTATAAGGTCTATATTCACATATATTTTGTAGCAAAATATATTGCAATGTATTGTAAAAGCTACACTTACCAAGTATATATATAACATAAAATCAAGGTCGTAAATCATCTAAACTTCAAACAAAACGAGGACCATTTGCAGTGAAAAAAGCTAAAGAAAAAAGTAAAGAAGTAAAGATTCAATTCATGAGTCACACGACCCATATATTCCTCTAACTTTAACTTCCAAAAATCACACAAACGATTCTTTCTTGTCCACTTGCATTCATACATTCATGTTGACATTTGGCTATCGTCAAGATATGTATGAATGAATCCATTTAATTTGTGGAAAGAAAAGTAGTATGCAAGCAACTCTTTTTTGTTGCATAAGCTTTTTAAATAGGGACAACTTTATACCTTTTTTTTAGATAAATCAAATGAATATATTAAATAATAGTAACAACTTTATAACTAATATATGCTTTGAGATGGGGCTAGCCGTTTAGGGATTATTATATTAATTCTTTAAAGGGAAACAAGTGCTTTGATATTTTTTTCTTCATCACCATCACTCCCACCACGTGTGTGTGTGATTCTCAACAACTAGCTATAATCTAGTTATACGCATGCACATTTTGCTATCTTTATTCCCTTGTGTGGGTGCTATAATTTATAAATATCTTTGTCTCTCTTGAGAAGATTAATTAGCATAATGAATTAATTATGGTAAGGAATAACAAAATTATCAATTTGTGTGTTAACGGCAATTGAAAATGCTATAATAAGATTGGTAAAAATTTAAAAGTGTAAATAAGTTTTTCCTTATCCAAAAATTAATTTATGATTTGGTTTTAGCCCCTTCTAAAAAAAAATGATTAGGTTTTTGTCCCCTTACTTTTAAAATATGTGTTTTTTTGTTGTTGTGATTAATGTGGTTGATATCCAATATTAAAATTCTATGATCTAAGAGTGATATATTATTTTAAAAGGTTTTGGAACAAACACACTTCATCACTTTTCAAAAGGAACTGAAATCAAATTTTAAGAAATTTTGATCAAAATATTAAAATTCAAGTGTGATTGTTTAAAACTACGTATGTTAGCTTGCCAAATGTTAAAAAAAAGTCACATATTAAATGAATTAGTGGATGCTAACAACATAAAAGTTAATTGACCAATATATTTAATATTTTAAAGTTTTCGATGAAGATTCAATTCAGTTGTGTGATTGTTCAAAGTCTGATATGATGATTTTTTAGTTTCCCCTCACGAACTTAGAACTAATGAATATTAAATGAATGATATATACACTCATCGATTTTTAGAAGGAGTAATGTTCAAGTCTCTTAAAGATCATGATCTTAAAATTTTAAAAGAATTCGCTTTATCTTTTTTAAATGAGTCGATAATTGTCATCCTAAATTTATGATACTTCCTCATTTTTACTCGAATGACCATTTCTTCACTAAATAACATACAAAAATCATATCTTTCTCCCTCATTTCACATTATCTCTCATTTTCAATTAAATAAAAACAATATTTTCATACTATAAAATCAACTTTTAAAGTTCCTTCTATGTAACTTTCACGAAACTAATGAAACCTAAAATAACATTTCATTATTATGAAACTTTTTAACAACTCTCATTGCTCTTACTCTACTAAATATGACATATGACTATTTTGTTGTTTATATTTAAGTTGAAAGTATCACTACTTCATTGTTTATATTTTAGTTCACTAAATATACTCCTTTTATGCTTATTTTTAATCAAGAGTGATAGTATGACATATTTAACCCAATTTAAAATAATATATATATCTAACCGAATGCCCCATTACCATTCTCATTCTCATACATGAAAATGAAAAAAGGGATAACATTAGCTTCCCTTAGACTCTTTGTTCTTGCTTTTTAACTGAAAAAACGCGTGGTAACACCATAGATCATGTTTGTGGAAATAGAAAATGACCACACATGAAAACGATAGTTTCGCTCGTATTATTCACGCGATTCTTTGCATTTTTATAAAACATATAAGCTAAAAGAATTTAAATTGAATGAATAAAACTTATCTAGTTAGTTTATTTAGGTCTTAGCAAATGCCGATATTGTTAAGTTGTACGTCTTGTTTCGAGTTTGAATCCGATACCACACATTGTGTGAGTTAATTATCGTAGAATTTACTATCTCTTCTAAAACTCAACCACTCAAATAAATTAATATAGTCTATTTAAATAATCATATTTATCATTTTTTTCTCCTCACCTAGTTAGTTGTAGACATTTTTTTTTCTTTCTTTATCTTATCCCTTCTGATTTTAGGAAAAAATTGTGTTTTAAACATAGTTTGAACTTTAAATAATCGTTAATTCATCTTTAATTAAAATTCATTAAACACTAAAATTCAATCATTTAATTAAATATAGTCTATCTAAATTATCACATTTATCATTTTTTTTTCTCCTTTCGCCATGTATATACAAAATTTAATGTGTGAAGGTATATATGTATGTCATAAAATAATTTTTTCTGTAAGATGGAAAATAATAATAATAATAATAATAATAATAATAATAATAATAATAATAATAATAATAATAATAATAATAATAATAATAATAATAATAATAATAACTTTTTCCGACAATTTACTCCCTAATCCTACCCTTAACTTTATAAATATATACTACTCCAATTTAAATATAAGGAAAGAAACTCATATTTTGTGATTCATAATATAAGTAAAATTTAACTAATTTTATCATATTGAATACTATTATTTTCAAAATATCATTCAATATAATATGTTCTCAAACAAAATAAAATGAAAAGAAAGAATAATTTAGGAGAAGCAATTTTTAAATACATCAAAATAATTAAATTAGATTAATCGCTATTTTTAATCTGCATATAATTACTTTACATTATTATTGCATTCAAGGGAGTAGTCAGGGTAAATACCTAGACCTGTCAAAACAGGCTACCCGACCCATTTAGAGCCGGCCCTAACGGGTTGCGGGTTTCTTCAGACCGGACTAAAAAGCCTTGTTTTAATATGGGCTGTTAAAATACTACCCGAGCCCGGTCCTAGACTGGCTGCGGGCTAGGCGGGTAGCCCGCACATTTTTTTTAAAATTTTTTTAATTATATTTTTAATTTTCTTGCTACTCTTTTAATTTTAAAATTTTCTTCATGCCCATTTAAAAACAATTTAGTTCGAAATTTCTTCATGCCCATTTAAAAACAACTTAGTTCTATATGCCTATTTAAAAACAACTTATATGATATTCTAGATCATTAAAAATACACGATAAAATAACACACAAACTAAGTTCAAAATTTGAATTTTCCAATTAACACAAACTCGATTCAAACAACACATTATCCAAACAACACACAAATTAAAATAAGTTCAAATTGCCAAAAACAACTTAAAAAAACAACTTTTTTTTAAGACCAATTTTACTTTTTATTTTTTTAAAATTGATTATGCGGGTTGCGGGCTACCCGGTACCCATACGGGCTAACCCTAATGGGTAACGGATTTATTCAGACCGGGCTCAAAAGCCCTGAAAAAATTCGGGCTGAAATTTTTAAGCCCAAGCCCTATATTTTAGCAGGCTGGGCGGGCCGACCCATTCGGGCTAACCCATTTTGACAGCTCTATAAATACCTACGCCCCTGGTTCTGTCCTTGTTTAAAAATATTTTGCATTTTTCTCGTATATTAAAAAAGTTGAGTTGATAGTGAATTTTGTAGGTTCATTTTAATTATATGTCAATCTTCTTAAAGTATACACTTTGTATATATTGTATTTAATTTTGATTTTTCATCTTTTAATATAAATTAATAATATTTATAAGAAATATGTTTAAAAATAATAATAAATACATATATCAATAACTTATAAAAAGACTTATATTTAAAGAAAAATGATTTTCCTAATAAATACATATAATTAGGGATATGGAGTAATTGACAAATACTTACGAGGTAAATTAAACTTCTCTACGTATGTCGATCTGCATACTTATGGAAGTGCACGAGGAGTGATAGCGTCCCCCTTTTGAATGAAATCCGCAAATGTGATTGCAATGAAAAATACATGTTAAAAAGCATAAAGTTACACTAATAGCTTTCCTCATTTTTTCATAATAAAACCGATAAAAGTAGTCACAAGATTTTGAACACGACATTTAGATACATATAAAAATATAAATCATTTAATTATTTATTTGAAAAATACATATTTAATTTTTTTTTATTAGTGGTGTCTAAAATTTTGTCACCACACAGAAGTTTCTCATAAAACGGTTAGCATCGTTTTTTTTTTCCTTTCTATTTCCTTCTATAAATATATTTGGATAGATAAAGTTGGAATCACCAACCAATTGACAACCTCTAAATTTGTTTGGTCTAAGGGAATAAGAGGAGAGATGAAGTGGAGAAGAGATAATATTTTAAATGATATTTGTTTGATTCAGTTTTTAAGAGTTGAAAAATGAAAATCTCTTCTAGATTTCTTTTAGCTTTCTCTAGATTTAGAGAGAAAATGGATGAGACCAAAATTATTTATAACATTTAAAATTCTCCATGTCTCCTTAAACCAAACATAAATTAAATAAAAACTTTCTTGTCCCATCTTTTTAACCAATATCTATATTCTCCTTCCTTTCCCTTTATTAAAATTTTGTCCCCTCCATTGAACCAAACATACCCTTGGAGCACAATGACAAGTTCTTCACCTACTTGACATGATGCTAAATACGTAATTCTAATGTAGTGAAAAAATTTAGGTAGAGAATAATCTATATGAAAATATCGTTTCTCTCTTTACTTTTTTTTGCAAATCCACTTAATAAATTGTATTACAATAAATAAGTGTTGTTGAAATATAATATAGAGTTATTGGTAATACTCATTTAGTAATTTTTTTGAGGTGTTTTGTTGGAGGAATTTATGAGAACAAAATTAGTTCAACTACAATACCTACTTTTGATTTTTTTATGATAACAAATCAAATGAACAATTTATCCCCTAATATTTACTGGAGTGTGCAGATAGCATATCTAGTACAAGACAAAAACCTCATATCTAGTACAAGTCGAAGACCTCATATGACCCTCATAAAGATATCATCTGGTAAGCTCAACAAGACAAAGACATCAACCACATTAACTTACGTTAGATTTATACAAGTAATTAGAGACAAAAAATGAAATATGTACAAAGGTTAAGTTCTAAGATCAAACTCATCTAAAAACTCAACATTTCGTACATGACAACCGGAAAAGTAACCATCAATTTTATGTCAAAAGTAAAATGAATCTTTCCTACAGTGACAATGACTATTAACATATATTCTCAATAATTTTATTGTGAAGTGTTATTTAAACACACTTATAAACTTAAGTTTTGTTGACGAAAATAGTGTACATCGATAGAGAGAAATCTCATATAGAAGCAACACTGCAAGATACAAATCATATATTCACTCATTGAGAATAAATATCTTCTCCTAGAAGAAAAATGAATATCCTTTATATGATAGAAACTTGGATTGATAAATTGAATTGTAATTGTATTGCATATCATCTATTAAAGAGTTATCAATTAAGTGTCATAGACATAACTCCTTTTGTAAAACGCCCATCAGTGGCTCAATGTTTCTCCTTGAAAAGTTTACAATGAGTAAGTCATTTTCAAGAGAATGCGGTACGAGTCTGAAGAGACATAAATAATATTTGGTAAGCCTGAAGAGTCTTAGAGAATACTTGGAATCTAGTAGGACAAAGTAAAGAATACTCAAATTATGAAGAAGGTGAGTTAAGAATTATCCATGCTTGAAGAGGCTAAGTTAAGAATACATCAATAGTGGATTAAGTTCGTTGAGTGAAGAAGATATAATCTCTTCGTAATGATATGACTAGAAGTAACTACAATTATTGTGAACAATTTAAAAATAATTGTGTATTCTTCCTTCCCTTATCTCTTTTATATCTCCGCCCAAAAGTTTTTATCAAATGTATTTCTCAAATGTTTTTTTTATCGAACCCAAATCAATTGGTTGAAGTTATTAATTAAGATTTTTTTCTATAAATATATAACAATTTGAAATCTCTATTTCTTGTGTTTTCTAAACGCCTATAGAATTAAATGTTTATTAAGTATTAACAATTAAAAGATTATAAATGATTGATGTGCACATATAAGACATATTTATAGACCGTTTCACGTGGTTATGAATTTTTGTATATTGGTTTTCAAAGTTCACTTTGAAAATAAAACATGTTCGGATAAAATGGAGTTAAGTTGATTTCTCACTTATTTTTAAAATTGTAATCCTATAAAACTTAAAACCACAAAAATACGTTTATTATATTGTTTTTTTTTTTTAACTCTAACACATTACCACTATTGGCCATCATCCACCACTTCTACCACCATTCTAACCACTGCTAACCACCACTATGGCCACCATTCCGACTACCACTTTGACCAGTATTTGTACCCTGCTAACCATTTCCAACCACCACATAACACCACTATGACCACCATCACTCAGACCCCACTGACCACCACTCTGATTCCCGATGAGCACCATTGTGGAGCACCACTCTAACCACAATCGGCCATCACTTCGTCTTATTGGCTATTGCTCTAATCCTAGTTGGCCATCACATTAACCAATCATTGACCACTACTTTCCACTACCACCGACCATCTATCATCATTATGACATATGCTTGCTTTTACCTTTGACAACCACTATTATTAAAATTAATACTAAATTTTAAATTTATAATATTTAAATTATTTTTAAAAAATTATATTTTTCTTAAAACAATTTAATTATTTTTTCCAACCTTTATTTTTTTTATTTTTAACTGTCTAATATTTTTGTCTGTCAATATTTTCATTTTTTTCATATTTAATTGTCAATGTTTCTTTACTTCACATCTTTCACTTTCTTTAACCATATTCTTTCTCTCACTTCATTTTTTTATTTCATCGTTCATCATTTCAATATCTTTATCATCTTCTCCCTCTCCCTATATATTATTATATTTATTTCATCTCCTTCATTATATTATTATATTTTCTTATTCTCTTATATAATATTAGGGTCCATTTGATGGACCGGATAGGATAGGCACATGATAGGATAAGGAGCGGATAGAGACATGATAGGATATGAGTAGGATAAAGAGTTATGATATCCTGTGTTTGATGTGCACATGATAACAAACTTGATAAAATTAGTTTATCCTATTCAGTGTTTGATACACAACGGATAACAAGATGATATGATTTATATTTTGATAAAATGACGAATTTGTCCTTATAATCTATTTAATTTTTTTTCTTTCAAAATAACATTCATATAATTTTTTATAAATAAACAAAAATGCTAAAAAAAATGTAAATAATTTATGAAGTAATTTTATATACTTGAAAAAATTGTGATTTCTCTATCCATCACAATTGAAGAATGACTCACTATCATAAAAATTGTGATTTCTCTATCTATCACAATTGAATAATGACTCACTATCATAAAAATGTAAATAATTTATGAAGTAATTTTAGTATTTTAAAATTTAAAAACTAAACATTTTGTTTGGATTACTTGTTTTTAAAAACTATTTTGTAAAACTATTTTTAATATTATACTTTTTAAAACTAAAAAAGCAAAACAGATAAATGGTGTTTTACTTTTTATTTTTCAGTTTTTTTAATTCTCTAGTCAAATACTGTTTTAAAAATTAAAGTTAGCAAACAATTTTTTTAAAAATTTCTTTTTAAAAACAATTTTTTAAAATTTATTTATAAAATAGTTTTCAAAAACTAAAAAGTAAAATACAATCAAACACGCCCTTACTATCATAACATTATCTCGAAAAGAAAATAATAATTATTTTTCATCAATTTTTTATATTGTTATAGAATAAAATAAATAAGAAAACAAAATAAAAAAAATGGAAGAGTGCTACAGAGTAGACTCGAACACGACTAGTTGAGGCCAGAGGAAGAGAAAAACGCGAACAATGATATACGGTTGAGAACGAACACGACTAGTTGAGGCCAGAGGAAGAGAGAAACGCGAACAATGATATACGGTTGAGAACGAATTATTTTATCCTAACTCAAATTAAGGATAAAATAATGCGGCTGCAACCTGATTATTTAAAAAATTTGATTACCGTATCATATCCGATGGCTGCATCAAACAAAGGATTAGGAAGGAGATAGGATAAGTGTATCATATCTGTCATATCCGGATTAGGAAGGAGATAGGATACGTGTATCATATCTGTCTCGTTATCATGTCCATCAAACGGACCTTAAATTATTATATTCGTTACTTCTCTTTCTCGATTAGTATCTTTCTCGATTAGTAAATTAATAATGTTTCTCTTGATTATCTCCGAGATGAAAATTAAAGGAAAAAAAGAGTAAATCTTTCTTATTTGTCAATTAATTAATAGATAAGATTTTACAAATTAATTAATTAAAAAAATATATATTTTATTAATAGTGTATCTCTTAAATATATTTCATATAAAATTTTAAAGAATTTATAATATACTAATTACAACTTATTTATTACACTATACAAATCCATCTTTCTCTCTCTTTTTTTTGTCACTCTTGCTCTTTTCTTCTTTTTATAAATGAACTCATCTACTATCTAATATCTTAACATTCATACATATTTAAATTATCACGTTACTCTAATTTTTTTATAGTTTTAAAACTTAGATACTTCATCAAATAACTTCAAATCGACGTAAAATAAGCTTATTGAAAATCAAAGTAACTTTTGAGTATCCGATTAAATAGTTATAAAAATTAAAATTATATAAAACGTTGTGCATTTAATATTAATTAGTTAAAATATGAATATCTATTAGTAGTTTATATCTAAAATATTTTTAAATATATTTTTAAGATATTCAATTTGAAACTTTTGGATTCGGTTGGCCTCAACCTAAGGATAGAATAGTCGATTTAATGAATTTGTGCAAACAAGTTCATTAACCACCAACTAATTTCACATGAAGGTTCTTAAAAACAACATGCAACTTGAAATTCCTTGAGTTTGAATACGCAACCATGGTTATAAGTGTGATGCACTCCCAACTCAAGTAGAAACTCATAGGTCAAGCTTGTTCTAATTTGAATTGACTAGAATCAAGTGCTTTATAGATAGAGTAGCTCATTCAACAGAATGAAATAAAATATGCTGCTAGATAGCGAGGCCCTCAACTGGTGTCCATTGTAAAAATGTAAGAGCCTGATGATGATATGTTAGGTGATTCCTTAGAAGACACCATGGCAGTCGAGATCCTGAAAGAGAAAAGTTTCAATTGGCCACCTCACACTACTTGTCCTTGCCAAAAGAACAGAGTCCTCATATTGTTCAAAAGAGATGGATGAATGTTGTAAGCATAATGAGGCAGGCACCAAGAAGAGTGAACAACCGATTAAGCTAAGACTTGACGAGGGACCTATCCTTAAAGGGTAGAAGAGGGTAGCTGATATTATTATGGAAGATGGCATATCATCTTTGAAAATTAATGTTACACAAGCTTTGATCACACACTAGTTGTCCTTGCTAAATTACTTGATCTAGGATTGTACATGAGTCGGTTTGGGTTGAGTTTGACGAAAATCAGTATCCAAACTGTGTAAGGGGATTCTGGTTTGGGTCTAAAAAATAAACTGTCAATTACAACAATAGATTAGTTTGGATCATATCGCCTATTTGTGGGTTGGGTTGGTACTGAGTTATCCATTTTTTTTTTTAAAATCATATTTTTAACAAAAACAATTATCATACTTTATTTCTTCTTCCAAAAACACGATATACTGTATTTTCACTATCAACTATATAAACTTACAAGAGATATCTAAATTAGAAATTTCATAATAAAATACTTGCAAGCATGAAAATAATCAAAGTTGTAGGGATCTAAAATTGCATAGAATGTTAGTTACTGTGTTGGTGTTTGTGATGAAAAGAAAGAGAGTGTGAAGGAGTCATGAGTGGTTTGGGTGGTAAAAAAATGGGTTCTATGGATTTTTAAGTTTTTCTTATTTTTCTTAGGAAATGCCTTTTAATTTTTTTAAAAAAAGTGTCCTTTTATTTTTTTGGAGAAACTGATTCATCTGAATTTATTCGATATTTAATTTTAGCATTCGATTTTCTTGTTTTAAAAACTAGGATCATCCAATCACCGACTCAAACTAGGGCTGGATAACTGGTCGGGTCCGGATGGGTTCGGGTCCAAATATCCAATCCAGCCCAAACCGTGGTTGGTAATCTCAGGCCCAATTTCGACCATTTTTTAAATCAGGTTGGTTCGTTTTCGGGTTACGGTTTGGTCGGTTTTACAGGTTGGACGAACCGGTTTCAATTTGTATAGGCTGTGAAAACTTCCCAGCAGAATTAATAACAAATTTTATTTGTAAAAATTTCTCATAAAATACTTCTACAAATTTAAACAGGACCATAAGACAATTTAACTAAAGACCCATTTTTTAAAACACTAGTTTACTTCAAACATCCTTCAAAATAAAAATTGACCTATAAACATAAATGATCTATGGAACATGTTAACATGGTCATCAATTAAGACCAAAATTTTAAGGACCTTCATCTTTAGTAACAAACCTAAATAATATATAACAAATTTAGGTTGTTCAGGATTTCATCCAAATCAAAAGCTTGCAAACATCGTACAAAATGAGTCATAAACTTCATAACTACAGTCATCTAGAATAAGTTGTAAACATCTAAGGCATACAACACACAACACAACCCTAGTTATAATTACAGTCATCCAGAATGAGTATGATTATATATTCCAAACCAAATCTATTATAACCAAATCTATTATGGTTGATGTTGCAGCAGCTGTACGTATAACAAAAATGGAATTAATTTCGTAAGAATATCAAGAATATAACCTAATGATAAAATAAAGTAGAATGCATCAATATAAATATATAAAGGTTAAATTATAACCTTGAAATTCGACTCCCCAAATATGAGATAACCAATTCAAGGTTGACAATGAACCACCGCCAAGTCTCTTGCCACTAAATTAATGAAAAAAATAAAAGTTTGAGTACAACATAATCAGTTCATAACCAATTAAGTTCTCCTTATATCAGTTTAAATACAACCTAACCAGTTCATAACCAATTAAGTTCTCATTCTATCAGTTTAAATACAACATAACCAGTTCATATTATAATCTAAACTACTAAGTAGGACTGGACAATAATACTAAGTTAACAATAATACAAGTTTCAATAAGTTAAAAACAATATCAAGTTCCGACTAAGTACTAAGTTAATAATAAAAGTTTCAATTACAAACTTAACTAAAATTTAATTATACAAAAAAAAATATATCAAGACAGTAACTTACCCATTCACAAGTGGAAACATGAGTAGATTTTTGTGGTTCTCAATAGTGATGTTCATTTAAAAGCTGGTGACAATCAAACACAAAATTAGTACCCAATAATTCAGAAATTTCAATAAATATAACTCAATAAGTCCAACATACAAAAACCTACCAATTATCAAGCATGAACCACATATACAGAAATTGCTAGCAGTAACTAGCCCAACAAACATCAACAAATCATGTTCAAAATGATGCCAAGCAAGCACAATTTTCAGCCAAAACATCATCCTCAATATACAAGCATGTGTGGTGCAAGTATAAGTCATATATGTCTCCAAAAAACTCAAAAAGTTTGATACCTGGAGGTAATTAAATAAAACTGAATTAACATAATTGTTAGGTTCATTATTAAAGCTCACTTACATAATATATAAATAAAACATAAGTATAATTTTTCTTACTTAAAAAACTTAAACAGGCCCAAGAGCAGCTGCTCCACCAATAACAGACTCTTGCCTTCCACCACTAGTTGTTATTGAGCCTTGTTGAAGTTCTACAATGAATAAACAGTTAAAATTAACAATTAATTTACAATACCAAGAAATAGTCTAATTAAACAAGTACATATACAGATTACACAACTTGTCACAAAATTCTCAGATATCCCAAAATCTTCTGTCAAAATAAGGTCTTTAAAGTATGAGAAAAAGGGCTTCGACCAGTTCTGAGTGCAGATCAAAGCTTCTGCCATTTTTGGGCTCAAGGAGCTCCTATATCTGTCTACAACCCTTCCACATGTGCTAAATGCACTCTCTGAAGCTACAGTTGACACTGGTGTGGCCTGCATTTTTGTTACCATTACTGCCAAAATAGGGTAACGAGCACTGTTTTGCTTCCTCCAAATCAAAATATCGAATTTCTCACCATCTACTGAACAAGCGTCACTTAAGTACCTCTCAAGTTTGTTTTTCTTATCAATAGAATCTTTTTCTTTTAAGTGTTATTTAAAGACATCTACCTGTGCAAAAAATTATGGATTTTTAGATGGGATAGATTGTTTAACAGGAGAAATGTTTCCAAATCGGGTAGCAACAGATATAACACTACAATCATGGGCAGATTTGTACCAATTGTACAATTTCATCAAACTATCTTAACATTTTCAGCCTTCACCTTACCAACTTTCTCACCATACAAGTCATTAAAAGTCCACTCAATATACCTCAATTTATAACGAGGGTCACATATCACTCCAAAATAAAGAAAATGGTTGATTTTTTCAATTTCACCCCAATATTTATCATATTTTCCCTTCATATATGAACTCATTACAACCACAATATTATTCAGGTTCATTGATGTTCTGTCGAACTCACATTGAATAGAAGCCAAGTTATGAAAAGCTGTGTGCAACGACACTTGTTGCGACAATGAAAAAACCTTTGTCACTTCAAAGAAATTTTTTTAAAAACCCACAAATGCTCGAACTCTTTACCAATCACTAGAAGTAGGAGGACCAACAACTCCAAATCAAGTCAAATACCCAGAATCCTCACCTTCTAATTTATAAAAAGCTGCTTGATACTTTTCAGCAGCTTCCAACATTATGTATGTTGAGTTCCACCTTGTGGAAACATCAAGACTAAGAAGTTTTTTATATGTTATATTACAAATATCAATGCATTCCTTAAACTTCAAAGCTCTTTGTGGAGAAGACCGCATAAACCTAACTGCATTGCGAATGCTACGAATAGATAAATCTTGTTCTGTTAACCCATCTTAGACTACTAGATTCAAGATATGGGCACAACACCTCATATGAAAATAATCCCCTTCACCCATTAGTTCATTCTTGTTCTTAAATCTCTTGTTCAAATAAGATACAGCCACATCATTGGATGATGCGTTGTCAACGATAATTGTAGACACATTTTTAAGACCCCATTCCCTCAACACATCTTCAATTTTCAAACCAATAGTGTCCCCTTTGTGATTTGGCACTAAACTAAAGCTTATAATGCGTTTTTGAGAGTTCCATTCTTTGTCAATGAAATGAGCGGTAAGGGTCATATAATCGAGATTTTGAACGGACGTCCAACAGTCCGTAGTAAGAGCTACCTTACTGCAATCAGATTTGAAATATGCCTTAAGCTTCAATTTTTCAGCAAGATATTGCTGAAAACAATCCCTAGCAATAGTCCTCCTTGAAGGGATGGTCATTTGTGGCTACAATTGTCTACATAATTGTTTAAAACCCTCACCTTCAACCACTCTAAAGGAATGTTCATCAAGAATAACAAAAAGGACAATGGCATTTCTACATGTTTGGGCATTGAACCTTTGACTTGATGGAAACAAACTACCACCCTCACCAAAAGAAAGGTTTGTTTGAGTGGGGTCATTAAGAATATGGGATGGATTACTTTTGCATTTCTCAGAGTGAGCTTTCCATTTCGAGGTTTTCTTTTTATACTACCCATAGGAAGAGGAGGAAGCCCATCTGTAGTAGTAGATGGTTGTGTTGGTTGAGAATTCTCCACTACTGAAATATTTTAAGAGTTTAATTGTTTAATTTTTTAATTGTTAAAGTGTAGTTTTTCATTACTAAATTTTTTTTATAGTTAAACTATTTAAAGTTATTTTGATAGTTAAAATGTTTAATTAATAAGTAGTAATAAATTGTTTGGCATATTACCTAAAAAATAATTAAGCATGAGAATACATAATATTTAGGCATAAAGGATACGTACTAAGTAAACAAAAACAATTGCAAGTAAACATATGAAGCATACAAAGTACTTAAGAAAGGAGTACACATACAAATTAAGGATAATAGATACATATTAATTAAGAATAAAATAGTTGCAAGCATACATATTAAGCATGAAACATGCATACATACAAATTAAAGATAAAAGAATATATACTAATTAAGCATAAAATAGTTGCAAATCTAGATACTAATTAAACAAGAAGCATACATAAAAGAAACATACTCATTAAACATAAAATATTTCCAAGCATGCATATTAAATAATTATTATGAAGCATACATACTAAGCATAAAACAGTTAGAAACTTAACATATAACACTTACAAGTATACATATTAAGCATCAGTGTACATAATTAAGCATAACAAACTTACAGTGATGCTACTCCATTACTCCTTGTTGTCCTCCTTGACTACTATCCTCTCCTTGCTCCAACTTCTAAAGCTAGAACCACACTAATAAAACCAAAATTAAACACAAACCCTCAGAATAAAAACCAGAATTAATAACCAACCAGAATAAAAACCAAACAGCAAAAAGCATAACAATAAAAAAAACTAATAAAATAACAACATTTCAGTTAGTTAAAAACAAACTACAAGGAAGAAAGCTTGAAGTTCAGAAACACACACTATTGATAATGTAAGTTAAAAAACCTAACAAGAATTAAAACAAAATAACAAAAATGATGAGAATAAAAAAAAACTAATTAAGAACACAAACATGTTAAAAATTACAGTTAGTTAACAAACAGCAAAAAAATAGAATTAATAACCAACAAAAAAAAACTAAACAACAAAAACCATAACAATAAAAAAAAACTAATATAAAAACATAAACATGTTAAAAAATACAGTTAGTTAACAAACAAACTAGACAGAAAAAACCTTCATTGTTAAAACCCCCTTCATGAAACAAACTAAGAAAAAGCTTAATTGTTAAACTCCCTCTTCATAATATAATAAGTAAAAAAAAAAACATGACAAGAATAAAAAACAAACAACAAAACAGTAAAAATAAAAGAACTGACCAAAAACACAAACTGAATAAAACAAAAGTACAGTTAATTAAAAACAAACTAGATCAACAAAACTTGAAGTCCAAAAACAGGAATCTTAATCTTAAAACTTTTTAAAATTGAAAACATTTAAATAAATAAATATAAACTAAAACAAGTAAAATTTTAATAAATCAACCTTAAATATGTCCAAACAACCTAATTTAGCTCTATTAAAAAACTTTAATCACTAAAATATATATATATATATATATATATATATATATATATTAAAACAGAGTTGAATGAAAATAAAAAATTTAAAAACATAGAATAATGAAAAGCATAACAAATAAATAAAATAAACTAACCTCTTAAGATATCTTTCCTTGTAAAAGCAAATCTCCAATCTGCCAATTTGTAAGACTCAGATGGTTAAAAAAAATATAAAAAATAAAACGTTAGAACAATGAACAAGTTCGAAAATCAAAACACTAATACAAAAGAAAATCAATCTTTAATAACACAAAGATATTGATAAGAACAAGATGAATAAACTAACCTTATTCCTCTGTTAAAACCATGTTTTCATTTGGTAGATTCAGTAGGTTAAAAAGAGAAAGAAAAAATAAACATGTTAGGAGATTGAACAACTTCAAATATCCTTATTATTGTAATAGGAAAAGCCATAAGGAGAAATATATAATCACAAACTTAACATAAATTTAAAATTAACACTGAGTATATGCAGAAAATCAAAAGTTACAGAACAAACCTTTTAATTGTGTTTTCCTTAATCTATAATCTTTCAAGCCAAAGTTGTCTGATTCAAAATCAAAAGGAAAAACACAAAAAATTAGAAAACGAAAACCCTAAAACAGAAAGAAGAAAAAAAATTGATAGAGAAAGGGAAAGAATGAGAAGGAGAAAGATATAACACTACGCGAAAAAACGCATATTACAGTGCTTTTTTTAAGCCATTTACAGCGTTTTTTAAAAAAAAAAAGCGCTGTAGTTAGCAGCGCTGTAAAAGAATACAACAGCGCTTTTGTTTAAAAAAAAAGCGCTGTAAAAGGTAGACAAATTGGGCGCTTGTTATGCACCTTTTACAACGCTTATTCACAAAAGCGCTGTAAAAGGTGCACTTATATAGTTGAATATTATGCACTATTATGACCCTATTACAGCGCTTCTTCAAGGAAGCGTTGTAATAGGTGCAATAATATAGATGATTTGTTATGCACCTTTTACAGCGCTTTTTCACAAAAGCGCTGTAAAAGGTGTACTTGTATAGGTACATTCAACTGCACCTATTACAACGCTTTTCCAAAAAGCGCTGTAATAGGTGCATTCAATAGATGCATTATTATGCACTATTATGCACCTATTACAGCGCTTTTTTGAGGAAGCGCTGTAATAGGTTCATTTTAGTGCACCTATTACAGCGCTTTTTAAAAAAAGCGCTGTAAAAGGTGTTTTTTTTTTTTTTTAGTTTTATTAAATAATATGATGTAAATTTTAAAAAGCGCTTTTTTAGAAAGCGTTGTCTTTTAATCCAGAATCAGTTCACAACATGCACAAATATTCAAACATGCAATCAGTACTAAAACAGCTCAGAACAACACAACAACAGATTCACTATATTTTCAAATGCACAAATATTCACAACATGCAATCAGTTCATAATTACATATTCACAACAACTACATATAACTACATATTCACAATTACCTATTCATATAACTATCAGATATTCACTATATTTTCATACAACTACTCATATTCACAACCTAGTATATACATAAATAACACAGAACTACCATGTCCCTTGCAGCTTGCCATTTCCCAGCAAATCAAATAATATTCATTTCAAGCACATACTGACACCAGTCTTCCTTTATCTCTGTTAGTTCTTCTTCAGAATACGATGGACTGGAATTGTCAAAGTACTGATATAAAAATTGAACATAAATAAGTTAGAATCAAATATAAACATAGTTTATATATGAAAATCAAATAATTAAAATACCGTACCGTTTCTGGGATTATAATTTGATTCTTATCAACAATCTCCTTCACGAATCGCAATACATAGTACCCACAGTCGATGTTGTTAGTTTGACGAGGGCACTATAAAATAAAACATATAAGTCAATAATTATTTAATTGTGCATTGATTGTAAGTGAAATTTAAAAGCATATATTTTAAACCTTTATTGGAATCCATGTGATGTTATTTGACTTTAGCTTCGACACTGTCGCACCTCTTTGAGCTCGAAAAACTTGTAAAGCACTATCGAATAAATAAATGTGATTATTATAGCATTAACAAACACATTATTTATATATATATAAATGTAAAAAATAAATGAATATTACTTACGTGTCGAACAAAGCCTTTATCTCGGGACGATTGTTGTAATGGCCGTGAATGGGATCTAGGTAGTATATAACTTCAGAGGTCGCATTGATTGCAATTAGCACCCAATGTGCCCTACAACAACAAAAATTTAGTTTACACAAATAATAAATTAAGATCTTATAAAATAAAAAAGATATAAATATAGAATATATAATTACGTACCCTGAATTATATGGTGCAAGGAATAACTTATCCTTCTCTTTATTTCCTAATAGTATATCTAAAACATATTTATTTACATTCGCTGGATCGTGTTTAAGCATCGATATCTTATGCGGAGACAAGAATGAAAACTTATTTGACAATCTGCGCGCGCACACGAACTTCTCATACAAAAACCTTCAATAAAAATTTCAAATTAGATTAATTACCAATAAATTAAATTAATTACAAATAAATGCGATGAAAAGTAATTTTTACCTCATGTAAATGCTCATAACAGTAGCACTCAGCTCCTTATGATCGAGAAGTTCGTATATGTGCTCTTTTTCAAAAAATTCTTCATACGCGTCTCCGAATAGATCTTTATCCATGCTTATTATTCGTGAATCGTCGCTGCCCATATTTTTTTTTGCATGTATGTCAAGACACGACCCATATGGAGGAAGTCGTGGCTGACTTATTTTAGGAGCAGGAGCAGCAACTGATTTTACACGATCCAGTTTTTTAGCAGCAACAACTTTGGCCACTTTATTACCCTCCAGCTTTTGCAGTTTGCCAGTTTTATTACCCTCCAATTTTTTAGGTTTGCCGGCTTTATTTTTGCCACGAACATCCGGTCGTGGTGCGGCAGCTGGCTTGCTGGCTTGCTGTGCGGGTGGTTTATTAGATTGAATATGAAAAAATGAGGTTAATCAAATTGTTAGTTTATTGAATCAGAAAAAATGACAAACCTTACAGAATAAATGTTACAAACCTTTTCGGGCGATGTGACTGTTTCATTTCTGGGAATCTTCTTATCATTCCCTTTATTAGACTTTATTTGAATCTAAATAAATGTGAAATTAAAGTTAACATTGGAAAAAATTCAGCAATTTAATATAATCAATTAAACATACATTTCAATTAATTAAACATACCTTGTCAAGGCCAACAAGATGTTTGGGCCATGCCACGTAGCTGCCAATTGCTTCGCCCAAATAATTCAGATCTGCATCGTTGTCCGGTATAGGCAACGGTGCTGTTGGTTCCAAAGCAATAACTGGCGATACTTTGACATAGCCCGCAGGGATTGGTGTGTTGTGCAATACCTCGCCCGGAGCATTGCACAATGTTCCCTTTCCGACCTTCCGATGAGTGGGGGAGGATAAGTATAGCACGCATGGAGTGACCCCCTAAAATCAATGGTTAATACATAAGTATGTGAAAAAATTAACTTTAATGAATTTCTTATTTTATTAAGTAATTAATTACCTCAGGAAGACTGTTAATACTCTAATCTTCTCTAATACTTCCTCGTTAGATGGATTTTGGTGCTTCTCTTGTGAAAAATAACTTCTAGGAGTTACGCCAAATCCTTTCCCCCTCACGCAGCCGGAATATTCAGGAACATTAAACACTTTACCTAATATGTCCCTGCAACTTTCCTTGTTGTCCTCTTGATTTTCCGATTCAAGATTCGCCTAAAATACACATAGGATTAAAAAGATAAGTTAAATAACATTTTTAAAATACGTACAATATTAAAAAATATTAAAGTGATAAATATACTTACACAAAGTTCTATTACTTTTTGTACATTTTCATTATCAACCACTCCGTCTTTATTTACACGAGCTTCCTTCCACAATACATGACGACCCAACGGTTGATCGGATTGGGTGTCTTGTAGCTATTATCGTTAAGATCATAAACAAAATATTAGTTAGATAGTATAGTTTATAATATACCACATTAATTAAATAAAAGTGATGAGGAATAACTTACAAGTTTTTGCTCTAGACGAGCATATCCCATACGAGATTTCTTGTATGGGTGGAGAATAATTTTTGCCCTCTCGCGATTTGCCTTACTATTATTCTAAATAAAAAAAAAAAACAACCTAGTAAAAATTTAAAATACGCTATGAATATGAATAATAAAACAAAAATGCTAATAAATTAATCACTTACAACAAATGCGGGGTCGGAACGTTTTGATACGAATGTGCTCCATTCCTCACTTGATATATAATGTTTATATATTTTTGGAGCTTCCGCATTCGTATTTCCTTCACGGTCTAAAGCACCGGTGAGATCTAAAGCACCGGTGTATTTTCCCGGCAACTCTGAGCACATAGCTCTTTCTCACCTCATCAAGAACAAAAGCTGACTGCAAACCAAATAAATATATAGTTTGAGTAAAATACTTCAAAGCAGTATGTAAAAATTTATAAGTAATAGGGTGGAGTAAAAAAATTACCTGTATATCAGCCCACAATACATCTTTGGCATCCTTCAATGCCTTATCTCTCCAATCATCTATTGTGATTGGTATATTTTGACGAACAACAGCTCCAATATAACTAACAAACATGGAACTGTTGGGTCAATAGGTTGACCACTCTCATTCCATCCAACCTAATAAACTCATATAGTAAGTACCTCAAATTATAAACAGCAAACAAAGTATCGTATAAACAGCAGAAACACAAAACAACAAACAAAGTATACCTCAAATTTTTGCCCAGTACTTCTTGCTTTAATAACATTTTGCATTATTGTTGCACCACGTTTGACTTCATTTTCGTAAGTCTTAGTGTTGCCAACTTCTTCATTTTGACAATCTAACTCCTTGTTAGTATCCATTTATCTACAAAATGCAGTTCAACATCAACATGCAGTTCAGTTCAGTTCAACATCAACATGCAGTTCAGTCTAAGTACGTAGCAAAATAAGTTAACATGCATTTTAGTGAAACAAAAAACTAATAAACACAATACCTGAAATAACTCTTTTTAATGCTTAGGGTTACGGGTTCAAAGACGAACGGCGCAGGGTTACGGGTTTTGCGAAAACGAGGATGAAAACTGATCGTAGGGTTACGGGTTTCGCGAAAACGAGGATGAAAACGGTATTACTTGATGTTTATGATGTTCGCAGACGATCGTAGGTGTAGGATGAGAGTAAGCAATGAGGAAGAAACAAGGAAAACTGAAACTGATCGTAGGGTTCGTAGGGTTCGCAATGAGAAAGAGAAGGAGAAGGAAACTGAAAAATTTACGTAATGAACATGAAGCTGATGAGATTTACTGTTATATATAAAGACCTATTACAACGCTTTTCCAAAAAGCGCTGTAATAGGTCTCATCATTTTATTTTTTAAAAGCCTACTACAGCGCTTTTTTATAAGCCTTTTAAAGCGCTTGTGAAAAAGTGTTGTAAAAGACCTCCTTAATTTATTTTTTTAAAACCCTATTACAGCGCTTGTTTAGAGAAGCGCTGTAATAGGGTTTATATATGAAAGTCCAAAGGTTGTGTGAACCTTTTACAACGCTTATGTAGAAAGCGCTGTAAAAGACCTCCTTAATTTATTTTTTAAAACCCTATTACAGCGCTTATTTAGAGAAGCGCTGTAATAGGGTTTATATATGAAAGTCCAAAGGTTGTGTGAACCTTTTACAGCGCTTATGTAGAAAGCGCTGTAAAAGACCTCCTTATATTTATTTTTTTAAAACCCTATTACAGCGCTTGTTTAGATAAGCGCTGTAATAGGGTTTTATATATGAAAGTCCAAAAGTTGTGTGAACCTTTTACAGTCCTTATATTTATTTTTTTAAAACCCTATTACAACGCTTGTAATAATTTACATAAGCCCTGTTTGAACATAAGCCCTGTTTGAACATAAGCCCTGTTTCTTCCAAATTAGTTAAATCATTTCTTCTAAATTAGTTAAATCATAAGCCCTGATGAGGTCAAGTTCAGTATACAATTACACACAGTATAAGCAGAAAATTACAAATTAACAGTTCAAGCTAAATACCAAAATGCTCAATTAATTATGGCAGATCAAATACATGGATTACACATGAACTCAGTTCAAATTACATGGATTAAAAAATTAAACACATTAAGATGCCCTTCTTCTTTTCTTGGTGGGATTCACATTTGTTTGTCCATTAATGATACGAAACGATGGATTAATCCAAATTCCCTCATCATGATCATCTCTAAGATATAAACCATCATCAGTTGAACCAATTTCATGTGGTTGTGATGTTGCAAAGAAAAGATCAATAACAACATCTTCATCATTATTGTTATCATCACTTATTTTGTTGGTCGATAGGACAACGGACCATTTATCATCAGCAGGATCAGTGACATAAAACACTTGTTGAGCTTGCGACGCTAAAATAAAAGGCTCATCTTTGTATCCCACCCTATTAAAATCGACAAGCAAGAACCCTGACTCATCAATCCAAACACCATTATTATTATCGACCCACTTGCAACCAAATATGGGAACACGAAACATTGTGTAGTCTAGCTCCCATATGCGCTCGATAACCCCAAAATATGATAGATTTGCATATATTGGGTTCTTGTCTTTTGCACTTGAGATATGCATCCCTTCAGCTACGAGAGTGACTCCGCTATTTTGCATAGTTGCTAGCCACCTCAATCTCTGTGAAATTGATCCGGGGTCTACATCAAACTTTGACTTTATGTGATTTTTTAACCATGTTATGAAACTTCGATTGTGCTCTCGAGTTATCCAATTTTGATTCCTATTCATGTTCAAACTAGATAATTGATCCATGTGTATTGTAACATACGGCTGAACCTCATCATCATTGTGCAGAACATACAATTGTGCCTGCTCCCATTCTGTTCTTGATATAGTCATTAGTCTCTTTCCAATTATCCCTTCTCCTGATAATCTTTCATACAAACTAAAGTTTTAATGTTTGAAGAGTATCCTTCTGGAACTTTAACTTCGTGTATAAATTTACACAAAACAATTTTTTCCTTTCTAGATAGAGTATGAGCGGCTGGAGGTAAATATGTACGATTTCCTTTCTTTACGGGACCCAATTCATTTCTTATCCCCATATCGACCAAGTCCAATCTTGCATTGATGCCATCCTTAGACTTTCCTGGTACATTGAGTAACGTACCAATAACACTGTCAAATACATTTTTCTCAATATGCATCACATCGAGAAAATGTCTTACATACAATGACTTCCAATATGGCAATTCAAAGAAAATTGACTTTTTCTTCCACCCAGTTTTGACCAGCTCTCCCGCAAAAGGTTTGCCAAATTTATTGGTCAAACCTTGTACTTTCTCAAGTATTTGATATCCAGTCGATGCTACAAGAGCTCTATCTTCCTCTGATTTTCCATTGAATGCATTTCTCCACCCACGATACTGATGACTATAAGGTAAAAATCTACGATGTCCAAGAAATACATTCTTCTTACAATGTTTCAACCGCATCCAATTTGTACTCCCTTCACAAATAGGACATGCACACTGACCTTTAATGCTATATCCTGATAAATTACCATATGCTGGAAAATCATTAATTGTGCCGAACAACATAGCCCTCAAATTGAAATATTCTTTCTTATACCCGTCATAGACTTCTACACCTGTCTCCCACATAATTTTTAAATCTTCAATTAAAGGAGTCAAGTATACGTCGATATCATTCCCCGGTTGTTTGGGTCCAGAAATTAACAGAGACAACATCATAAACTTACGCTTCATACATAACCATGGAGGTAGATTATAAATCAACAAAATCACAGGCCACGTGCTGTGTGAGATGCTTTGAAGACCATGTGGATTCATTCCATCAGTAGAAAGTGCAAGGCGTAGATTTCTCGACTCTATCCCGAATTTAGGATACTCGTGATCAATTTTTGCCCATTGCGGAGAATCTGCAGGGTGTCGAAACTTTTCATCTCTAATTCTTTCATCTGCATGCCATGTCAAGTGTTTTGAATCTACTTCACTGCGATACATGCGCCTAAATCTTGGTATTATCGGAAAATACCACACGACTTTTGCTGGAGTAGATTCTTTCTTCATATATCGAGAGACATTGCATTTCGGACACGCCTTTAGTAATTCATATTCATTTCGAAATAAAATGCAATCATTAGGACACGCATGAATCCTTTCATAACTCATACCAATATAGCACAAAATTCGTTTAGCCTCGTAGGTTCTACTGGGAAGTTCATTATCATCTGACAACATATCTTTTAAGAGTGTTAGTAATTCTGTGAAGCTTTTATCAGACCATCCATTACTCGCTTTTAAGTTGTACAACTTTAGTACCGTCGAAAGTCTTGTGAATTTAGTACAACCATTATATAATGGTTTCTCTGCATCACTCAACAAGCTCTCAAACATTTTAGGACAATCACAAAGATCTTCTTCAACTGCTTTTGCAATCTCCTCAACTCGGTCCGGCTCATATGTATCTGTGTCGAAATCAGTTGAAACATATGTATCTGTGCGACTGTTTCCATTGATTTTCTCACCATGTCTTATCCAACATGTATAGCTTTGATCAATTCCATACCATACTAAATGTCCTTCCAATTCATCTGCTCTAATGCGTTTTCCAAAACAACATTTTAAACAAGGACAAACGACTCTATTTGGATCTTTTGCATTCATCACTGCAAACTCAATAAACTCATTCACTCCATTTTCATACTCTTTTGTCAATCGATTGGCAGACATCAATTTCTGGTCCATTTATATGACCTATATATATAAATGCAGTTACACAATAAGCATGATTTCAAGCCTGATATATATGACCTATATATTGATAATATTACACATATCTTATAATATTAATGGTCCAAGATTAATTGATTTCAAAACAGAACATATATATCATGTAACAATTTATCAGTTTGAATTAGTGACAACAACAATGAAATAAAATAAAGTACCTGAACGTTGATGATCAATTTGTTTTAAAGGAGGAAAAGGTAAATCAATTTGTAGATGGGCGCACAGGAGGGTTCGCAGGGGAGGGACAATGAGAGTTCGTAGGGTTTAGACAACGTATTAAATTTGTTTTAAATTTGTTTTTATTTACTTAAAGTGAATGTTTTTTATTTAAAACGAATGATTTTACAGCGCTTGTTCAGAAAGCGCTCTAATAGGTCCTATAATAATGTGAAAGGGCAAGCCTATTACAGCGCTTGTGTAAAAAGCGCTGTAATAGGTCATTTGATTATAAAAAAGCGCAAGGATTTTACAGTGCTTACACAATAAGCGCTGTAAAAGCTATGTAACATAAGGTGGGAGCGCTACATTTTACAGCGCTTGTGTTTACAGCGCTCACAAAGCGCTGTAAAAGGCTATGTGAGAGCGTTTGATTTTACAGCGCTTTCTAAAAAAGCGCTGTAAAAGGCTATGTGCAAGCGTATGTGACCCTATATGACCCTACAACAGCGCTTTTTTTACAGCGCTTGTCAAAAAAGCGCTGTTGTATCCTCCGTTATTTTTAAAAAAATTATACAACAGCACTTGTATTTAATAAGCGCTGTAAAAGACGCGCTATAAAATGTCATTTTTGGCGTAGTGTAATGACAAACTTAATATAAAATAAAAATAAAAATAGATTAAAAGCATAATATTGAAAGATAAAAAACAAACCTTTTAATAGTGTTTTTGTTTGTTAGTCTATACTCTCTACTCGTTCAAGCCAATGTTGTCCAATTCAAAATAACAAGAAAAAACACAAAAGAATTAGAAAACGAAAAACCCTAAAACAGAAAACAAAAAATTTTGATAGAGAAAGGGAAGAACAAGATTCAACGGAAGCTAAGAGTTTGTGAAAGATGATAATGATAGAGTTGTAGAGCTCTGAGAAAGAGAGAGGTGAGACATTGAGAAAGAGATAAGAACTTACGAGAGTGAAAGAGGACTACGGCAGCTACTGCTCAGAGGGGAGGAATTAGGGTTGATTTGAAAAAATTCTGTTTTTATACTTAGGATTTCTTAAGAAGATTGGACTGGACTCGGTCGGGTTCGGGTACTGACTGTTGTTATTTACAAATCTGAACCGACCCACCTACACCCATATGTACCCAGTATTCCAACTCGATGACCCGTTTGATCTGATTTAACCCTCCCGTTTCAGTTTCTCTGTTAGTGGATTGGTGGAGAACAGTCGGTTGGCCTTGTGATGTCCAACCCTAACTCAAACCACATTTTTTGGATTAATTTAGGTCGATTTGAATTGCCAAACCTATGAACACCCCTAAAATGATCGGTTGGAAAAGCATATAAAGATGATAAAACCACCAAGAAATGTCCAAGACAAAGCTTTGGAACCAACTCCTCTAACTAGTACTCAAAAGAGAAGAAAGTAAATAACTAGGACAATCTTAAAGATAAGGTATGCTCTCCAAGCCAATGCTAATGTCAAGTCCTAGGAAAAGCAGGGAATATGCTTCGCACAATGTTCGAAGCATTGGAAAAGGATTTTTCTGTTAAGGGTGCAGGAGAAGTAGTTAAAGTGGAAGTATTCATTCGTGATAAAACATGTTAAGAATTCAATATAAAAAAGCCTCCTTCTAATAAGCACAGGAAAACCTATTCATCATTAATATGTTGTTAATGATACTATCTCAGTTGAACATGAAGAGTTTGAATAATTTTAACTACAATGGAAGTATGGAAAATTCCATCATAGATTGTCCATTCAATGAACAAGATCAAAGCTTAATTGGATCAATTGAAGCCATTAGATTGATTCCAGTAAATTTTTGTGGTACCGTAGCCTAGTGCAAAATTGCTAAAGGCATGCTATTTAGAAAGCCACCCTAGATATGCTAATGTATCAAAGTATCCATCAACAATAACATGTTTAGTCAAATGTTTGTTGATAGAAGGGCCATATATTGAAATGTCATAAGTTAAAGATTTTACGTTTATAGCACTCAAGTGTCAAAGAAGGGTAGCCCACTTAAGTATCAAAGAGGGGGTCGTATCTAAAGATTTTCCATATCTAAATAGCATCTTTTTCTCCTTTTAGGAAATCAGTGTAGTTAATGTCTTTGATAGAGTGATTCAACACAATACTTTCCTCAAGCTTTAGAGTTTTGGACCGACTATAAAATTGTGGCTTCAAGCTCTTCATCCCTCTCTAAGAACGTTGTTGTTTAACCAATTGAGCCACACACATTGAGAAAAATATTGTTTATTTTGTTTTAGACAAAGTTTAAGCATTTGTTTATTATAGTTTTGAAAATGAAAACCTACCAACTAACTCAAAATTAACAAGCAACAACCAATATAAAGCACAATTATTATATAACAAAAGAGCAATTATAACAACGAAAATATAAATATATTATTTATAGGTTGTAAACTTTAGTTGATAATAATAGAACTAGAGCTGCGGGTTACATGTTCTTTATCCTTGCAACCTCTTCAGCCCCTCACACTTTGAGTTAAAAAAAAAACATAAAGAAATGGGTTTCAATGCTGGGTAATTAATATACCAGCATGACCCATCACATTACACTTTAGCAACACTTTAACATTTAATATTTAATACAAACACCCCCTTCCCTCTCAACTTACATTCATATATTATAAACTTACTTTCACCTTTACTTTTCCTAAAACTATCCAACTTTCTTTTTAAAAACCCTACTACTACTATCCACTTCAAAATTTTCCCGGGAAAATAAAGGAAAATTTGAAGGGGGGAAACTGAAAATAAACAAGTCAAAAATAGGAGTATAGATTTTTTTAATTTTCTTTTTTTTTAGATACGGAAATTCTTTCCAGTGAAGGTTTGTCCAAACTGCCAATTAGGTGGTGCCACGTTCCATGAGGTTGATGTACGTCGGTCACTGCCGGTAACTCTAAAAGAGAGAGCCTGGCCCACAAAAACAGCGTTGGATTGCCAATTTTGCCCCCAGTTACGGCTCATACTCATCCAAGCGGTGTTAGTTCCTTTCACACTCACGCGTATGATGTCTCCTGCACCTGCGACGTTGGTGATTAAAACCAAGTTAAAGTAACGGAAACCGTTGATTGTGAATCTGATGCCTCCTTTCTTTCTACATGGCACCCTGCATATGCAATGTAACCAAATAAATTACATAAAAGTTCAATTCAATTATTTCAATTTATTTCTTTTTTTTCGTGAATTTTTTGTCAGTAAATTTGATATAAAAATCTAAATTATTTAGTTCCAATGCAATGTATCAAATTAAAATTTCAGACATTTTGAAACCAACATATAAATAATGATAAGACATGTGCCATACTGTCCAAACAATGAATAAAATCAATATGTGATGCTGTTAAATATTATTGTCGAATTTAAAATTAGACAAATTCAAAATAAATTTACCATTACCTATTAAAAAGCTAATCAGTCAATGTGAAATAAAAAATAATAGTAGTAATTAACATTGATGATTGTGATTATTACTATAAAATTTCAAGATTTGAATAGCATTGTAATTTTAATTTGTTACAAAGCCCCGAAAATTGAACCTTTTTCTAAGGATGTGTGTCCTAACATCGGTATGGAACTACGAAAGATGTTTTCTCTGACTTTAAGTCCAGGTTTTCCGGATATTATATTTATATAGTCGTAATTACTAGCATACCCTTAAGTACTATTTGCAAAAAGGTATGTGAATGACTACAATACCCTAGAAGAACTAGGTTTGTTTCTAATTTGAGGTTATTTTAGTCATTTGGCACTGACCACCGATACTAAAGCTTATGCACCAAAACACCGAAAGAACACAAAAGTGATAAAGAGAAAAAAGAGCTTTAAATGAATATGGTTACACATTAATTTGACAAATACGGATCAAATTAAAATCCACTTTCACCAAAATTGATTAATTGTCCATACATGAAATATGCATCTAAATGCAGTATTAGTAACATTAATGGTTTCTCATGATAATTATACTGCAAAACAAAAAAATTATTGCTCAACTAAGCTAGAAGGAAAAATGGTTCTTCTAATTTTCTTGGTTCCTATTACTGAGTGTGAAATCGACAAAACACTTGAATGGGACTCTGATGAAACGGCTAAGGAGATTCTAACATAATTTTTTGTTTGTTTCCCAAAAAAACAAACGGTGTTGGAAAGAAAAACATTGGCAAAAAAGGCAAAAAATTTACACATTTTCTGTATTTTTTTGTATTTGTGGGGACAGTACATTAAGTATAAAGTGAGTTTTGGTTGTAAAAAGTAAGAGTGACTTCGTCAATAAATTTTAATATAAAAATCACTTTCTAATTCAAAATCTAAAAACAGTATCTTTAAATTATAATTAATTCTAAAAACATAATTTTATGAAATAAAAAAATGATAGAAAGAAAACTCAAATTTTTCCTGCTAGTTTTTCATCTTAATTTCTATGCTACCAAACAGCGAAAACCAAAGATGAAAAATGGAAAGCAACCCATTAAATGGAAAGCAACCCATTAAATGGAAAGCAAAGACAAAAAAAGGGGTGGTTGAACTCACCGGCGGTAAGCGACGGGGACGATTCCGGCACGGTATTGAGCGATCTTAAGGAACATAGGCATAGCAAGATCAAAGTGTGGACGAGGTGGGTTACACCAACCACCATTGTCACTAGGTTGAGCAAAATTTGGTGGACAAAAATTTGTTGCAGTGATTAAGATTGAAGGGTTACCAGGGTTACACCAACGTGGATCTTGGTCACACTTGATCTCAAAACATGAACCACAGCTTAATCCATTGTTGAATAGTGCTGTGCTTAGTGCTGCTGTGTTTACACCATATCCTTGACTGTATAAGTTTCCATACCCACAAGCACCACCTGAATATTACCCCCAAAAAAATTAATTTTACATTAAAATTATGTCAAATCACTAAATTTTTTTATTTTTTTTTGTCAAAAAAAAGTTATTAAAAAGATGGGTTTAGTGTGTTTTATAGCTGTAATTTATTTGTGTTGATTTTAAACGTGAATGGAAAAATGTGAGGGAAAGATTGTAAATTTATCTTGTGTAGTTGGATTTTGAGTTAATAGGTAGCATAAAAGAGAAAACTTTGGTTGGTTAAATATTTGGGGGACCTAGAAAATGGTTGAAAAATTGGTGCATTTGAGTAGAGTTTTGTGTGAAATTGAAAATGCAAGATGGTGAGTGGAGTTATAAACAAGAAAGTGGTGATGATTTGGGGGGAAAAGGGGTAGTAAAAACAGGGGAAAACAGAGTTGAAGATTAAAATGTAATGAAGAAATGAGAGGAAGTGTGAAGGGTTACCCATTGTTCCAGAGGCATCACTGCCACCATAGAAAGTAGCATGAGCAGTTTGCCATGGGCCACCACAGTAAACACCAGGGATTCTAGCAGTGGTTGCAACAAAAAGTGAGATCAATGATGCAATGGAGAGGAGAACAGTTGCAGCCATTGGAGGAGAGAGAGTGTGTTAGATGAGTGAGTAGGTTGTATTGTTGGTTTGGGGGTGATTGGAAAGTGAGAAGGTGAGGGGGTACTTATGGAGGGAGGTCAAGGAGTGGTGGAATTAGGTAATGGACCTCCAGGTGTAGTAGTTTTTGAACTTGTTACTGGCATCTAATTAATGGGCCTTCTATTTACCAAACAAAAATAAGGCTTTGTTTGCTTTTCTATCTCCATGTCATCTTATTGTTAGAATTGGATTTTTGGTTATTTTTCTTACAACAAAATTTAAGGTTGGAGAAAAATGTATTTGTCTAATGTGCACAAGTAATATAATTTTATATCATGTACAATTTTGTTTTTTTATTATTGAATTAATATGCCTCATCATATCTCATTTGATCTAATGGTGGGTTTTATTAAGACAATTGTGGAAACAAATTTGTATATAGTGCAAGATTTATTTTACTTGCGTACCATAAAATTTGACGAGAAAAATGTCTCACACAAAATCGCCGAGAAAAATCCATTTCTACCTGTATCTTATTATAAATAAACGTGTAATCTACCTTGTAAAAAATGTGGAGTCTACAAACGAGATTAGATTCAAACTAAAATTACAACTTGGGCAAGAAGAAGGTCTAGTCAAATGTAATATTTTACTTGTTGTGTTTATAGTTTTTGTTTTGTTTTTAATTCTTGCAAATATATTATCTTTTATTTTTGTTTTATTTTAATCCTTGCAAATTTCATTCAATATGAATACATTTTTTAGGGACTATAACAAAAGTATAAAAACCACAAAAGTATTAATCTCTAAAACAAGAATAAAAAGCAAAATAGTATATATTAACGTGAACTTAAAAAATATATTTAACCATATAGAATATTTTAAATTTTGGTCGCTGATCCTACTGGATGAAGATTAACTACTGATATTTCAAATTGTATTTTGAAATTAAATTTGTAAAACTTTCTAATTTTTATCTCTAATTATAAATAAATTAAATATTAAATTTTGCTATAGTCATTTTTTATTTCAATTTTATCCTTATTTAAATTGTTTTATTTTTGTATTGGTTTGAAAATTTATCCTTATTTATCCAATTCAATAAAAATTATAGTATTACAATAAACTGTTTTTGGACTAGGTTGTTTATTTTTTATGGCAGATAACCGAAATCCTGTATTTTGGGACGTATATTTTTGTAATAATTGAATTGGTTAGTTTTTGTTTTTCCTTTTGTTACAAGAAATGTTATGGGGGCCATCCATCTATTATTAATGGAACATGAACTGATGTGCATGTGCATTACACATGGTTGTTCCTGATGTTAATAGTATTTGGGTCAGAGAGAGCAAGACAAGTTGAAGATCAATTTAGGGAGAAGTAATAATGGGAAAAAGCACATGATGCGTTGCATCTTGTAAAGACATATAAGCAACAAATTCAGATGGAGCATAGGGAGGACCCGCTCTTGATTTCACGCTAATACCATGATTCGTTTTATTCACAATGCAAGCAAAGTTTTAGTCATCTTTAGCTTCATATCATATTAAATTCTTTAACATATGAAATAGTGGCCTCACAATCTTCATAAGACAGTAAATAAATCTAAACTTTTATTTTTATCTTATATTTCAAAATATTAAACTTATATTTGAATTGTGATTCAACGGTAAGGGTGACTGTAGAAAAGTTGGGTTCCAAATTTACGTGGCTCTCATTTTAGATTAAAATTTACAAAATGTTTACTTGATCAAAATGGAGTGAATGTCACGATGTTTATTCTTGGGGTCACAAATACTAATTTCGTCTATTTTTATTTATTGCACATATTAATAAACAACAATAAATAAAAGAAAGAAAGATAATAATAATAATTTGGCTATATTCACTTTGGTATTTTAATTATTGTTTGTTCTATTTTAATTCTTTAACTATAGTTATATAAGTCAAATTGTTACTTTCCGTTTATTTTTGACAAAAAAAACATTAAGTTTTTGTTATCTTCTTCATCTCACTCATGTTCCCCATAAATCTATAAAATTTTATATTCTTCTATCTAAAAGCTATAAATTTATGATTTCTTTCCATCTAAAAACTCAAAAAGTTCATCAAATCTATTATTTACAAACTCATATACATTCAAATTCATAACTTACAAATTCAATTTGATAACCTTTCTAACTCATAAAAATGAAAATCATCAAACTCACTTTTTTTCCAAACACATATTTTCTACAAGTCTATAAAATTGTATTTGCATCAATTAGTTAAGAATTCAATCTGCAATTTTTTTTAACTTAACCTTTCAAAAAAAAAATCTTAATCTTAAAAATCATCATTTTTTAAGAAGTGAATTTATCTCAATTTATACATAAAAACCATAAACTTTAGATAAAAGAGAAAGAGATATAAAAAAAACGGTTAATGTCAAATGAATCAAAATAAGATTTGAAACAACTTTGATTAAAACTTTTAAAATTAGATTAAAAAAAATAAATTATATTTGGGGGTAAAATGATTTGCCCTGATCCAATTATCAAGAAACAAAAATTGAATACACACTAGTAGAATTTCACCTTTATAAGTCGGTTCTGTGTCTGAGTTAACAGCAAACGACTTAATAAACATGTTATTTTTTAACTCATTCCATGAACCGACTTAATAGAGCTTCATCCTATTAAGTCGGTTCAGCTTAACTAACTTAAACATCATAAATTCAGTTCAAGAAATCATTTTTTTAAGTCGGCTCTTTTGATCAATTGACTTAATAGATAGAGTTAAAATAATTATTTTTTTTAATAAATTTCTCATTTTGTTTTTATGCTTCTGCTCCATACATACATACATACGTACATACATACATACAATATTTCAAATTGAATTTCAAATCAGATTTTTGTATTTGTAACCACAATTTTATAACCATCTAATAATCAAATTATACAATACTAGAAGTTCATACAAAATATAGAGTACAAAAAAAATGTCTCCCATTTTTGACGGAAAATGATTTTGATATCCATTAACAAAATTACAAAATCACATTGTAGCAATATACCATAGACATATATTCAAGCATTGACATTTTCTTCAATTAATTCCAAAATAAAATTCACAAAGCGTTCTTGAACTTCTTTAATTTGATTCAGATAAAATGATCTTGAGTCATCAAATATCTAAACAAAATAAATACAATCTATATCGGCTGAATCATAATTTTTTATCATACAACATTAAAAAAAACACAATCAATAATAACTTGTAAAAAATTTAGGCACTTGCATCCATGAATCTGCAATACCTGTTGTTAACATATGTAACATGACATAGTAGTCACACTCATAATTTGAAGCTTGTCACTGCCTCTAAAATTGAAATCACAAAAATTTGTTAAATACATAAAATTATTATAATATTGTAAATGAAGTTATTCATTTGTAAACAACTTACTATAGAAAAACTCCATGTTATCTTCAGTTTAATTTTCAAACTTAGCAACCTATAAAACCTTCAAAAGCTCTACAATATACAAATAGTTATTAAAATTGTGTTATAAAAAATATTAAAAAACTTATGAACAATAAATAAATTAAATACTTATAAATCAACAACGTGACATATTTTTTTATCTGGCTTCCTTTCCAATGAACATATAAAGATTAGGGAAGTAGGAAGATAAAACGCAAGTCAGATTTTTAAGTGTACATGTTTTTTTTTTATATATATTTCAAGTCTGTCTTAAGTCGGTTACCAATATAACCGCATTAAACAAGTTTCGCGTATTTACAAAATTATCACTGCCTCATTTTTATGAACTCGTTTACCCAAGTAACCGACTTGTACATAGAGGAAAATGAGAGATATATATTTTTTTTAATTTTTGCCGAATTTTTACGTCGGTTGCAAATATTAACCGTATTAAGCACATTACACATATTTACAAAATTGCTACACCGCCTCATTTTGTTAACTCGTTTACACATACAACCGACTTAAACATGTTACGGTTAAACTTCCGCCTCATGTATTAAAAACACAATTTTCTAACAGTGTCACATGAAAAAAAAAACTTTTATATTAAAGAGAAATATAATGATTGTTCAAAAAAAGGGAAAGAGAGAATGCAAAAAATGGTATCTAAAAGTGAAGTGAAGATGAATGTATGAGAAATGAATTTAGGGATTTTTTATTTTTTATTTTTCTGAGTTTGAATGATTATGAATTTGAATTTCTAAGTTATGAATTCGAAAGGTAATGGTTTGAAGGTATGAATTTTTTTGGTTTTTAGGTTGAAGGAGATCACACAAATATGAATTTATGGATTTGGAGATAAGTGAGATGACAATTTAACGTTTTTTTGTAAAAATTTAATAGAAATGATCAAACTTGACTAACAAAAGTATAGTTAATTGACCAAAATAGAACCAAAAATAATTAAAGACTAAAGTGAAATCGGAAAGTAGGTTAAATGACTAAAAGATTAATTTAGTCTGATAATTTTATCAAATTATTTTTGTTAACATTTGTTGTATTTTTAATCATAAATGCAACTTAAAATACAACGTTTTGAAAATAGTGTATATAAGAGTAATCTTAATGATTTAAGAAGATGTTTGCTATTTGTATAAAAACGTTAAAGAAAAAAATATGGTTTCAATTTCTTTGTATAATCAATCATATCATATAACTCAAAACTATGTCGAGATGATTTGCTAAGAAAAGCAGCCGCCTCTTTCCCCTCAAAAATAAATCTTAAGTTTTTTTCTCTTTTTCATCTATCAGAGAGATGAATTATTTAAGGTTTTTATTTTCCTTCCGTAATTATCGTTTCAGATTATTTGATTATCTTTTTTTATTAAAATAAATGGTTTTTAACATATATTTTGTTTTTTTTTCCTTCTCATTTTATTTTGTGATTTCATTGTTCATATGAGATGTTATGTTGTTTGTCGTCTTAGTTAATTTTAGTTAATTTTAAATTTTGTATTTTTTGTGTTCATTGAAATAATTGAGAAAGACTCGTTTAGTCGATACATTATTTTGAGTAAGAGGCTTATGGAGTCTATCACCAAATTCAACGTTCTCTTAGCCTTACAAATGACTTGTCAACACGTGGTTGAATTGGTAATATTAGAGACTACCTATAGTCAATATGGGTAAACATTAACAATTTTTTTTTCGAAGATGAATGAGATTAAAGATTATGAATCTTGTATTGTTCTTGATCGTTGAACATATGTGAAGGAAATTAATTTTGTTGTTAGAATTATGTTTTTGGTTAGGTAATTTCTCATTAGCCTCTGCAATATTCATGTGTATCATATTGTGTCTTTTACTTTCTTATTGATATTAAAATATAGATGGAGAATGTCTCAATCCATAATCAATTTGAGTGTACTATTCTCATGTTAACATTTAAATAAAAGTTATTTTTTGTCAAAAAAAACTCAAAACTAAAATCTCTTTCTGACTCCTCTTATCCACAAGAAACCCAATGATTTTTGTTCATGTTTAGAGCTATCACAAAAAAAAAAACTCCTACATTTAAATAATGCTCAATATAATTTATTGTGTGAGTTTGTGAAAAGTGAAAAATTAGATAGTACTTTAATAACCATTGTTTTATTGTTAGTATAAAAAAACTTTACACTTTTAGTCAATCATAACCGTTAAATAATTAGTAATATTTAACTTATATTATAACTACTTCTAAAATCATTCACATAAATATAAAAAATTTTAAACCGTCAATAGATAAAAAGTAAACCCTTTCTATATTCATCATAAACTATTTATAATTAATAATATCCTAAACTATTTAAATTAAAGACTTTTTCTTTTTTAGTAACTTGACCCTTAGGTCAATTTTGTACCGCAACACAATTCGTTTTGATGGCGCAAAAGTCCTATGTTTCCTGCCTCTTGTTCTCTAGAGTGCTCAAAAGAAGAATGTATTGCGATTGAAAATATGAACTACATTAAAATGTTATAAAGCTAGCATCCAATTGAAGCCAAAATGAATATGGCAAATAAAACAAGAATATATTAAATATGTGATGAAAAAAATCATTCATTCATTGATGACATGAAGAACACTGGTAGATCACGCAAGTGGCTGCGTAGGAGGAATGATACGTCAGAACTCCACGCCCATGTGCGCTCCCAATCCCAGCTTTTGGTTTTCATTACTTTCCAATTGGTACATTCAAATAAAAACCGAGGACATAAAATAGAAGATACAAATAAAAAAGTTAACATTAAGTTTTTTTTAATATCTCTTTTTCATTCTTTCTTCCACTTCGTCTATGTTTAGAACTGTGTTTCAATCACTTCCATTTAATTACATTTTAGGTAAATATATAAACTACAAATAATAGCTTCAAAAGAGGATGTACGTTCCCGTTTGAACTATCACTAAAATAAACACATACTTCTCATCGGTTCTCAATTATAAGAGATAAAATAAATAAAATTCAAAATCAATAAACTCATTTAATTTATTGTTTTAATTTTTGAAATGTTATTGTATATACATTATATCTTTATTAAAATTATAAGACATTAAATTCAATAGTTAATAAAAGTGTAACATTTTTGTATAAATAAAATAAAAAATTTCTCAAAAAATTATTTTATAATTAATGTTATCTTGATAAAAATTAACAAAAAATACCAACTTGATTAACATAAAATATATAATTAACGGATCAAAATAGAAAAAAAATAATTAGAAGACCAATATAAAATTACAAATAAATTAAGAAACTAAAATTATAAGTTAACCTAAATTTTATATTCTTGTGCCTCAATCCCAACCACAAGTTCGTAATGTAACCTATTCATTTTTCTATTTTATTTTTTAAATTGTTAATATTAAATACATTATTATTATTAATAGTTATACTAATTAATTAATTAAATTAATTATAAGTATTCTAACTTATAATTAGTGTAACTAATATTATATACAAATATACAAAGAACATACACATGTAATGAAAGGGACAGAGAGGCTTGTGTCTCTCTTACCAACTTTGTGGTATTATTGACATGGCAAGTTGGCAAATAAGTAGTAAATTTGAGAAACGAATGAGGATTCATTGATGAGTCTCACAATCACACCCACAACTAACGGTGGCAATGTTTACTCATCTCACACTTTCATTATTATCAAATTCAAAAGGGAGTGATGGGTTGAACAGTGACACGTAAGCATAGAAACTTGAATAAAACCTAGTCACCGACGAACCAAATCTAGCATATCTTCCACGTCAGCACGTGGTTCAACCACAAGTCACCAACCATTGCATGCCAAGACATGTGAACGTGCCACCAAGATCGTTGATCCCTCTATTTTGTTGTGTTAAGCTCCATGTGATTCTTTTTCATTGCCACAATATTCTCTATTCTTTTATATTGTCATTTCTATTTCCATCCAATTTCATTAAATTTCTTCAAACTCTCTCGCACCTTCCCATGACCAAAGCTTATTTTATTTGACTATCCTTATCCGTATAATTATCGCGTTCACAATTGCTCACCATTGCTCACGTGATTTTGTTTTTTATCTAAAAAATAATTAAAATTAATAATAATAGAATTAGTTTAGATCTAACTTGATATTGAATTTCAATAGCAAATTACTCCTTAACTAGTTCTATAAAGTTGATAGAAATTAGAAACTAAATCTATTTAAACCTATCATAAATATATAAATAACACTTATAATATCTATGAAATGTTTTTCATGATAATTATATCATTAGCCATCAATCTTATATGAAATAGACCACTTTAATTTAGCTAATTAACATAATGAGTCTAATACATTTAAATATTACATGTGTGACAAAAAATCTCTAACAAAATTAGTTTTGATTTTGCATATGACAATTATAATATTGAAAAAAATTTATCTGCAAATGAACTTTTTGAAAAATAAAACATATATATGCAATCGTATAAGAGATGCAATATTGAATAATTGTTTGATAACTCTATATCACATATGTGTATGACAAAATCCATTTTTTTTGATGAAATCTATTGTCATATAGAAGGTATCCTATTTATTATTGTTGACAACAATTTAGTATATTTGGTTGGAGGAAAATGACATTCTCTTCAATAAGAAAATGGACAACCACACAAAGATAATTCATCATATCGGACGTTTATCTTAGTCATAATTTATTTATAGAGAAGGAATGCATATTAATCTAGTTTTTTTAATGATTGGTAGCTTAACCCACTCCTTTATCTTATTCATGAGTTTTGAGTATGTTTTTTATATAATAAGTTTTGAGTACCACTTGTACTCACAATAATAAGCTTGATTATAAAAAAGTTTATATATTATGAAATTGACATGAAATTATTTAATATGTCAATCAGATATATCAAAATTAATATCTTAAGAAATTATATATATATATATCAACCAAATGTTAAAATTTATAAACATAATTTATATAATAGTAGTTTTTAATTTAAAAATAATAAAAATATGCAATTTAAAATTATCAGAGATGTTATAATATTAAGTTTGACACCATAGTATTAATTGAGTTTAACTTCTATAATTATATAAAGATATATAAATATATATATATATATATATATATATATATATATTATAGCGTTGAAAATGAAAACATATACAATAATTTCAAGTTATATATGTATATAGACACGTATTTAGGCATTGATGTATTTTCATAAACAATATTTTTGTATTTTGTAGTAATTTAATGTTGACCTCAATATTCGAATTTATATCCTAACATATATTATTTAATTGATCATTTATGGTACATTTGTTTCTAATTATAAAATATACATATTTTTTCACATATTTTAATAAAATTAAATATATATGTTTTTAAAATATTCTTTTTAATATAAAAAAATGTGTCCAACTTCAATCTTTTATAACCTTTGAGATGTGCTCTAAGGGGTACTCAATTTTATGAAGGGAAGAGAACGCAATCAAATTGACCACCACACGCGTATGCGTCGTCTCTTGTCTGATTGGACTGGACTCAGGTTGTGTGTTGTATTATTTTTTCATGGACCGATCCGTTTTTTAGTTAATTGGTCAAAAACTGCTTGCACAAGCGGTCTTTGGTTAGATCAGTTGCAAAGTTCCTCTATAAATAGAGGATTCCATTCGGTTAACAAAACTCTGAAAAAATAATAGTTTTCTCACTTCTCCCTTTTCTGCTTCATCTAAAAAAAATTATGTCCCTTTACCGAAATAAATACAATCCATTCAGATTTTCGAGTGGTCATAACCACCATATTTAGATTGTGTAATTCTAGAATAGTTTTCTATGGTGCAGTAGAAAACCAATACAGTGTATTTGAGTTTTGTATCCTGGGGAAGTCGTGGTTGATCGTCTGTCTTGCACAATTTTGAACAGTGCTGCAAAACGTCTTAAAGAGAGCGACCTAGTCTGTGACTCAACCCAATAAAATCTTCGATGACTGAAAATTAGTTTTTAAAACAGTTTTTCTAAACTCAAAAATAACATTTTTGTTCCATTTTTGTCCATTAAACATTAAACACTTTGGTCTCTTAAATTATAAATATTATACACTTTAGTCCTTTTTTTGGTGATACAATTTAATCTCTTTTGATAGTGTCTAATATTGTAACTTAAGGAACTAAAATGTCTGATTTTTGTAATTTAAGTGATCAAAATATTTAATGTTTATAACTTAAAAAATTAAAACATAACGAAAATAACTTGAGGGATCAAAGTGTCAAATATTTGTAATTTAAAGGACTAAAATGAAACAAACAAAATCCAAGGGACCAAAATAAAAAAAAAATTAAAAAATAGCCTAAAGAACCAAATGTGTAATTTAATCTATAGTAATTTAAATGTGGAAATTAATAATAAATTATCTAGTAATTTAAAAGGGATTCATACATTACATGCTTATGTATAATTAGAAAAAGAGAAAGTATATAAACAAATACTCTACTTAATTAATCATAAGTACGCGCGAAACTGATTACTTACTTAGTGGGGATGCATACGTTAATTGAACTACAAGTTAAGCATGCATGGGCCCTAAATATAATACAAATAAAAAGTCAACATAACCAGTTGATCAATTTAAAACAAATTAAAATTATATCAACTGAAAGTCAGCAATGGATGCCAAATGCATGTTAGTATGTTCTATGCATTCTACTGCAACTACTTTCGTATCTAAATATAGAACATCATCGATAAAATCATGAGAATTAAACAAATTGTTATTTGTATTAATATATATATATATATATATATATATATATATATATTTAAAGAGAGAAACTTAATTAATATTAATAATATAATATTTATTGTTGATTGTAAAAAATATATAAATTAATTAGTGATATATTAATAAAGAAATAATTAATGCAGTTAAAAATTTAAAGAAAATTTTATAAAAAAGAAAAATTATCAAAAGAGTTTTATATTTAAAAATAGAATAATAGTATGTTATATCATCTACTAAGTTTTGGATTAAAGTTATCATCTACTAAGTTATTGCATTTTTAATTATGATAGATTAAATTGTAATTAAACATAAACATCTCTCTTTGCCATAAAGACGTACGGCAAAGTTCGAATGTAAGGTACCGTCCTTTTCTTCGAGAACAATTAAATGTGCAACTTTATCTAATCAACCATTATATATTTATACGTGTATATTCCAAATTTTTCATATATCCAATTAATATATTATGTTTTCTTTATCACATCATTTATTTTTCACTCGTAATATTGATGGAGTATTTGAGCATTCACCAAACATTTTTCTTTTCTAATATGATCAATTATTAACTTTGTCCTTAGTTATAAACTAGACTTCGATTGAAAAAAGTGAAATATATACTCCTTCCGGTCTTACATTTATGATAATTTTTGGAGAATATTTTAGTTTTATATATAAAAAAAAGTTACAATTTTTAAACTATATTTATTATTTAAATTACTTTTATATTCTTATTTAAGATATTTGTCTTTTGAATATTATTTGTGATATTTAATGTTACAGTTTTTAATAAAAATATATAAGGGGTACTTACGATAGACAAAATAGTCTAAATTAAATATAGTAGTAGAAGATCTAATTAACCACACAAATAAAAAGTAACAAAGTAAGAAAAACTCCTTTCATACCTAAGTTGATTCCGTATACATCTAAAATCTATCTTTTTAAGTGACGATGTATATAAATTAAATCTAACTTTTAAAACCGCAATTAAAACAAAAGAAGGATATAGTAGTATTTTGAAGTGTCTAGCAAGTCTAACTATTTCATGAATATA
>JBBPBQ010020321.1:17684763-17711135 GCA_037974755.1 Cicer yamashitae | reverse complement strand
ATACAATACTCTTTTTATATTTTTCATTGTCTTTTTTATAAGAATATTGCTTTTAATTTTCAATTGCATTGATAATTTCTTTATTATTATATTTCAAATTATATGTAATTTTTTGTCATTTGTAATATATACTATAATAAAAATATAAAATAGTTATTTCTATTAAAAAATAAATTAGTAAAATAATTCAAATTTTTAATAAATTTAATACTATCTTGTGATTTAGTTAACAAGAGTTTTATATATGAAAACAAGGGTAGTAGTTAGTAACTACTATATATGTGAAGTTCACCTAATAAAAGTGTCATATATACGGAATGTAAAAATAACTCGCTAAAATAATTCTATAGTAATTAATATTAAACTTTTGTGTCAGTTAAGCCAGATATATCTTTGAAAGTACTGCGTACTGGTATCCGTATTATGAAAAGTGTATAGTTTTTCTTTTGTTTTGAATAATATTATCCGGCGGGTCCAATATTAAAGGATGTTAAAACAAATTTTATTGTAAAGTTATTTTTGGTGTCTATAATAGTATTTCTGTAAAATTATTAAATTTTATATAAAAATTATTTTTTAAAGACTTTAAAATAAAAAATATTTATAAATTAAAATAGTCGATTTTATATAATATATTTTTCACAAGATGCATAATTGTGTCAATTGGGTTATTAGGCCGTCGAAAGCCTTCTTTAAAAATTGTTTTGTTCCTCCATTTCCACAGGTACCAACAAGATATCATAAAGATGGACTGCCACTGAGCTATCTGATACTCTGCAATATTCTCTCTAAGATTGTAAAATATCCAATCCCTGCAAGAAAAAGAGTAAAAATTAGTAATTTTGTTAGTAGGAACAAGTCTAATCCATACTTGTGTCACATATGGGCAATCCCTCAGCACATGGATCATAGATTCTTCAGTGTCCTTACACCAGTTGCACTCAACAAATACTGCTGTTGACACCGAATTTTGTTCGCTTTTTATTTATTTATCTATTTATTTATTTTTTACTTTTTATTAAAAAAAGGGAAATAATAATAATAAATATATAGAAATATAAAAATAAAAATAAATAATTAGGGTTTTAAACTTTAAACAATCACATATGTTCCCAGTTTTTGTTTGCCTCTAATTCCTGTTTGGACTCTTTTCTAAAAAAAAAATAATAAAAAAAATATAAAAAAATAATAAAAAAAATAATAACAAATAAATAAAGGTACATAATTGAATGAAAGAAACTGAAAAGAAATGGATTGATGGTCATAAAAATTGGTATAATGAGAATCAATTGAATGGATTGATGGTCATAAGAATCGATATAATGATAATCAATTGAAAGAAAAGAAACAAAAAAGAAAGAGATTAATAGTAATAAAATGGTGATCAATTGACAATTATTCCCTTGCCTTTTGTAACCTACACCCGAAAGACCTATAAATAATCGATAGTAAGGGTAGAAGAGGGAGGACATTTTGAGAGCACAAAAAAGAAAGAAGAGAGAATAACAGACGAAAGAGGAGCAGAGAATCTGGTCTTGGGAAAATCAGTCAAGCGAGAAACCACTTCAGTAGTAAGGTATCACTTCTCTAAATTTCTTCTTATTAGTCTTTGTATTGCATCCCTTTAAAAAATGTTCTTTTTTTTTTCTCTTTTTCTATTTATACAAAAAATAAACTCATGGGTTAAGCTTTCATTTTTCTAAGGTTGTCTGTTCTTAAAATTGTTTTCTTTGCAAAACAAAATACTAGAAAAATATAACTAATTGATGCCTATAAACCAATCACTAAGAAAACGAATTTTACCGTATCGTAATATTGAATGTATAGCTCATATCACGTATCTATCAAAATAACAAAAAGATCATAACAACAAATAAATAGTTTTTCCATTAGGATTAGAATTAATAGTCGCTGTCGCCGAATGAAATTCATCCTCGCTCGCCGCGCCACATCTCACCTCTTTTTTTGTTATTATTATATTTTCGTTACGTTGTTTATTTAACAAAAATTAATTTTTCTTTAAAACAAAAATAAAAAGATACAATCCGTGAACAAACATCTCACCTCTTTTTTTTTGTTATTATTATTATTATTATTATTATTATTATTATTATTATTATCACTATTACCATTATTACTATTATTATTATTATTATTATTATCACTATTACGTTGTTAATTTATTTTGATATGTATATATATAAAGTAAAATTAATAATAAAATCAATCAACACATAAATATTTTCTACCAAAGAACTACGTGTGTTTTGATTTCTCCATTGCACCTGGGGATACGTAGGAGCAAGGTTTTTTCCTTGTCAAACCAAATTAAATAAAAAATATTTTTCTTTCTTTTATTAATGTAAATAATTTATTTATTTATTTTTAGTATTCTTTTTGGGGTAAAAATAAATGAATAAATAAATAAATAGTTTGTATACAATTAATTATAGGGTAACCGTTTTAACGGACGTTGTAGGGTGGTAATACTTTCCCTACTCGTAATCGACTCCCGAATCTGAATTTTTGGTTCAAAAATCATTATTTTAGGTTTTATCCAATTTTTCCTTTGAATAAAATAAAATTGGTGGCGACTCATTTTTCGCGGACAAACCGGACGCGACAACTGCGGGGTTCCATTTTTGTCGTGTATGGTTTGTCAAAAGTCTCTCATGTGATATAAGCCAAATGAAAGTCTAGATCTGAGGGTATTTCCACTTCCAGATGATTTTCCAATTGGTGCCAGTAGCAGTAACAATTTTAATTGGAGAAAGGTATTTATATGCATTGTTTACAGAAAAATCACTAAGTATATTACCACCCCAACCCAACTTGTCTTCACCATCTTTAGGAAGAGGAGGAGGAATAACAATAATGTGATTAACCATATCGTTAGTGAGCCAATTTTGGAGCAGATCAAGGTTCTACTTCCCTTCACTGTTTACAACATCTTTAACGGTCAAACTAGTATCTAAAATTAAATCAGTTTGCGACACATTGAAAAAAAGGGGTTGCTTGGTTTGGATCCAACAATCAAGCCAAAAATTGATCTTCCTTCCATCCCTAAGCTTCCAAATCATATTCTGCTGAAATTTGTCCCAAATCTTTGCTAGAGATCTCCATAATGGAGAATCATTCGATTTGCAAATCATATTCTCCAACAAGTTTTGATTTCTGCCATACTTATTCAAGAGTGAAGTAAAAGTGAGTGTCACGAGAAAAGGGGTTGAATTGTGACCCTTTTTAAAATTTAGTTCCTGCACTAATATTATCCTCTCAAGTTGTCTTTGGAGTGAGGATGGTTTGATAAAAATAATCCTCCTTTTATTTAGGATGATCTAAAGAAGAATAATATGAGTTTGAAATATGTATGATAAGTGTGCTAATGGTATGAATAAAACAAATATAAAGAGAGTAGAGCTTAAGAAGATTCACACACATAATTTGTACTGGTTCACCTAATATAGGCTACTCCAGTCCCCACCGCTTTGTGAGATTTTCGCTAGTGCTCAGAAACTCGTCCTCTGATCTACACCTTTTCAACTATATATTTTCTTAGCCTCACCAGGCTTACAAAACTGTATTTTTAATAGCCTCAACAGACTTACAAAATAACTCAAGTTTGTATCAACTTGAGGATATACTAGTAGTAATGTGTTTGATTTGTTTGGGATCAAATTACAACTTTCTAAGATCAGATAGTGATGTGAAGTTGTATATAACACACTCAATAAAAATGATCTTCATATCTGTTTAAGTTTGAAAAAGTGTGTAGAATGAAGAGAATGATGATAAACTTGAATAACTAAGATATTTTCTTGTAGATAATTCTCTTGATGTTTGAAGATTAATATTTCTCTATATATAGTTGCCATTTAGCCTTTATCCTCCTGTTAAGTATGCTGAGAGGATGACTACGGTGGTCCATCCTTGGATCTGGTTTGTACAAGGATGAAGCTTTCATTAATTCTGACGTGACTTGTGCTTTTTGACTTTTTTCTTTCCCATCAACTGTAGTGTCTTGCTTTATGAGTTAAGGCCATCACTTTTTGTACTTTGGTACTTTTACTCATTTTCCCATGTACGAGGATGAATAGACAACAGAAGTTCATCATCTCTTTTGCGTTGTTTATCCTCTGCTATAGAGGACATAAATTCATCATCTTTTTAGTATTATTTATCCTTTGACATAGAGGACATAAATCATCTCTTCAGTATTGTTTATCCTCTGACATAGATGACATAAATTCATCATTTCTTTAGTATCATTTATCCTCTGACATAGAAGACATAAATTTATAATTTCTTTAGTATTGTTTATCCTCTGACGTAGAGGACATAAATTCATGCTTTCTTCAATATTGTTTATCCTTTGACATAGAGGACATAAATTCATCCCCTCTTCATTGTTGTTTATCCTTTGCGTCCGTCCTCAAATCTGATTTAAGTACGAGGATCAAGTTTCTATTTTATTGAGTCTTGATGTGATTGTTGCTTTTTGCTTTACATTTTCCAACTACTTTGATTAGTGTGCCCTTCATGTCAAGTGCTGCACCTTTTTGTACCTTTGTACTTTTTTGTATGTGTCAAATTTGTTAAGAGGATATCCTCTGCGTCTATCCTCATCTTGAGATTGTATTCATCCACTGATGTATTTTATTTTAAGGATGTTCCTGGATTATCATCCTCAGATCTATGTAAGTCTTTGAGAGATCATCCTCGGACCTATGTATGTCTTTCTTTTCAATATGTGACTATTGGAATTTGGTGTAAACATGTTGACACCTTTTTTTTACTTGTTAGGTAACCTTCTAAAATCTGATTTGTAAAAAACATTCTTATTATCCTCCTGATCTATTATGGATGAGAAGGTTCCTTCTTGTTTCCAATACCTTGAGATTCACGATTGATATGCTTGTCTTACTTCAAAGGCTTTTGTACAATTTTGTACAATTTTAAACAATGCTGACATAGTGTTTTTGCAATGTTCACATCAGACCTCATTTTTATATATGAGAGGATGATTTTTTCGAGAGTCCATCCTTATGTTATGTAAGAGTGAAGATGAAAGTTCTTATTTTCCACATAGGAGTACTTATTGATGTGATGTCACTTCTATTTTACTTTTAGTAAACCTTGTATAGTGTGAACAACTTGTCAACTTTTGTCCTGTTGTACTTTTATGACAATTACTTTTTCAATGATTGTGAGATAAAAATTTTGATAAATATTTATCCTCGGATCTGAGGTTGTGAAGAATATTCATCCTTAGACTTGAGATTGTGATGAATGTCCATCCTTGGGTTTATCCTCAGATATAAGATTGTGAAAAATATTCATCCTCGGATCTGGATTCTCCATCCTCGGATCTGGATTATTCATCCTTTAATTTTCATAAAGACACATCTTGACCCATAGTTTTTCTTGACTTCTTCCAAGATATTTTATGAGTTATTGAGATGCAACATATTGCGATGATTATCCTTGGCTTGAGGATAATCATATTTATATTTATGAATTAGGCTCTTCAATTCTTTCATTGTTGAGTTGATACAGTGCACTTGTTTATGTGAGTGGCTTCAAGCTTGACCACTTCTGTTCTTTCAACAAAAACTCAAATGCAAACATCAGTAGATCATCATTTAGAAAACTTAACATTTATTTCATAAGGTTTGTTGTCATTAAAACACATATCAAAAAGATTTTTACTTCAACAATCTCCCCCTTTTTGATGATAACAAACCTTTAGAAAAAATCCTTAGTTTTCTAGATGGATAAAATAACAAATGAAATATTGTTCATTGATATGCAATTAAACTCCCCCTAAATATATGCAAGAGGTTTAATTTGTTAACATTCTTCATTAATCATTTACATCCTATACTTTTCTTCTATATTCTCTCCCCTATTGACGTCTATTAAAAAGTGTGGGGGGATGAAGGATAATTATAGGCAACAAGAATAGGGATTGAGCACATAAATATCATGTAGTTGAGAGGTTCATTCTCATATCAAATTTGCATTTAACATTAAATCACATAGTATGTAAGAAGACCATTAATTATTTCAGTCAACATTGCAATCAAGATATAGACAATGATAAGTAAAATAATATACTCAAATCATATTAAAAAAAAATGCACCCATTTCAGCACATCTAAAGTTTAAGTAACTGACTCTATACCCTTCAAAATTTAAGAGAAAGTGATTTGATCTCAAATTCAATGCATGTTTCAAGCAAAATAATATTTTCAAATATATAAAACTCCCCCTGAGTTTTATGAGATGGATATCCTCTAATGTTATGAAATTCTTGATTTTAGAGGATGTTAACTCTTTTCAAATATATAAAACTCCCCCTGAGTTTTAACCACATTTTCCTTTAGAACATGACAATGCTCATTTTATGCAAAAATATATAATAATATGCATCATGATGCTCACATCTCTATTTTTGAGTTCATAACATGTAAATGTAATGAGATAATCATCTAACAATATTCAAAACACATTTGCATGCTTAAGAATAAGTCAAACATAAGTTTAAGAACATAATATGAAGGCTTCAAACTTCTTGGACCAGATTTGAAATTAATAGACAATTAACACCAATTATAATCATAACGGCCAATAATATATCCTCTTGTTGAATTTCTTTCAAAAATATAAATCCTAAAACAGGATATCCATTTAAAGAAGGATATTTTGAGTCTTCTCAACATTGATCTTTTGACCCGAGGCTTGAAATAGTTGATCCAAGCAATATGTGGTGCAGTAAGCTTGCTTTATAGTGGCATCTGCAAACAGTAGAAGATCATTTGTAAAAAGAACGTGAGACACCTTAGGTCCTACACGCCCTGCACGCATCGGCTTCCAATAACCTGCATTAATCTGGTTAGTGATAATGTGCGACAGACGATCCATACAAATGACAAAAAGATAAGGGGAAAAGGGGTCGCCTTGTCAAATACCTCTCTAGATGGAGCAAAGCTATCAAACTTGTCCCCATTCCATAAAATCTTGAAAGACAAAGTAGAAATACAATGATAAATTAAATTAATTAACTCTTCAGGAAACTTACAATCTCGAAGACATTGAGTAGAAAAATTACAATTCAATATATCATAGGTCTTCTCCAAATCGATTTTTATTGACATAAAGACCTTTTGGCTTTTCATTCTTTTTATTGCATGAACCATCTCTCGTGCTATAATAATATTATGATGAATATTCCTTTCAGGGATATAGCTTGACTGATACGGACAGATGACGTTATTCATATAAGGTTTCGTATGGTTCATCACAATTTTAGTAACCAATTTATAAATCACATTGCAAAGAGAAATAGGATGAAATTGTGTGAGAAACTTCGATTGGTCGAACTTTAAAATGATCACCAAAAAGAGTATTGTCAGCCAAGCTAATCTGAGAGGGATCATTCCAGACACCGCTAACAAACTAGTATAAAGGCGAAGCCACAATGTCCCAACAATGCTGGTAGAAAAGAGCTGGAAAACCATCATCCCCCGAGGTTTTGTGGGAACCAATACCAAGCAGAGCCTTTTGAATCTCAACCTAGCTATGATTTCCTTCTTAAGTTTAAAGATGTTTCCAAAAATGTCTTTGTTCCACTCTTTAATAAGTGAAGTCATACCTTCCAACAAAGGAACTAAATCTCCCCCACAAATCCACTTCTCTCTTATCTAAGGGTTAAAATTATCATGCATAATCCAAGCCGCTTCAAATTTGAAGGGACAGTTGAGGGCACTAGAAGGTTCCCCCTGAAGCATAACAATAATAGGATGATGGTCAGGCTGGATACGAGGCAAAACTCTAGCAACCCCTTTTGGAAAACAGAGTCTCCAATCGACGTTACAAAGAACACGATAAATCTTTTTGAAAATACAGTCTCTTCCATCCCACCGGGGTCATCTCCAAGTGAACTTAGAACCCACAGTGGTCACTTCCATCAAATGACAATCATTTCTCCAGTTGCTAAACTCAATACTTCTTGACATGTTGACCCGTGCGCCTCCTTTTTACTCCTCGGGACCGAAAATTTTGTTGAAATCCCCCAACATCATCCAGGGAGACGAGATGTTAACAGCTAAGTTTTTTAATAGGTGCCAGGTCTCACATCTCTTTATTTCTTTAGGACTGAAATACACCATTGTTAATAGCTAGTTTTGAGAATCCCCATATCTAACTTTAACATGGAGAAAATGTTGATTTTGCTGAACAAAAGTAATATGTATGTCGTCTTTGTTCCACATCAACCAAATACCTCCAGCGAAACCATTAGCCTTGATCCTCATATTCTTGCGGAAACCGAGTCTTTTGATAGTATTAGTGGCTTTAACACCACTACATCTAGTTTCTTGGAGAGCAACCATATTCACTTTAAACAGCCTACAATAATTTTTGAGTGCTCTATCGAAATTCTTTCCTTGAGCACCCTTGCAATTCCATGATAAAATAATCATTAAAACAATAAAATTAAAGGCAAAAGATAAATATATTCTACTCATCTTAAAGGATTTGGATATGGGATTCCCTCTCCAAATTTGCGATGTCTTCATCCATTTCTTGCGTGTGAGGTATATCACAGATTGCACTGGTGTTAAATTGAGTTGGTTCTGCATTATGCAGCTTCACACTATGCTTTAAGTCGTTAGCTAAGGCTGGTGCATTGATTTTCACTGCTGCAACAGGCCCCTTATCATGAGTTAACGGACCATACATTGCCATATTTCAAATGGAATTGATTGCAAGATTTATGTTAGGGTCTATTGGTTGAGACTTAATTTTTTCCACTCTATTTCTGATTTGGGAAACCATGTAGCCTTCTTTATCGGTGTCAATTGATTCCAAATTTTTGTGGATTCCCTTTGTAGCCTCCAAAGCATGTATGTTGCCATTTGTAGCATTTTCCAATGTAGATCTTTTTTTCTTCCATGTTTTTGGCATGTGGAAGGTACTTACTTGGTTTTCTCATTCTTTATTGGTATCTTTTCTAACACTATCATACACCTTTTCAATAGAGTCAAACTTATTATTTATTTTATTTTGTTGACCTTTTCCCTTGCCACCGAAAATAGAAGGTTTATTTTGCCTTTTTTACGTTGCACAGTAATCCAATCACCATGTAGCAAATAATCTTGATTTCCTCTAAAAATTTCGCGTGTTTCCTTTCCACTAGCGGCGTCTATTTCTGGAACTTTCGGATCTGGTTGTTGTAGCTCGCCACTGCCGTTTTCCACCACCGCCTTTGTACCATTATTGCACGTTGCATTGTTTTTATTCTCATTGTCATCACGATTATGTTTTGACATACTTTCTTTTGCAGCAACCTTGCTCACATAATTATGTCACAGGTGTCCATAACATTCACAGTTTGCACAGATAATATGAAGTCCTTCGTATTGAATATTGTACCATTGACCGTTGATTCCCACCTTTCCAACCACAGGTTGATGCAGGTCTATTTCTATGCAAATTCTAGCAAACCTTCCTCTTGCTACGTTGAGAGTATTCGTATCCACCTTCATCAGTTTCTCCACAGCAATCGTAAGAGCTAGAAGAAAACTTTCATCATAGTAAACAAGATTAAAGCTTGGAATTCTTATCCAAACCATTGTTTTATCGATGGTTGCACTCGTATCATTGAACTCCAAAATCCACCGATGTACCGTGAGGTAGTGGTCAAAAATCATCGACAGACCTTTGCTGATCACTTTATTTTTGTCACTTGCACCGTCAAACTTTGTCGTGTAGTAACCACTCCCTACATCCATTATTTCTAGTCCCCCTGTTAGCTTCCAAATGCTTTCCAAGTTGGACTACATAATATTGAATCCAAGATTTTTCCGTAACAGTTTGACCACCAAAGCATCCTGCCAAGGGGTACTCATCTCCTCCATTATCTTAGGATCAACATGAAACATAGGTAGCAATTTGTTACCATCGACATGCTCCAGTTGAATAGGCTTTTTTGCGATTAGATATATTTTGGCCCGAGCAACTACAATTTGTTTTCCCAATACCTTATCACAAAAGGATATAAGTTATTGTATGTTATCTTTCTTCACTTCTCCTCCATGATTTGGAGGTTCTTGCTGGTTGCCGCTTGTTTTCGGAGGCGGCCGATGTGCCGTAAAAAAAAATGCCATAAAAAATCCTAACAGGCGTAAAAATCCTAGAAGACGTTTTTTTTTATAAAAAAAGTATTTCTTTTTTAATTGTTAATTAAGTTAATTAATTTCATATTTGTTGAAATAATATTAATTTTAGATAAAATTTGATTAGTTTTAGATATAAATATATTAGAATAAGAAATATTTTTATTAAATACAATTTTTTTTAGAGTCTTTTTATTAAATAAAAATTTAATTTTTATGAAACCTAAAGCTATTGTTTTAGTTTGCTTACTTTTTTGCGGCCATGAATATTACTATGTTAGACATTGATTATATATATATATATCACATTATTATATTACGACACAATTACTGTATACTTGTGTTTTAAGCAAAACCTGGCATGCTAACCAATGAGTATACATTTAAATTTAAGGTTTCGTATAGATTCACCAATTACTACTTGTAATAAAGTATGGAAGAATTCATGATTGATTCTTATGGAGGAGTCCAATAACACGGTTTTGTTATAAATATTTCCTATTTCTTCACATTTCCTTTTTCTTCAAAATATTCATTCACATAATCCCATGTGGTTACATCTCAAAAAACATGTTTGGCAGCTAGCAAGTAGTAGTACACATTTGAAAGTCAAACATTAAATTAATGACCAACAACTTAGTTAGACTTCAAAAATGTTTTACTTTTGTTTTAAGGTACTGTTTGTACCATGTTGTTTTCACACATACATATATATATATATACATATGTATATATGTATATGTATATATAATATATTAAATTAGATAAGTTTTACAATGAGATGATAGAAAGTTAAATTTTAACCACACAACTATGTATGTCAAGATTAGAAGAAAAAATCATGTGATTTTTATAAGTAATCATATGTTACTTAAATAACTTTAATCATGATCAATAGTGGTATGGTCAAGATTTAACCCTTTCACTCTCTCTATTCCACACTTTTATTATAAAATTTCTTTTATTTGATATACTCCACATTTATATATTAAAAAATATTTTAAGTTGTTAGTAAAAAATAGCCAATAACCTGAGTCAAGTTTAACACAACCTAGTGCATTGAGAGTTGAGGCAAAGATAATCGAAGTCAGACAAATCTGTTTCAATTTGCATAAAGGTTTATTCAATCGTTTCTACATCAAGATCAACTTTCTTTCTTATATTTATTAAAATTATTTGAGAAAAAGATAAGCACAATGATGTTTTTTATGAAGCACTACTAGGAGATAGAGAAAGCACCAATGAGCACAACAGAAACAATCGCAAACCGTGGAAATGTTAGGCAAGCATTGCCGGGATAAGACCTCACACACAATCATGTGAGTTTTGTCGAGTAACGACAATTAAAAATATTGCTTTAGACATACTTAAATCGATAAGAACTTATTTTTACTCGTAATTTATCTTCACATAGAATTTTAGTTCTCAGAACATTCATCATCTCGATTGCTATGCAAAGAAGTTAAAGAACACAAAATCGAAGAATAAAGTTCATTTCTTGGCGTATTCACTTGAGGAAAGAGGAATCATCGATTGAGAGCTATGAGTCGAAATCTTGGCAAACTTTCAAGTTAAAAAATATTATATATTTATTATTATTTAATAAACATAATTAAATTTGTTTGGGTATATATATATATATATATATATATATAAGGAGAAATTAAATTACACTTTAAAAGTTACACTAATTCAACAATGTCATATATTGGATAAATATTTTTTTAAATTAAGTGTTAGATTGAAAGTTACTATCACATAATCATGTCTACAAATTTTATGTTAACTGCATATGCAATTACACCGTTGACACATCTTATTCACATAGAAAATAATTTTAGATTAATGTTAAAAATCTAGGATGACCATGTAAGCAAAAGTATTCTGGTTGTTATTGAGTGTATGTGGCGCCCTATTTTTGGCGTTGATCTCCCTCCATTTCAAGGCATGACAGTTTCATGCATCTACACATGTCTTTCCACTTAGTATGATCTTCCATGAAAATAGCCGCTTCAGTTAGTGGTGTCTAAAAACACGGGACACGAGTCTTGCAACTGAATTATCAATTTTCACGTGCTTTTTCCAATCCCACGACCCTTTTGGAGATTCTTGGAATTGAGAAAGATTCTCTTAATTAAGAGTCCTACATTGGTTGAGAAAATGTTTGACCAAATATTTATAAGTGGTGGTAGTCTTCGCCCTACAAGCTAGTTTTGTGGAGTTGTGTTAGATCCAACCCAAATTCTAAATTGGTATCAAAGACTATTAATGATCCATTGGGCCACCACTTTCTATCGACCCACTCGTGTCACACTAAGATGTCCAGTCCTAGACATGGGAGTAATGTGTTAAGAGTCTTACATTAGATGAGAAAAAGGTCTAACAAAGTATTTATAAGTGGTAAGTAGTTTTCACCGTACACGACAGTTTTGTGCGGTAGTTATAGTCCTAACCCAAATTCTAAGTTATAACTCATGTTCGACTTTTTCGAGTTTACCTGACCTACATTCGACTATCTAAACATCGACTAAATCTCATTTGACTGTTGACCGTTCTCAGCTAACAACTTATAATTTTTTAAAGTGTATTAATCCTAAAAAAAACATACTCAAAAATTGAAAATAAGAATTTATACATTGTCTCTTGTAAAAGTATTTATAAATTGCAAGAAGAAAATAAATATGAAAGACAGAAAGCAAGATCAACCCAAATCGTGCATGAAAAAGACATGAAAGATGAAAATATATAGAAGCATGTGGAAAGCCCTCATGAAAGGGGGACAAGAGCCACCATTTGAGACTTGGAAATTTGTATGGTTATTTGATCGTTTTCCTCTCAAGAATGAATTCATTAAGGGCCAGTCAATTGGGATTTGAATGTTGCATGTGCCATCAATCTTCTCCGCGTACAAATTTAAGAGATATATTGATGCAATCCTTTGGATTATTTGGCCCCACTATAGTCATATTTTGGTCCATAAGTATTTAATTCCATTTATACTTTGAGAATTTCTCCATGATATTTTAAAAGTTCAATGATACAATACCAACAATTCGAGTTTAGTCTAACGGAAGGGGTTGATTCACATAATGTAGCGAATCGTAGGTTGAATATTTGTTATAAGAGGTGTCCATATTTAATTTTTGAAAATGGGTGAAATAGAATTATCCTCGGAAGAGAGAATCAATGAAAAAACAAAAAAGAAGTTCAATGATACACTGGAAGGAAAAATATTAATGAAAAGAAGTAACGAGCAAACCTTGAAAAAGCTCGACAATGATATATCATATATGTTGAATGATGAAACCTGCATATGTGGAGTTGCTCTTTACTCCTATCCTAGCTATAATAATGTTAGACAATTTTTTGTGATTTTAAATTAAGGTTACGATTTTAAATTAAGTTGGTTTTTACTCCTTCAGTCACACTTGTTTTAGTAACTTGTATTCAATGTAACGAAGATGGATGTCTAAAAAGATAATGGGTGCATTTATTTCAGATTTTTTTTGTTTTAAATTTTTTAAAAATGATTTTGTTAAAAAAAATCGTTTTTTAGGTTAAAAATGAAAAATTAGAAATAGTTGCTTCTCGCATTTGTCTTTTGCGATAAATGATAGAGAAAAACTAAACATAATTAAAAAACACTGAACTTACCTAGAGAAAATGATGCAAAATGGTCGTTGTAGTTTAGAAAAATTATTTTTACAAAATTGTATACAAACAGATTAAAAGTTATTTTTTAAAAAAAAATCATTTTTTTAATAGTAAACAAACGGGAGTTAAAAAATCATTTTTTTTAAAATATCTAAGAAATAATTTTTAAATTATTTAAAATAAAAATCATTTTTATTTAAGGTCAACCAAACGCACCTATTAAAAGACATTTCTTTATTTGAAGTTTAATGTATTCGATTGGTTATTTATAACCAGAAAAAAATGAGTCAACTCTTTTTTATTTATAAGTAAACTTGAGTCCATAAAAATTGATATGGTATTTGGTCCAAATTAACATTATTAATCTGTAATTATTATGACTCTTGAAATTTTTTTTTTTGGTGTACATCATGACACGACTCTTGAATTCTATTGATCCTATAAATAAATTGTGTAAGATTTAAATTGGACACACAAGAATAGAATGATATAATGTATTCTTTTTTCTCTAGTTCCTTCTTCAATACCTCTCTCTTTTTTTTTTACAAATATTCTTCGATACCTCTTGAGTTATACCGAAGTTTTTTTCTTTACTTTCCATATGTTTTATATCTTGCTCTAGTTTTGGGACATCTTGTAATACGTTATTATTATCAAACCCGTGATGGCACTATATACATCCGGTTCATGTGTATAGAGTCTAAAAACAAAATGTTTTATAGGATCTTTTAATATAGTTTCTAAATTTTTTATATTTATTTTTTTTCTATTTTAATTTTATAGGGTTTTTTTAGGGACTAACCATATTAATTTCTTACAAAACTTTTTAAAATAGCGATTAAAAGTGAATAAAAAAAATAGAAATTAAAATATTGAGAATTTTATAGAGATTAAATTTTTATTTTATTATTTTTTTAATTATTAAAATTGTACTTTATTTTTATTGAGAATTCAATTTTTAAAATAGAACCTTGTCTCTAAAATATTTAAGATAACCCAATCAATCATAAAAGCCAGGAATATCCTCCAAGCAAACTATTCCTGACTTTTATCTAATTGTTTTATTCTTTCATGTTAATCTGTGTTTATCTGTTCTCACAATCTGTGTTTATCTAATTGCTTTATTCTTTCATGTTAATATTCTAGTATAGGATTGAAAAAACCATTATTTTTCATGATTATTATTTTTTGACGAAGTGAAAAATAAGGATATTATATCACAAGAATACTTATTTTTCTCACAATCTTTGTGTTGTTTATCTAATTGCTTTATTCTTTCATTTTAATTTAATCATCACGTTTCTTCTTTCATGTTAATATTCTAGTATCTCTGTAGAATTGCAGAAAATATGATTCTTGTTGGTCATAGGCGTTTAAATAGGGAAAACAAGATAATAGTCAAAAAATTATGTCACTCAAATATGTTCATAGTGTAGCAAATTAAAATTGAGAAAACATCTTTAAATAATATTTTGAAAATTTAAGTACAATTGTGATTGAATAAATGTGTAATGTGTTACATGCATGGGAAAAATAAATTTCGAATGTGCTACATGAGAAGGGTGATAAAAAAATAATCCATTACTACGATGGTTATGACACACACTATTCATGATAATAGTGTAACAACTTCTTATGAATATAATCACGTAGTAGATTATATATAATTCCATGTTCTTAATATAATTTATTTTGTCTAAGTTCTCTCAAATTATACTTGAAATTTTAGGTTTTTTTTTTTTATTTTTTATTTTAATAACCCAATTTTTTTTAAAAAAAAAACTTACCAAAATACTCTATTTTAAAAATTATATATCAAACTGTCCATTTTATTGACTTAGTTAGAAATCGTTATTTGTAAAGGCGACTTCTTTAAGGAAGCCTGAGTTTCCAATGGCGACTTCCTTAAAGATTTTTGTTTTTTTTGTTGAACTTTGATATGCTTTGCAAAGTCGCCATTCCAAAAGGCGACTTCTATGTATCTTAGAAAAGTCGTCATTTCAAAAGACAATTTGGGGAAAATATATATATATATATAAAACAAATCATTAAGGAAGTCACCGTTGTAAATTCGGGTTTCCTTAAGGAAGTTGCCTTTGCAAATGGCGACTTCTAACTAAGTAAAAAAAAAAAAGGTAATTTGGTATATAGTTTTTAAAATTGGAGTATATTGGTAAAATTTTTTTTAAAATTGGGGTATTAAAAAAAACCCAAAATTTTAAGATATATTATTTAAAGGAAAAAATAATAAAAAGAATGAGTAGTAGGGTCAGCTAGTTCCTAAATAATTATACATTTTTATATTTTTTTTTGTTATCTTAATATTGTAGTGTGTATATACAACAACTCATAATTTTGTATTGTTGTTGATTCAATACCAAATTTCAAACCAATTCTTAAAAATGCATGAATTAATTTTTGTTTTTTGACATTTTCTATCATACAAATTCATTAGTTACTGATACACTAATTGATTAACCCATTTTTTTCCGAATTAATATGGCATTCATTTGATATTAATCGATTAATTTTGTTTTTCTATAAATTAATTGATTAGGTATTTATTGGAAGATAATGAGTATTATAATAATAGGTTTAATAATGATGATTTTATTTATGAATAAGTTAAAACTAGATAATAGACAAGATAATGTATTATTAAGGTAATTGTAGGTTGATGATAAATAGTGCTACTAATAAGTTAAAACTAGATAATAGTTGTGTACAGATCATATTAATTAAATTAAGATGACAATGTTGATATTAATATATGTGATGTATATAGATTCAATGATTTAACGTTGATGTACATATATGGACTAAATAATATTTTACAATGAATATTATGTTTATATATGAATGTTGCCTTCATAAGTATGATATGTTAAAGATTGCATTATAATATAATTGGAGCTTGACGGTTGAGGAGATTGTGCAGGTATCTTACTATCTTAGTAGTAAGTCTTACATAAAAGCTAAATATATACTATTAAGACTATCCATTGTATAAGCTGAATTGCCAGGATTAAGCTATATTCTTTAAAACATAATACCTAACTTATATATCTATATCAACCTATAGGTAATTGGATCCACGTATCAGAATTAGTGGATAAATAGGTTGTATTTCATCTTGAGTGTTATTTGCATTAAGTTTATTTATTAGGACATGTGATGGATACATTAATCGTTGAATATTGATGCAATGTGTTATCTATAATTTGTTGATACTAATCGTTATATAGTTAATTACTAACAATGGTAAATAAATAATTTAGAGTTTTATGTTGCAGGAATACTTATTACGCTTTTTATTTCAATTATGTATTTAAATTGTTTATGATTGTTTTGAATTCTACTAATATGAGGAATGCATCACATCAATATATAAATTAGGGAAGTATTTTCAAGAACAATTAGAAGAGCATCATCTGAATTTTGATATGCTAGCTAGAATAGTGAAAAGTAAACTCAACCTAATTTCAAATATTTTGCAAGCGTTGTAAGGAAAAAGTTGGCTATACCTATATCCACTGTAATCTCTGAATCTACTTTCAGTACTCGAGAAAGGGCGTTCAATCTGATATGTGGAAGCATTGTTAGTATCTACTCCTAATTTTGGTGGTCTTTGGTCATATCACCAAATAATTTAATCACATGGAAAAAGATGATGGACATTCCAAGATTTTGGAGTCTTTCTCTCAACCTGTAGATTACACATTCACACATAGAAAATGTGAAGATGTGATTTACAAGAGTTCATGCAAATCCAAACCAAGAATGATAGTGAGAAAGAGAGTTATAGCAATCCTCTTTGAGAGAAAGTCTTGTTTCTATCATAGTTTTGTGAGTTGATTGATTTCGTATACCATCCAAGTTGGGTAAGAATGAGAGAGATCCATTTGTATCAAGAGAGTTGTTGTAATCCTACTTTTTCTATAGTGGAGATATATTTTACTAGACTAGATCCATTGGTTTTTCTTGAGAGCGTTTTCCATGTAAAAAATTTTGGTGTGATTTTTCTACTTTATCCTCTAATTTACTATTGCTTTCGCTTAATGGCTATTTTTTTGAGTTCCTAGAGGAGAAAAATTATGCAAGCATTTCCCAGCAGTGGTGTCAAAGCTCTTGGAGCTCTAGGATACTAAGATGTCGTATTTTCAAGAAAAAAATCTTAGTATGCTCTATGGTTGAAGCTTTTTTTGATATTCCACATCAAAAAAGAAAATTCTTGTCGCTAGAAATAAAGTGTGCTAGTGTTATAGTGTATGTATAAGAAAGCTCTGACTAACGAAAACTAGATTTTTTAAGTGGTATATTGACCCACCTCTCTTTTATGGGAACTTCCTTTGTACACTATATTCACAAACTAATATTTATTCTAGCATACGACCTTAGTCACATTTGTTGAAGAAATTATTGTCTTGTGTAATCCAGTTGGAGAGTTCTATCACTCATGATAGAGATATATTCAAACTAACTTCTGACAATTACTCCTATTGGAATATGATGATGCAAGATAGCTATAATTCGAAAATACACTAATCAGAGCTTATTCGAGCATGTATCAACTTATACCAATGGATATGAGTTATGTACAAAGCTTGAATGCTTGATTTAGAAGAAGACACTTAGAAATAAAGCCCACCTTGTTAGAAGACTTGTGAAGTTAGAGTACTCAGACGGTCAAAACATGATCATGCATCTCAATACCTTCAAAAGTATTGTAAATCAATTGAAGAAAGTTGAAAATGTAGATAAATGACGAGCTGTAAAGACTTCTACACCTCAATTCATTGCCTAAGAGTTGGGACACTTTGGTCATTACTCTCAGCAACTCGGTTCCAAATGGAAAGCTTAGCATGCTTGGTATTACAGACAGTCTACTAAATAAAAAAGGAAAAATAAGGAAAAAGGCCTGACCAATCAATTCGAAGCCAACGTTGCTGAAAATAAAGGAAGAAGTAAGAGTCATGGCAAATGAGATCGCAGAAAATTACAAGGAAAATACAAGTCTTGCACCAAATTAATTTGTTAGTACTGTGGCAAAATAGGCCACAAGAAACTAGAGTTCATATTCTTTAAGAGACACCAACAAGCTTGGAATGTTCATCCTAACCAGATTGACCCAAGGAAAAAGAAGGAAGATGGAAAAACTATTGCATTGTACTCAAATGATGAGAATGTATTTCTTATTGGAGAAGAAAATTATTAAATGTTGCATTAGATGATTGCATTTGGATAATGGACTCAAGAACATCCAACCATGTTACTCCTCATGAAGAATTTTTCTCATCATACCAAAAAGGTGATTTTGGTAAGGTGAGGATGGGAAACAGTGTCACAAGTAAGATTGTCAGCATTGGAGAAGTAACTCTAATGATAGAAAATGGAAACATGTTGGTGTTGAAAGAAATAAAACATGTTCCAGGTATGCGTCTCAACCTTATCTCGATGGGAAAATTATATGAAGTTGTGATGATAAACCAATTTGGGGTTGGCAAATGGAAACTCAACACGGGAAACATTATTGTTTCTCATGGAAAAAGGAAGGCTCTTTGTACATAATGCAAGGGAAGATATGTAAATGAGAGAAATTTTTTTCTTAAGACTTATCCAAGGAATTTTGGCATAGACGATAGGGGGACATGGGTGACAAAGGTCTAGAGATCCTCGCAAAAGATCATATTCCAAATATTAAGCGACAATCACTTGAATGTTGTGAAGATTGCTTAGCTGGAAAACAAAGGAGAGTGTCCTTCCAGAGATCAGAAAATGGACGAAGAAGAAATCAAATCCTAGATCTTGTTCATTTAAATGTTTGTTCAACCACAGAAAGGTCTCGTGGTGATGCTCAATATTTTGTTACCTTCATTTATTATCACTCTAGAAAGGTATGAGTTTATCCATTGAAGACGAATGATAGAGTTCTTCAAGCTTTTAAGGAATTTCATGCTTTTGTAGAAATAACATATGGAATTAAGCTGAAATACTTGAGAAGTGGTAATGGTGGAGAGTATAGAGGTATTTTTGAGGACTATTGCAAGACCCATGGAATCAAACATGAGAAGATACGTCCTGAGACTCCATAAACGAATGGTTTAGTTGAAAGGATGAATATAATGATTACAGAGAAAGTCAGAAGCATGCTTTATCATTATAAACTTCCTAAGTTATTTTGGGGTGAAGTACTAAAAACTGTAGTTGATTTGATCAATTTGTCTCCTTCAAGACCTTTAGATGGAGAGATTTCAGAAGAAGTATCGTTTGGAAATAAAACATCATATGGTAATTTAAGAGTCTTTGGGTGCAAGAATGTTGTGCATATTCCAAAGCTGAATAAGCTAAGTTTGATGCTAAGTCAAAGGAGTCTGTATACCTTGGTTCACCAAAATATGAACTTGGTTTCCGCCGATCAAGAAGGTATTATTCAGACGAATATGTCAATCTTACTAATGAAGGGGAACTTCAAAGCTTCATGGAAGCCATTGAGACGAATGAAAAAGAGAAATGGTTGCAAGCAATGAAAGAAGAAATAATATCTTATGGATAAGCATACATATGGCTATGTAGAATTGCCAAAAGGAAGAAAAAAATTGAAGAATAAATGGGTGGTCAAGCGTAAGATCGAAGAGAACAACCCAAACCCCATGTACGAAGCTCACATTGTTGTGAACGGGTGCAACCTAAAAAAAGACATGAATTTTGATGAAGTATTCTCACAAGGGGTGAAGATGACATCTATTAGAGCATTACTCGGTCTAGCAGCAAAACTAGACCTCAAGATTAAACAACTCGATGTTAAAACATTGTTCTTACATGGAGAGCTAGAGGAAGAGATTTACATGGAGCAACCTGAAGATTTCAAAGAACCAAGCAAGGAACACTTAGCGTGTCATATGAAGAAAAACCTATATAGTCTGAAGCAAGCTCTAATACAATAGTACAAGAAGTTTGATTCCTTTATGACCAAACATAATTCTAAGAAAACCTCTACAAACCGTTGTGTTTTTGTGAAGAGCTATGAAAATGGGGAGTCCATTATTCTTTTTTTATATGTTGATGATATGTTAATTGTGGGGAAAGATAAGACGAAAATAATTGCTCTCAAGAAGGCATTGAGCAAGTCTTTTGCCATGAAAGACGTAGGTGCAGTGGAAAACATCATTGGAATGAAGATCACTAGAGATCGTTCTAAACAAATGTTATGGATATCCCAAGAAGATTATATCAAGAAAGTTCTTGAAAGGTTTAACATGCATAATGCAATTTGTGCAAGTTCCAATAGGGTGATATTTCAAACTAAGCAGGTCACAATATCCAAAAAATAAAGAAGAAAAAGATGAAATCAGTATGGTACCATATGCTTCTGTTATGGGAAACCTTATGTACACAATGGTTTGTACAAGACCAAACATTACTTATGAAGTAGGAGTTGTAAGCAGATTCTTGTTGAATCTAGGAAAGGGACATTGGAATTCTTTGAAATGGATACTATGGTATCTAAACAGAACTGCCAATAGATGGTTATGCTTTGGAAAATAAAATATGATGCTTTTTGGATATGCAGATGCAAATATGGCATGAGACATGGATTCAAGAAATTCCTCATCAAGATATCTAATTATTTTTTATAAGGGGAGTTGTGTCTTGGCAATCAAAACTTCAAAAGTGTGTTGCATTATCAACTACTGAAGTGGAATATGTAGCATGATTTGAAGCTTGCAAGGAAATGTTATGGATGAAGACCTTCGTATGTGAGCTAGGGCACGTACAAGATGAATATGTGGTGAATGGTGACAATCAAAGTGCCATCCATGTTGCGAAGAACCCCATGTTTTATTCTCGCTCCAAACACATTGACATTTGTTATCATTGGGTACAGAAGTGTTGGATGAGAAAAAAATGGAAGTTAGGAAAAATCCATAAGGATCTTAACTGGTCTATATGATGACTAGATTAGTACCAACCAAGAAGGCTGAAGACTGCTGCATAGGTGTCGGTGTAGTGGTGTCCCCAATTAAGTCAAAAACAGGGAGATTTGTTGGTATTCCCTCCTAATTGTGGTGGTCTTTGGTCATATCACCAAATAATTTCATCACATGGAAAAGGAGGATGGACATTCCAAGGTTTTGGAGTCTTTCTTTCAACCTTGAGATTACACATTCAAACATAGAAAATGTTAATATGTGATTTACAAGAGTTCTTGTAAATACAATCACCGACTACCATTATTGCACTTGAAGTTTCTAAGCCATACTATTCTTCTATAAATAAGAGAATTTGTGATGAGTTTCATCATTCCCTCCAAGCCAAGAGTGATAGTGAGAAAGATAGTTCGAGCAATCCTCTTTGAGAGATAGTCTTGTTTGCACCATAGTTTGGTGAGAGTTGAGAGATTTTGTATATCATCGAAGTTGAGTGAGATTGAGAGAGATCCTCTGTATCAAGAGAGTTGTTGTAATCCTACTTTTCTATTACAGATATATTTTATATAAGGTTTTCTATTAGTCTCATTTTGATGTAGCAATGCAGCACTTCTAAATTTTTTTTGGCTACCATCTAATATTTACTAGTAGAAAATTGAGTTTTAAATACGGTGAGTTAAGTCGGTTACGTGCCACCAGACTTAATAAATGAGGCGGAAATAAGTTTAAGTCGATTATCTACGTAAGCGAGTTAACAAAATAAGGCGGTGTCAATTTTGTAAATAGATGAAACGCGTTTAATACAGTTGTATTATCAACCGATTTAAGGGAAGCGGTAAAAATAAAAATAAAAAATTAATATATCTCTCTTCCTTTATGTTTAAGTCGGTTATTTGATTAAACGACTTCATAAAATGATGCGGTGGTAATTTTGTAAATATTTAAAATGTGTTTAACACGGTTATTTTGATAACCGATCTAAGGCAAATTTAAAAAATATAAAAAATTTCTTGCAGTTAGCGTTTTATATTCTTCTACTGTACTGTCAATTTTGTAAATAGATGAAATGTAAATAGATGAAACGCGTTTTGGTAATTTTGTAAATATTTAAAATGTGTTTAACACGGTTATTTTGATAACCGATCTAAGGCAAATTTAAAAAATATAAAAAATTTCTTACAGTTAGTTTTATATTCTTCTACTATACTAACCACGTGCTAGCGTTTTATCTTCCATTCCATTTTAGTAACGAGTGTACTCTCAATCTCAACCTTTCTTTCTTATTCTCTAACTCTAATCTGAATACTTGCAATTCGTTCCATTTTAGTAACGAGTGTACTCTCAACCTCTCAACCTTTCTTTCTTATTCTCTAACTCTAATTTGAATACTTGCAATTCGTGAACACTTGTCATTGCGTTTCCGACGTAGACTTCACAATAACTTCACAACCATCGCCGGTTCAAGTTCTTGTTTATTGAATATATAATAAACTTTATTTACATAGAGATATTATTGTGTATAATATTACATGCCCAAACTGAATACTTGTGAACACTTGCCATTACATTTCCGTCGTCGACTTCACAACCATCGCTCCGTTTTATTGTCATTCAGGTTTGGTTCATGTTCTTGTTTATTGAATATATAATAAACTTCATTTACTTAGAGATATTATTGTGTATAATATTACATACCCCAAATTTTTTATTTTTAAACTGTTTATCATTTTGATTGGAGACTAGAGATGAACTGATCATTGTTTAGATGGATGTAGGAGATTTTTTTGGTTTTATTAGCTAGTTAAATTACATATTTTACATGTTCCATTTTATATAATAGATAGCAAAACAATAATCAAAATAATAAAAAGTAAAGCACAATAAAATTATTTTAGTTTTATTTTACCTTAATATTTACGGTTATTTATTTTTAACAAAAGTAGTTATTGATCGTAGTTGGATGAATGTTAATCGTTTGAGTGAAGTGTATAGGTGTGGAGAATTTTTACAATTTGCTTTAAAAAAACACTTCTTAAAAATGAAGGATAGTTTTATTGTCTTTGTGTTAATGTTTAAATGGAAACCGGCTACATTTTGAAGAAATAAGAAATCATCTTATTTGTTATGGGAAATGAATATGACACGATGATTTGTTAAACATGGCAAATGTATGAGTGTGACTACTATGTCATGTTACATATGTTGTTGAACATTGTAAAAGAGTTGATCCATGGATGCAGGTATGTAATTTTTTACAAGTTGTTATTGATTGTGTTTTTTTATTTTATTTTTTATATTCGTATCATAAAAAATGATAAGTGGTTATTGATTGTATTTTTTAATGTTCTTATGATAAAAAATTAGGATTCAGCCGATATTGATTGTGTTTTATTTTTTGTTCAGATAATTGATGACTCGAGATCATTTCATCCGGATCAAATTAAAGAAGTTCGAAAACGTTGTGTGGATTTTATTTTGGAATTAATTGAAGGAAATGACAATGCTAATATATGTCTATTGAATATTGTTACATTGTGAATTTGTAATTTTGTTAATGGACATCTAAGTTTTTTTCCTTCTTGTCAAGATTAGTCAGAAATGGGAGACATCTTCTTTGTACTATATATTTTCTTCTTTGTACTATATATTTTTTTGTATGAATGTCTGATGTTGTATATTTGGTTATTAGATGGTTATATAAAATTATGGTTGCAATATAAAACTCTAATTTGAAATTTAATAAGAAATATTGTATATATGTATAGATCAAGAGCATAAAAATAAAATGAGAAATTTACTAAAAAAATAATTATTTTAACTTTATCTATTAAGTCGGTTGATCAAAAGATCCAACTTAAAAAGATGATTTGTTGAACTGAGTTTAAGTCGGTTAAGCTGAATCGACTTAACAGGACGAAACTCTATTAAGTCGGGTCATGAAACAAGTTAAAAAACATGTTTTTTAAGTCGTTTGCTATTAACTTGGACACGAAACCGACTTAAAATGTATATTTTAACCGACTTAAAAAAGTAAAATTCTACTAGTGATTTTATTGCACTCATGGTTATATATGGTGTTGCTATAGTCCCTTGTTCTTTTTATGTTGCTTTCTTTTATTTTTTGATTTATTTACATGTTGAGTAAAATTTATTTGTATGTCCGTAGATATGGTGTCTACCGAAATTTAACAAAAGTGGCTACATATGTAATGAAATTAAAAATTAGGCTAATGTGAAATTAAAAATAGTCCCCAATTTATTAATAATATACATCATGATAAATAGAATCTAACATCATGATTTTCAAAAAAAAAATATTTATAACAATTCAATGAGAAAACTGATTTGAAAATCCAATTAAAATACCGGTTCAGATAAAAAAAAATTGGTCAGAACAAAACACCAATTTTAAAACTAGTTCATATACATATATTAAATTTGGACATATTCTAAATCGATTTTGAACATGATTCGTACCAATCGTAACCAACTTAAAAAATAAATTATTTATATTAAAATTTTAATTTTTATGCATTATTAGTGTAAATTTTTTACACGATCAACACATCATGACCGCAATCATGTGTTATTTTATAAGTATTTATGATAAAATTCAAACATTATTAATGATGTAACGGTTATAATTTATTAATAGTGTAAAAATAACTCATTACACTAATAGTGAATATAACGTGTATATAATTTAAATTGTCACAAGAAATATTCAAAGGAACCAAACAAAAATTTGATTCAATTTGGTTTGGTTTATGCACCATGCACCCTCTAATATATGGACAATGTACAGTTGACTCATGTCACAAGAGCAATACTTTTATATATATATATTTTCAAAGGATAATATGCATCACTCTATGTACTAGTTTTCTCTAAAATACAGGTTAAGTCAAACTAGTTTGTACCAGTTTTACTCTATAGCCGATTTGTTAACTTTTTAGAAGCAGCTCCTAAATGTACTAGTTTGTGACCAATCTGGTTAGAATTTCATATAATTGAATCCATAAATAGGTTGGTCCAATCCAACTGGGAAAAGGCCCAAACATAATAAGCCACAAGTTGCTTTTATGAATTTCAATTCCCTAAAATGATAGGTAGAGTATGACCAGATTAAAGTTCATACGCCACACCTTATGGTTTATTTGTACGGATACATTAATTTGAAGACATTCAATTTTTAATCGTTGTAGTGTGTAATAATGTTGAATAGTATGCAAAGAGCTAGATTTATTTGTTAGTTCAACTCAATAAATTAAATTTTAAAATAAATAAGGGTTAAATAAATTTTTGCCTCTATAAATATATTATATTTTATTTTTATTTTCTCTAAAACTTTTTTTTAAACAATGGTCCTTATAAACATTTTTTATTTACAATTTTGGTCCTTGTTTTTAAATTAAGTCATGTGTATCATTCAAATTTTTGAATGATTATTTACAAGTATGTTTTAAACATTATAATAATTTTCTCTACAAAAGTTTAGAATTTTCAGCAAAAGATTAATTGAATATGAACTTTTAAGTGCAAAAAACTTTAAAAATAATATTAAATTCAATCATTTGTTAAATAATTCTAAATTTTTTGTAGAAAACATTCT
>JBBPBQ010020321.1:17629577-17680427 GCA_037974755.1 Cicer yamashitae | reverse complement strand
AAAATCCCTCCTATTGGTTGAGAGTAGATACTTTGTTATTTAATATATAGTTATTATATGAATGACTTAAATATGTGTTTGTCTGTGTAAGTTTAGCCTTTCTCATTTTCGTCCTTACAAGTATTTTTTTTTTTCAATATGAACCGTGTAAATTCAATTTAGTTTTAAAATCATCTCAACCGTTAGTTATTGTTAAAAATTATTCTTATGTGGCAAACAGAAAAGTGACATGACGGTTTGACTTGTCAAAGGAATAAATTAAATAATTAAAAAAATGAAATTAATTAATTAAATTGATTAAAAAAGAAATGGAAAAAAAATAAATGAAGGAAAGTTGATGGTGTTATGTTTTAGTCACTCAATCCAAAATTAGAAATAAGTTTTGGGATTAGGGTTCTCTCCTCCTTTCTCTATCATCGCATCACGATTACCAGATCACCATCATCAAATCACCATCATATTCGATTCTTAATCTGCTTCTTCTTTGTTCAACCATGGCGTCATATTCGTCTACAACAAACTCAACTTGTTTACAATTGTTTGAATGTGGGTGTAGAAAAGCAATGCGCATATTCATCTCTAATACGGATGAAAACCCTAAACTACAATTTTTTAGATGTCTTCATTGGGATGTGAGTAGTTTTTCTTAAATATGTTATTTTTATGTTTATTCTTTGTAGTTATAGTTTTCATTTACTAAGTTTAATGTTTAATTTTTGTTTTTGTTTGTATACCCCTTATAGTTATCAATTGTTTTCGGAGATGGTGATTCGAAGATGGTGATGCGATGTTAGTGATTTGACAATAGTGATGCAATGATAGAGAAAACAGAAGATAACCCTAATCCCCAAACCTATTTCTAATTTTGGATCGAGGACTAAAAGATAACACCTTCAATTTTTCTTCATTTCTTTTTTCCATTTATTTTTTAATCAATTTAATTACATAATTTTTTTAATTATTTAATTTATTTCTCTGCCACGTCACTCCTCTGTTTGCCACGTAAACATCTTTTAACAACAATTAATGGTAAAAATGATATAAAAACTAAATTGAACTTACAAGATCTAAATTGAAGAAAAACTTTTTAAGTGGTTGTGATGTATAAAACTTTTTAAGTGATAATATATAAAAATTAAACTCTTATTATTTTTTTAAAATAAATATTTTCAATTTTTTGCAGTTCAAACGCTAGTCTATGAAATATAGACTCATTTCTAGGCAGTTTGGTTTACCAGCAAATCAAAAGGTTTGGTGATCAAAATCAAGTTTGATCAGACTATATAAGAGGATATAGGTAGCTTCGGTCAAAATGGTTTGGTTTTATTAGTCCTCTCAAAAGTCTGTGGTCCAAACTAATTTATAAGTGCTTCATTTCTAACCAAGTCTATGCATGATTATGTGTAGACTCTTTTAGCTACACGCATAACCACATACATATGCACAATTTTGGTGTTTGACTAGTAATTTCACAAATTGTGAGATTCTTACTTCAAAAACTTTAGTGATGATTAAGCAAAGTCAGGATATGATGGCATGGCACATATTACTGCTTATATGCATGATTTTTAATTTCATTTTCTATATACCTACACTCTAATTTTATCACCTAGCTATATCCTTTATGTGAGGAGCTCCTAAATTCAGTGCAAGAAGTCGAGCCCAGCCCAATTCAGCAAAAAAATGAAGTCACGTCCGGCCCAAGGAGAGGCCTTTATCTTTGTGCTAGGTCTCTCCACAAATAATTTATTTGTTATATTATTGATAAAAAGTAGGCTCACTTTTGTATTAAAAAATTTAGATTTTAATTTACAGCAAGAGACCTATCTTGTTTTACAACCATGATAGATAAATTAATTAAGAGTTTTTCTCAAATAGTATACTGCAATATCTAAAATTAAGAGTGTTTAGATAAGATGACACATGTCTCTTTTAATTTAAACAAAATCTCGAGTTCAAACTTAAATTTAGACATATAGTAGCGTTAAAACTTTTAGAGAGAGTTTTCTACCTATTTGTATCTACAAAATTCGAAATATTAATCTCTACAATTACGTGCGAAATATATTAGTTTAAAAGAAAACAATGTATTGGAAATGAAGTCAAGGAATTCTTCTAAGCAAAAGTTAGTTACTGTGTAAAACGAATTCGTAACAAACATTTTAAGTTCAATTTAACATAATACTTTCAACTGTAACTTTATTCCTGACAACACAAATAGGTAAGAAAAATACAAATCAATCAATATTAATATGTACATGAAATTGGATATAAACAAATATACCAATCAAAGTATGTATCATTTTTTCATCATGAAAAATGCAAAATTAAAGAAATTATCAACCCTTTTATAAAATTTCAACTACAAATCTGAAAACACAGTTCATGGATTCTTGAGTCGGTTAGATGTTGCATATAATATATAATTGATTTTCCACTGCTTGAGCATGTCACATTTAACTGGTTGCCAATCTGCTGAGTCTGCATTATGGTATTTAGCAAACATTGGTACAAATATATTACAATTATATATACTATTTATACACAATTAACAAAACAAGTAAAAGTTTAACATTGAGAAAGTACATAAAATGGCATCATTTATCATCAAAATGTATCATCCGTTAATGTATAACATTCACATGTAAAAAAATAAAAAAAAGTAACATGTTAATTAATACATTGGTTTAGCTGACTCGCACATTGATTTTATTATAGATATCAATAGTAATATTTACGCAGTTAAAAATTGATTTACCATATGCTAATATATCGATAAATATTTTTTCCCTCAAACTCCTCCCAAAATTTATGAATGAAAGTTATTTGATGGTGTCTGAATTTCTGATAATTCATATGAACATGTATTTGCCAAATTGATTACCAAGCAAGATACATTCGTTGAATTGCAGCTCCATTTTGATGTTGGGATACAAGACAGATAATGGCACCAAGAACAGTGATCATTTGCATCAACACCATTGAGAAGTGCAACCAGGCCAACACTAAACCTGTCAAGTAAACAATTTAACATAAACTCAACTGAATGTCAAATTGACTTAATGAGAATGAAGAAAAGCTTAACAAGTAACAAAATAACAAAACGAATCATCTGTAGTTGGCTTTATGGTGTAGTCAGCTGCAAGTCGTTAGAATAAATTTTTTTATCTTAAATCTAACGACCTCCTGATGGTTACACCATACATCAGACAAGTCAACTTTTCATATACTTTTACCAGAGAAGTTCAATATAAAAAAAAAGTGACACTTAAGTTTACCCGAAAATTAGCAGGATGAGGGCTAGGAGTCAGGAGATGCTCTGATAAATCTTGAATTTAGATTTTACTAATGCTTGAGAATTTGGAGTAACATACTTTTGCTTAATCCATCCAAGTTGAGGACGGATCAAAAACACAAATCCAAGAAGAAATCCTGTCAAAAACCCTCCAATATGAGCAAAATTGTCCACGTGTGGAAAAATTCCCACTGCTAAATTGATCACAATAATAGACACAAGAGTAATCAGTGCTCCTAGCTGCACATTACAAGAAAAATAACTATAGTTAGTTTTTACATATTTCAGTGCTTTAATTTACATTTTATATATTCAAATAAAAAAATTGTGAATTTATGTACTAATCAGTTAAGTTTGATATATAATATTTTATTATTTTTGTTATGATTAACTTTTGAGATATTTACATGTGAAATATATGAGGAATTTGATAAGTACCCTTTTATCATATATAGACCAATTAGTAATGAGTTCGGAAAGCATGCCTCCTAGTAAGCCAAAAAGAGCACTTGAGGCACCCACAGAGATACTTTGCTGAATGAAAAGAGCAGAAAGCAAGCTACCTCCAAATCCAGATATTACAAATAGTAGTCCTATAAGCACTGTAATAATAATACAACTATACAATAGTTAAGAAGTTATTTTGCATAAATCTTGCAAAACAATTATGAAATCAGAAAATTTTCATAGAACAGAAACAAAAAAAAGTATATCTGATACCATTTTGATCAATTTATTAGATAATAAACAGTACAGAGACATCAGACTCAATTGTAACACTAACAGGTAGACATTAGTAATAATTTGATAAAATTAAAGTGATTGAACGTAATCTAATGTATCAGTATTAGTATCAAATATTGACATGTGTCACAAATATCAAACATTTCTTCATTCTTAAGTGTAGGTGTTGTGTAGCTTAGCTTCCAATTCACAATTTCAATCTCAATTTTATAACCATTATTTAGATATGATTAGTACTAATGTTTAAATATGCATGTAATTCTAGAATAACTTCGCCCTTCAACAGATTATGTTGCTAACAAAGAACTAATCTTTTGACTGTCTAGTTAGCTTTATTATTCTACTTTTCTTCCCAACTAAGTGAATAAAGCAAAATTTGGCATGAAAATGTACATTACAAAATATTATATGAATGGTTTTGAATATGTGACATACTTACCAAACCCAAATTCTTGTTCAAGGCGAATTCCAACAAGTAGAATGCCTAACATATTTGCCAATAGATGGAGTACTCCACCATGTAACCACATACAAGTGATGAGGCGCCAACCTTGGTGTTTGTTAACCACTTTGTCCACATCTAGTGCCCCCATCCTCCTTAACCTGAACACAAAACAAATACCAAATTTAACAATAATCACCTATGAAGCACTAACTCATACTCCAGACACTAAGACTCAGACACAAGTCAGATATTGAACACGCTTTCAATATGAAGTGCCGGTGCTATATAGATAATCAGGAGTAATAGTAATAGTAGTAATGTGAGTCCAATTGATCGTGTTAGTGGATTGATCTTAAGTTGTCAAAACTTGAGAATTCTATGGGCAAAAAGGACTAAACTAACTGGCCTTTATCCTACCTTGCTTATATAAACTTAATGTGTCCTTGAACTATGTGATATAAGATTTGTTATTTAAAGAATTTCATCCAACAAACATATTAAGGCTTCAAATTAGGACAAAAACTCACGTCAACAATGAAGGCCCAAGAAGAGGATTCTCATGGAAAGGCTGAAAGGAGAATCGACCGAAAAACCGCGCAATGCATGAAACCGAGTTATTAGGACAATCATTGACATACATAGTGATTATGAACACAATGACATTGGCAATCACAAAAAAGGGAATCAACCAAGGAACCCATTTCTTAAAATGCTTCACTTCCTTGTATTCATCTTTGGATGCAACTTTTGTAGGCAAAGACATGTTTATCTCCATTATTTGTGTATATCACCTTACTCCCCCTGCCTAAAGTTTAGACATAACTAATGAATTATATTATATGTGTTGAACAATATGGAGAAAGAACCAAAAAAATCTCAATTCTTGAACTATTTTTCTAGCCAAATTTGATAAAACTAGCAAAGTGGGAATAATAATGCAATGATGTGGGAACAATATATTTAGTACACTATTTGTTGTTTTTTAAATATTTTGGAGCAATGTTGTTAATAACTACTACTCATTATTTAGTACCTGATTTGGAGGGTTGTGTTTGGAGGTTCCTTTGTTGAACAAGACAAGAACGTTTCCAAACACACATGCCAATGTTTCATGCCTTGGTTGTATCATAAATAAAACAAAGATTTAAATAAGTTATGGTGTTTCTCAAATGACATTTGGATGCTTTAGATTCTAGAAATTGAACTTTTGTCATTAGATGACATATATAAGGATACATTTTTTACTAAATATATAACGATAAATAGGAAGGGGTGAAAAGGTTGAAAGATGGTTTATTCCATAATTCCACCAATGACAAACAAATTTTGGGCCTGGTTGACCTCTAAATAGTAGTTTAGTGTGACAATAAAACACATATGATGAAACCTCAATTCACTTTTACATAATCAATTAACAAAATAAATGTTAAACTTAGGAAATATTTTTCAAATTAAATTTGTATATACTAGTAAACTTCTTACTCTCCATGTGTCTCATATTAAGTATCTGATTTATAATAATATTTAGGTTAAATTACATCTGTGATCCCTAAACTTAATTTCAGTTAACGTTTTAATCCTTTATCTTTTTTTTTTCTCGATTTGGTCCTTTATTTTAATTTTAAGTGACAATTTGGTCTTTTATGTTTTAAAATGTCAACAATATTATCCTTTTTTTTTGCAAAAAATCATCAAAAATTTCAAACAAAACCCATAAAATTAATTATCATCCTCAATATAATGCAAATCAAATTCATAACTTAAATCTTTAAATAAACTCATATTTTCATCTCTAACAATATCAAATAAAGAATAAAGGACCAAATCAAAAAGAAAAAAAAGATAAAGGACTAAAACGTTAACTGAAATTAAGTTAAGGGACCATATTTATTAATCTTAAATTATAAGTCTCTTTTTATTATCAATAAAATATAAATCACATTTTTTATTAATATATTTTTATTTAGGCTAAATACCACCCGTGATCCCTTAACTTAATTTCGGTTAACGACTTAGTCCTTTATCTTTTTTTTTTCCCGATTTGGTCCTTTATGTTTTTAAATAATTTCAGCGTTACCCTTTAAGTGGGGTTCCGTTAAGAAAAAGTTAAAAAATCCCTCATCTAGATCATTGTATATGTTCATCAAACCTCTAGGAACGATTGTCACTGATCTGAAGTGATGTCTATGGAGTATAAATACCCATAGCTTTAGTTTTAACGAATTAATTCTACTACCAAACTTCGAAAAACTTTGAATATTTTTCTAAAATATTTCCAAAACATAAAGGATAACTTTTTCTGAACACGGAGGAGGGATTTTTTTAACTTTTTCTTAACGAAATCCCACTTAAAGGGTAACGCTGAAATTATTTAAAAACATAAAGGACCAAATCGGGAAAAAAAAGAAGATAAATGACTAAATCGTTAACTGAAATTAAGTTAAGGGACCACAGGGGGGTATTTAGCCTTTTATTTATTATATCTCAATTTATTTAAATACTCCAATAATTACACACAATAAAAATATTAAAGTAAATAAAACTCGTAAATAATAAGAATATTAGAGTAAATGAAACACATTTTATCATTCACAGCAACACAACTAAATATTTTCATAAGCCAACTTCTTGCATATTAATCTCATCTTATAAATATTTATAAGATATTTTAGGAACTAATATAAGAAATGCTTAAATATGATTTTGAACTTTTATCTTTATCTAATATGCGTTTTGTTCACTTATTTTTATTTTAATTTATTTTAGTTCTTTGTCTTTTATAAGTGGTGTATTTAAGTTCTTGTCACAATCACAACAAAAGTTACAAAAATATCAAGTCATTGGAATCTCTTTTAACAATTGCTAATATGTATTCGGTATTGTATTCTTTCAAAAAAAATATCCATTTAACTCAATAACAGACTTGCACTTGAAAAAAATTCTTCTTGCAAGCATTGAAACACATGTAAACTCTTTGAAACGAAGAAGATCTATCAGATTTTACTGTATTTTCACCTCGTCCTTATTAAGATTGCACACTTAACTTTATAAATGATTCATGATTCGATTTTAATAGTTTATGACAATACTTCTACATTTGTTTGAAAGAGTTGTGATGAAAATGACTAAAATACATCACTTATAAAAGATAAAGGACCAAAATGAATTAAAGAAAAAGATAAAAGACCAAAATGAATATTAGATAAAAGATAAACGATCAAAATTATAAATGACTAAAATACACCACTATAATGAGATTTAGTGATAGTATGTGTTAAAAAAATTACATTGTCATAAATAGTAATTAATTTAGCAACGGAGATTAGGTAAAGCGGAAGAGGCTAGACTCACATGGTGAATCTAAGTTCAAATTCTCGAGATATTTACATTTAATGTCCGACTTACCTCAAATAGATTTCCCTCTAGTGGAGGAAACTTATAAGAATTAAGAAACTTAAAAACAAATTAATCTCACAATTTAATATACAATGAATTTAATTTTAATCGATTACTAGATTTTGAACATGCATGCAAGAGCACATGCGTAATTTAATATATGGTGCAAACTAAATATAAATTAGAAATCAAATTCAAGACAATTTTAAAAAACTTAAATGAAAAAGAACCAAAATATATTTAATGTTCGAAATATACACTATATACTTTGCTGAGAAGATTTTATAAAACTAGGAATGCATATCCAACTATACCCAATTGAAAATTAGGGGTCAGATGGTAGTTCCTTATGCCCCAAATTTATTGAAATCCCCATAGAGCAAGCAACAACTCCAACTGTGATGAGGATCTAAACCACTGTCAATGATTCCAGAAAATATTCTTAAATGGTTGTTGGATTTGGAGAGATGAAAAAGGTTTCAAAAGAACAAATAAAATCCAGAGAGCCACGTTAGTGATTTCCTGTTTCAACTTTTAATTTATTAGTATCACAAATCTGTTTCTCTCTCATCTGTTTTAATTTAAAATTTTAATTGAAATTTAATAATTAATTTTGCATCTATATTCAATTCACTTAGGAGATTATATATTAAAAGTACTTTCATGATGACTAATTTAATATAATTAAATTAACTACAACTTTTGAATTCTAATTTCAATAGTTTAATATAATATAATTAGACTATCTTAACGATAATCTAATGATTCAATCATTTCTAATTATACTAATTTAAAATTAGAAATTCTAAATTCAACGATTCGATTGTCTAACCTAATCTAATTGGATCAACTTAGACTTAAAGATTCTAACTTAATTTATCTACCGATCCTAATTCACCTAATTAGACTCACTTAGAGTATTCTAATTTCAATGATCTACGTCATCATGTTGTTTATAGCATCTCGTGTCATTGTTACTTAGTTAAAAAAATAGAAGGATTGACGAAAATTAAAATAGAACATCAATTTCATGAATCAGTAAAAATAGATGAACTAAAACTGCAATGAAGCTTAAACAAAACACGAAAAAATTCAAATTTGAGAAGAAGAAAAAAAGATGATAATAATGAATGAAGATAAAGAAAGAGAAGAAAAGACGAAAATTAATTATTGTTAACTTCTATTGTTGGATCAGAATAAGTTAGGTCGTTCGTCAGGGGTCTATGGTCTGATCTATTTATGGTCTGGTCTGGTCTGACCTGTTTAATAAAAAGATTAGGCTCAGACTTTTTCTAAAACCTATTAATTTAAATAGATCAGACTCAAGCTCACAAAAAAGTCTATTAGGTCTGATAGGCTGACCTATATATATATTTTATTATTATTTATTAACATTGTTATTTTTTATTATTATTTATTAATATTTATTCTTTTAAATTTGCTAATTATGAGTTCATTTTGTTTATTTATTTTTTTGGAAGGTTGATGCATACTTGCTAGTTATAATTTTTTTATATTTGGTTATATATAAAAGTTTAGTTTAGCCTATTTAAAAAAATATAAAATATATTATTTAAATGTTTTAATGTTAAATAGGTTTTCAGGTCAGACTAGACTTTTTAAAAAGGTCAGATCACACCGAAAAGAAAACTTATGATAAGCCGTAGGTCAGACTCAAGTCGAAAAAATTAATCGTAAGTTAGACTCAAATTTTTCAAAGCACCTATTCCTACCTCTAATTACAAGTATCTAGAAAAATAAAAATAAAAAAAACAAAAAGAGAGAAAGAGAGTGAAAGTAGGCGAAGCATATGAAAAAAGAATGAGACAAAGAGAGAGTTCTTTTTTATGTACTCTTTATTACAAATATTATGCTTGGGACTCACAGGAATAAATGTAATTACCGATTCATTCATCCATTAATTAATAATAAATTGATTGGCATTAACTTTTTTATTTTCTTACGGAATAGGCAATATAGGCTGAGAAGTTATCATTAAATATATATATTAATTACTTACTTCAATTAAAAACTTACCCAGTAGTCGGTCCACTAAAACAACAATACCTGTTATCGGGCGATGGGCCTAGATATTGAAACCGCACCCGTCCGTTTCGACCCGCATGAAACTAGTTTTGACCATTTATTTACTCAAATCCAACTGACCCGGTCTATTCGTTTGCACTCAACTTGGTTTTGGAATGGGTCCGTTTTTCTGTCCAACCCTACTCATACCCAACCTTTTTAGAGAGTACCGTAGTTGTCACCTTATAATATAAACATCTAAGTTTCAAATACTTGAAATTAAATCAAGGAATACTAGAAGAATTGTCAAGCATTCTAAACTACTTCATCCCTAAGAAAGTTAATTATTGGACCATATACAAAATATGATTAAATATATTTTTAGTCTATTTAAATATATTAACTTATATTTTTAGTCTATTTAACAAATTTCTTTAAATTTGATCATTCTAAATTTTCAATTACCAATTTTAATTCTTGTTTGTTTACAAAAGTTCACGTCGCATGTTCCAAAGTGACATTTTTTGATGACATATAATTGATAAGACACTAAAATATCATTAATTTAATAATTAAAGTATTTAATCTTGAATCTTTATTAATTTATCTATAACTTTAAATTAAAGATTAAATAGTTAAGTTAATGATATTTTAAAGTCTTAACAATGATATGTCATCAAAAAAGTCAATTCGAACATGCAACGTGAACTTTTGTAAAAAAGTTGAGACTAAAATTGGTAATCGAAAATTTAAAAAGACCATAGTTTGAAGAAATTTTTTAGAGGGACTAAATAAAAATTGATATATTTAAAGAGACTAAAAACATATCTGACCTTAAAAAATAATACAAACACAATCTAAATATTTGCTCTACCACCGTTTGTATTCATTTGCTTAATATATAATTAATAGATAAGATAAGGTGTTCTTGCCTACATTGTTAGGTACATAAGCCTATAAAAGGCCATCATGTAGTGTGCTATGAATAATTTTTTATGAATGAAAATATAGTGTCGAAGGAAATTCACTTGCTTTGTTCTTCTTATGTTTTTGTGCGTTTGAGTTTTTGTGAAGTCATGTCTCAGTGATATTAAATTGATATTAGAACACGTGAGATCTTACTAGTGTGAATATCAACACATTTAAAAAAGCTCGCAATGTTTGCAGGTTTGTGGAATTTGGATTACAATAAAGAGTTGATGAAATCGCTCGAATAAGAGACTAGTTGACACTTACACAAATTCAACAAGGGATAGATTACCCAATTTTTGTCAAATATCAAATGCCAAGACTATTAAAGAAAAGAACCGTTAGACATTTTGAATTTGTCACATAAAGGAGTTGAGAAGGCCCAAAAATCCAAATTGCAATCTTTGTGTAGAGAATATGAAAGATATAAAATGTCTAGTTTAGAAACCGTAGAACAATATTTTTCTCGTGTTACAATTCTTGTCAATAAGATGAGCGTGTATGGAGAAGATATTCCTCATAGCAGAGTGGTGGAGAAAAATATATGCATCTATCGATGAAGTTTGATCATATGGTGACAACGATAATTGAGTCACAGGATACTAAGACCTTGTAACTAGTAGAGTTGCAAGAAAATATTGAAAGACACGTCAACAAAATATTTGAAAAAAAAAGACATGTCAACAAAATATTTGGAAAAAACTGAAAAGGTAAAAAAAAGAAGTTTTGATAAGTCTTGTGAATTTCAATAATATTTTTTAATTTAGTCAAATGGAAGAAGATAGAGGTCCCCACAATTTTAATGTTGGTGGTAGACCATACAAATGTGATTAACACAAATGTTTTAAAAAATCAGGTCAATAATTGACTTGGTAAAAACACTAGGTCATTAGGTCATGTCAAACCACTGAATCATTGATTGAACTATATGACTGAATCAAATTAAACTAGATGATTGGATCGTATAGTTTAATTTCTATAAAAAAATTTACATATATTGAACCAAACCACTTGGTCTTTAAATTTTTTTTATTGATACGTACGAAATATTTTAAATAAAATTCACTAATTTAATGAACAAAATATTTTATTTAATTAATTTTATATATAGCTAGGGAACATTTGAAATTAATTACCATTTTTTATTTTTTTTCATTCAAATTAATAGAATATATTGATCAATAATAATACAAATTCACTAAAATTGAAGTAGATGAATTTGCAAACATGCTCACAACAACCATGTTAATAACATAAAATGACAAAATGTCTATAAATTTGACAAAATTAAAGCGACTAAAATACTCATACATTTGGATCTACAGCATTGACGACAATAAAGTCATTGATTGAATTTGTTTGTACTGGATCAAAGTTAATATGTTGATTTGAACAAAATAAACATTGCAATGAGACGGAAAAACCAATTGTCGTACTTAGTCGGTGAGATAATGAAAAAACACAAATAAAATTATTTATATATAATCATAAATTTGGCGACTAACACATAAAATTGACACTATACTATAATCATAATTGTCACTTCAATACAAGATGGAATATAATCATAAGTTCGCGTAAATAAAGTGCACGAAATAAATGAAACACTTGTTTTGCTTTTGTTATTAAGTGAAACACTTTTGTAAGGGATGTGATTATGAGTATTGACTTTTGATTGAAATTTGTGAAAGATACTTTTATTTTGCAATTGTTTGATAAACATGTTTTAATCCACTGACATTGTGATTTTTGGTCTTTTAAGATTGCATATCATTTAAGAAGTATGCAAGTTTGAAAAAGGATTGAAAGTTTAAGTGCTTAATTGTTTACAAACTATGATTATCCATATGCACTAAAGTTGTTTGAACCATGTTTGAATTATTTTTGAGAGGACTTTTGTTTGAGGACAAACAAAGTTCTAAGTTGGAGAGAGTTTGATAAGTGTTAAATTTACCAATTAATATATATACTTTTAAGACACTTATTCACATTTGTTAATGAAAATCATATAACTTTTACTCCAAATTATGTATATCGTTAATTTTTAGTAAGTTTATAATGAGAATTATGCTATTTACAGACAAATTTGCTTACCGAATTTTCAAATTGGCTAAGCGAATTAGAGTCAAAGAGTTGAGGAATTTTACAAGTCAAAATTCGCTAAGTGAATTTGAGGCGGTTTGACCAACTCATCCTTACTTTAATCTGAAGAAATCCAAATTTGCTAAACAAACTTTTACTAACTCAATCACTATATAAAGAAAAGCTGTTGTCTATTTGAGAAGATTCAATATTAAAAAATGAAAGGGACTGAACTAGTGGAAACACATTGGAGAAGGATTGTGATTCATTATTTGAAGCCAAATTCTACTCGTTTCTCGTTTCATAATAATTTTGTAAAGCTACCATGACAATGCGTAGTTAAACTTTCCTTTGTTGGGATTGATGTAATCAATCTCAACTCTTATGTATCTCTTTTGATATATATATATATATATATATATATATATATATATATATATATATATATATATATATATATTCATCATTATCAATGTTTATCCCAATTCTTAATGCTTGTTATGACTTGATCACTCATAATTTGATGTTTGATTTGAAGTTATTGGAAAATACTCTTTAGATCTCGATTTAGGATAAACATCTATCGAATATGAATTCTAGGAATATATTTATGCTTAATAGTCTCAAACCGTTAGTGATTAATGCTACCGGCTTAATTAGATTTTCGAGGAATCGATGTCAAAGCAAGACAATTGACTTCTCACCGTGTTAAGGAATTAATAACATTTGAACAATGACGATGATGCTATTGATGTTAATATGAATATGTATAATTGATCATTAGGATACTTGAGAAGGTGTTTGATGAAATCTAATCCCAACAATTCTATCTTCCTGTTATTTTCAATTCTTTTTATCGCTTTTTACGTCCGATTACAAGTCAATGAACAAATCCTTTAAAACCTTTCACTTAGAACTATATTAATTTTAAACGACATTAATATCTCTCAAGTCCTTGTGGATACGATAACTCGATACTTACTTTTGATAAAAAAAAAAACAACATTAAAATGCCATCGTTGCCGGCAACTTGTGTGTAAGAGATAACAAAGCATTGCAGCAATTTATAAATTTATCCGGAGATGGACTCCATTTGGCCAGAGAGACAGATTGTGGATTGATGGCATCCTTTTGCAGATTATTCAACATCACCTTATGGTTTTCTATTAGATTCCATGTTAACTTCCAAAACTTTATCTGTTTTGCCCATGAACATCTGCAAAAGACGTGATTGATGTCTTCCTCCTCTACAATGCATTATGAACACGAAGGATCAACTAGGATTCCCCTTTTAATGAGGTTTTTTTTTAACAAGGAGATTATTGTGCATAATTCTCTAGACCAGGTTCACATGTTTCAGAATCGTTATGATGTTCCATAACTTGGTCCAACAAGTGGAGTTTGGCCAAGGGTTAGAGGTAGTGAATGCTTCTAAGGATTCCTAGTGCTTAATAGTATGGTAAGCACTATTGGCGATGAACAAACCATTCTTGTGATAGCCCCAAATGAACTGTTGGAGATAAAGAGTGCAAGTTGGAGAATTTGAGTAGCTTCATAAGGTAAAAAAGCGGAATTCACTATCTGTCAGTTCCAGTTGCCAAACTCACGGTAAATCAACTGTGACATTTGAGAGAACTCGACAATGGAAGGTGATCATAGCACTTGGGCACATGTGTCTATCCTTTTATTTTGGTATTTTTAAAATCACTTTATAGCTTAGATTAATTTTTTAGTTTATTTCTAAATTTTGGGTTGAAACTGAATTACAATTTTATTATTTGCATTTTAACCCCTGCTCGCTTTGTAGGCCATAACTTGAGCTCTGGATATCCGATTGAGGCATGCGAGCAGTCGTTGGAAAGCTAAGAATCAGAGCTACAACTTTTGTGTTGGAAAAAAATCTGAATTCCGAATTCTACTGAGCCTAAATTACATATTTTGTAATCTGGATCTTTGTAATAATTTAAATAGCGGGCTACTTGTTTTAAAACCCAAAAGCCCGAGTACTATATATTTTGGGATTTCTTTCCTTTCTGGTATCGTATTATTTTCGGACAGAATAACAATATACACGTATTTTTATTTGCAATCCCATGGAAAGCTAATTTCATCAGGTTAATCCACGAGTTCAGAGTTTCATCACACCTGGAGATTCAGGTTACATCGTCGATTCTGATTTATGATTCTAATTTCGTTATTTGATTATATTGATATTTCGATTGCTTAAATTGAATCTCAATAGGATCGATTAAATTTATTTGACAGAATTTGGTTTCAGTCTCTAATTAAATTATAATTCTGCGACGTTTTTTCGTTAATTGTAATATTTTGATGATTGTGATGCTTAATCCAGTCAATGAAACCGAATTCACATAGGGTTGATTGTACGTTTGTTTGATCAATTCTATAGTCAAATAATAATAGAATCATAAATTAGAAATTATAGAATCTGTGATAGGTCCGAAGCTCGAATGAGTGGATTAATCGTTTTGGTCATCTGTCCAAACTATTTCTAATTTCGATAAATCATTATCAAAACCCCCAATTTCGAATTTCAACTCGGTTAATATCGTTACATCAGGAGTCTTTGCGAAAACGACTCGGGTTATTACCCTTTTCTGCACATTTGTTAAATTGTATTTGAACCGTGGGCGACAGCGGATCAAATTGGCGCCGTTGCCGGGGACTCTCTGATAATAATATTAACCAGTTTTAGAGTATTACTAACCATCCTAACAATTGTTCGTTGTGCTTTGTTGTTCTACAGGTCAGATAGGGTTGTGCTAGCTCGTAGGCATGTTGCTAGTCCAAAAAAATCGGTTTTCAGGTGATTGTGGCGGATTGCTCCGAATTTTCGCCAGAAAATTAGAAAAAAAATCAAGGATTAGGACTCCCATATAAGGAACTTATATTGGGATTTGACGCTCAAATTCCCAAATTCCTTCATCTGGACCACTTTTTTAATTTTTTTAATTTTCGACATTTTAAAAAAATCCAAAAAAATTTGCGTGACCTTTATTTGATTTTTAGAGATTTTCGGTGGTATTTTTATATTTTTTGGATTTTATTTGATAGTGTTTTCGTTTTTTCATTTCAATTTTAGCAATAGGGACATTGTTGGAATTTTCAGAATTGTGATTTTGCATTGTATTGTTATGATGATGCATGACTAGGGCTAGTTCTGTAAATCTGCACCCCCTTGACCCTGAAATAGATAGGACCTTCCATTTACGGCGTAGACTTAATAGAGCTGCTGCTAGTGCTAACGAGTCAGATAGAGAGTCAGATAGTGATAGTGAAAAAAGTGACATTTTGCTACACAACATGGCTGATATGAATAATAGAACTTTGAGACAACTTGTTGCACCTGATGTTACCTATAATGCTTTGTGTATTGAATATCCTGAAGTTACTGTACCATTTGAACTTAAATCTGGTTTAATACACTTGCTTCCAAAGTTTAATGGTCTTGCAGGTGAGGATCCCCACAAACACTTGAAGGAGTTCCATGTGGTGTGTTCCACCATGAAACCTCAAGGAGTCACAGAAGATCATATCAAGCTGAGAGCCTTTCCATTCTCACTTCAAGATGCTGCTAAAGATTGGTTATTCTACCTTCAGCCAGGTTCTGTTACAAGTTGGAATGAATTGAAGAAATTGTTTCTAGAAAAGTTCTTCCCTGCCTCAAGAGCTGCTTCAATCAGAAAAGAAATATGTGGCATTAGACAGATTGACAGGGAATCACTACATGAGTATTGGGAGAGATTCAAGAAATTGGTGTCTAGCTGTCCTTACCACCAGATTTCTGAACAATTGCTCATCCAGTATTTTTATGAAGGCTTGCTACCTATGGATAGAAGTATTTTGGATGCTGCTAGTGGGGGAGCACTTGTCGATAAGACCCCAGAAGCGGCAAAAGCTTTGATTGAGAACATGTCCATTAATTCCCAACAGTTTACAACTAGAAGCAATTCAACCGTTTTGACAAAGGGAGTGAATGAGATTCAAGCTTCTTCCCACAAGAATCTAGAAAGCAGACTTGATGAGCTTACATCTTTAGTGAAGAAATTGGTAGTAGGTAAAGCCCAAGCAGTGGTATGTGGTATTTGCACTTCTCTGGAACATCCTACAGATTCATGTCCTACTTTGCAAGATGATCCAGTTGCTGATGCTCCTCAAGCATATGCAGCAAACATATTCAACCCTCAAGCCAATTATGATTTGTCATCTAACAGGTACAATCCCGGTTGGAGAAACCATCCCAACCTGAGATGGGGGAATTCATCTGCACAACAGCAACCTAGGCAACAAAACAGTCCGCATCAGTAGAACATTCCACATCAGCAGCAAAGCAATACACCTTCATTAGAGGATCTTGTCAAGCAAATGGCTGTCCAAAATCTTCAATTTCAACAAAGAACAGATTCCACAATACAGAATTTGGAGACAAAGATTGGCCAACTGGCTACTTCAATAAATCAGATGCAGACTCAAGGATCAAACCAACTACCTGCCCAGTCAGTAGTAAATCCAAAATGCCCCTAATGTCAGTGCAATTACATTGAGGTCTGGGAAAGCTGTTGAAACACCAAAGGTACCTGAAACTATTGTGAAAAATAACAAGGCTGCCGAAGAAATTTTGATACCTGAAACTGTTGATGTTGAGCAAAATATACCACTTCCTTTTCCTCAAAGGGCAGTGAAGACTAAGAAAATGGAGGAGGTAGACAGGGACAGGGAAATCTTGGACACATTTAGGAAGGTGGAAGTGAACATTCCCCTCCTTGAAGCAATTAAACAGATTCCGAGATATGCCAAATTTCTAAAAGAGTTGTGCACACACAAGAGAAGGTTAAAAGGTAATGAAAGAGTAAACATGGGGCGTAATGTTTCAGCCCTCATTCAGCCCATGCCCCAGAAATGCAAAGATCCAGGAACTTTTTCCATTCCATGTACCATAGGCAGTAGTCAATTTGAAAATGCCATGTTAGATTTAGGAGCTTCTATTAATGTTATGCCTACATCTATTTTTAACTCTCTTGCTCTTGGACCTTTACAGAGTACAGGTGTTACCATTCAACTGGCAAACAGAAGCAATGCTTGCCCTGCTGGACTTGTGGAGGATGTACATGTTCGAGTAAATGAATTAATATTTCCTGCAGATTTTTACATTCTGGACATGGAGGGAGAGAATAATTCCAACAGGGCGCCTATCATTTTAGGCAGACCATTTTTGAAAACTGCTCGAACAAAAATTGATGTACATGCTGGAACTCTATCCATGGAATTTGGTGATAGCATTGTAAAATTTAACATCTTTGATGCTATGAAACACCCCATGGAAGAGCATTCTGTTTTTCAAATTGAGTTACTTGCTGATTTGGTTGATGACACTTACCCTGATATGTTTACTACTGATTTTCCTTCACTGTCTGATTTTGATGATACTTATATTTGTGAATTCTGCATAGATAATCAGTTGTGCTCTATGTCTGCTGAGATTGAAGCTGCTTTACAGGTTGATCATTATGCTGATGTTGATACTTCTACTAACATAATTGATTTTGCAGACTTAGCTTCAGCCACTGGTATCATACCCTCCATTGAGCAGCCACCGACTATAGAGCTTAAACCACTTCCTGGAAATTTGAAATATGCATATTTAGATGGAAGTGGCAAATTACCTGTTATTATTTCAGCAAAACTTGAAGATGAACAGGAAGAGAAGCTGTTGCAGATTTTGAGAAAACACAGGAAGGCAATCGGATGGACCTTGGCTGATATTCCTGGTATTAGCCCATCCATGTGCATGCATAGGATACTATTAGAGGATGGAGCAAAATCAGTGAGGCAGCCCCAAAGGCGACTTAACCCATTAATTCTGGATGTTGTGAAAAAGGAAGTGACCAAGCTCTTGCAAGCAGGCATTATATACCCCATCTCTGATAGTCAATGGGTGAGTCCGGTGCAGGTAGTCCCTAAGAAAACTGGACACACAGTGGTTAGAAATGAAAATAATGAACTTATCCCCACACGAGTGCAGAACAGCTGGAGGGTATGCATCGATTACAGGAGACTAAATCAGGCAACCAGGAAGGATCATTTTCCTTTACCATTCATTGATCAGATGCTTGAACGGTTGGCTGGTAAGTCACATTATTGTTTTCTTGATGGTTTTTCTGGTTATTTTCAGATCCATATTGCACCGGAGGACCAAGAAAAGACCACGTTCACTTGCCCTTTCGGCACATTTGCCTATAGGAGGATGCCCTTTGGCCTATGCAATGCTCCTGGAACTTTCCAACGCTGCATGATTAGTATTTTTTCTGATTTGATAGAAAGTTGTATAGAAGTTTTCATGGATGATTTTACTGTGTATGGTTCCTCATTTGATGTATGCTTGAACAATTTAGATAGAGTTTTGCATAGATGTATTGAAACTAACCTTGTGCTGAATTATGAAAAATGTCATTTTATGGTTGAACAGGGCATAGTTTTGGGACATGTGATCTCTAAGAACGGGATGGCAGTCGATCCTGCCAAAATTGATGTGATTTCTAATTTGCCTTACCCATCTTGCATCCTCGAGATTCGTTCTTTCCTTGGCCATGCAGGTTTTTATAGGCGCTTTATCAAGGATTTCAGCAAGATAGCTCTTCCGCTGTCAAATTTGCTGCAAAAAGATGTTAGTTTTACCTTTGATGACAAATGCAGGAAGGCTTTTGATTGCTTGAAGGCAGCACTGACCTCTACTCCCATCATTCAGCCACCCAATTGGACACTCCCTTTTGAAATTATGTGTGATGCATCCAACTATGCAGTGGGAGCAGTCCTTGCACAAAGGGTTGGCAGGGCTGCCCATGTTATTTATTATGCTTCTAGGACTCTAGATTCTGCACAGGCTAATTACACTACCACTGAAAAGGAACTCTTGGCTATTGTTTTTGCTCTTGATAAGTTTAGATCATATTTGCTAGGTTCGAAGGTAGTTGTTTTTACTGACCATGCAGCTTTGAAATTCTTACTGAAGAAACCAGAAGCAAAACCGAGATTGATCCGGTGGATGTTGTTACTCCAAGAATTCGATTTAGAGATTAAAGATAAGAGTGGAGCTGAAAACCTGGTGGCAGACCATTTGAGCAGAATAGAACTGGATGAGGATCCCATCCCCATTCAAGATGACTTCCCTGATGAGCAACTGCTACAGTTGCGTGAGGTAATTCTTTGGTTTGCCGATTTAGTTAATTATCTAGTTGCTGGAGTCTTTCCTGCAGATGCATCCAGAACACAAATACACAAACTTAAAAGTGATGCCAAATACTATGTGTGGGATGATCCATATCTGTGGAAATTCTGTAGTGACCAGGTGATTAGGCGATGTGTTCCCCACCATGAGGCTCAATCCATTCTTCATTTCTGTCATGCCTCTCAAGCTGGGGGACATTTTGGTCCTCAACGAACAGCCAGAAAAGTCTTAGACTCGGGTTTCTTTTGGCCCACTTTGTTTAAAGATGCTTTTGAGACTTACAAAACTTGTGAACAGTGTCAAATAGCAGGAGCAGCAATCACTCGTAGAAGTGAGATGCCTCAACAGCCTATGCTTTTCTGTGAAGTATTTGATGTGTGGGGCATTGACTTTATGGGCCCTTTTCCTGTATCTTTTGGTTTTTTCTACATTTTACTTGCTGTTGATTATGTTTCGAAGTGGGTGGAAGCAATACCCACTAGGACTAATGATTCTAAAGTTGTTGCAGGTTTTATCAGATCAAATATTTTTTGCAGGTTTGGAATACCCCGGGCCATCATAAGTGATCAAGGCACTCATTTTTGCAACCGCACCATGGACGCTTTGCTTCGGAAGTATGGGGTTGTGCACAGAGTCTCTACACCTTATCATCCCCAAACTAATGGGCAAGCTGAAATCTCAAACAGGGAAATCAAACAGATCTTAGAAAAGATGGTGCATCCAAACAGGAAGGACTGGAGCCATCAGTTGGAAGATGCTCTTTGGGCTCACAGAACAGCTTACAAAACACCAATAGGAATGTCCCCTTATCGACTTGTGTTTGGTAAGGCATGCCACCTCCCAGTGGAAATAGAGCACCGTGCTTATTGGGCTGTCAAAAGCTGCAACCTTGAAATGGAGAAAGCAGGTTTGGAGAGAAAGCTTCAATTGCAGCAACTTGAAGAGCTTAGACTAGAAGCCTTTGAGAACTCCCGGATCTATAAAGAGAAAACTAAGTCTTATCATGATAAGATGATTTCCAGGAAGGAATTTTCCATTGGCCAAAAAGTTTTACTGTTTAATTCCCGTCTGAAAATTATGGCAGGTAAACTTCGTTCGAAGTGGATTGGTCCTTTTGTTGTTACTAACACTTTTCCTCATGGTGCAGTGGAAATAAAAAGTGAAAACACCAACAAAGTGTTCAAAGTAAATGGACAACGCCTCAAGCTATTCCATGAGAGCTCTGTGCTTGAAGATACTACCATAGAAGAACTCTCCTTGGAAAAGCCCACCTACACTGAAGATTGAACAGGGAGCTCCCTTTCCTTACTCTTAATTCATATTTGTTACTTTCATTGAGGACAATGTGTAATTTAAGTGTGGGGGGGTAGTATTGAGGATTTTATTTGTTAGGATTTTATTTGTTATAGGTTTCAAAAAAATAAAAAATAAAAATAATAATAATAAAATAAAAAAAATAAAAAAAAATAAAAATAAAAATGTGCATTGCATTGCATGCTTTTTCATCAAATTTTGTGGTTGTAAATGTTGTGAGCAAATGTTGTGAGTTTGTTTGGACTGGCATGATTGGATATTATCTTTGCATTCTTGGTAAAATAAGTTGGATTAAAATGCTAAATTGCGTATCATTTGTGATAGGTCATAAACCCTTGTGAGATTTTGAGCCTATTATGAATGGAATACATTTTTCCATCTTTTTTTTGTGTGTGTGATATCTCACTCATGATTGCTAGTTACGCTAGAACTTGACTTAACTCTTGTCCGCATGCATATATTGAAATGATCTAGGCATTTGTTTCTTGTTAAGCTACTAGCCAAATAAGCCTACCCTTCAATTATCCATTTGTTTAAGCCCCTTTGAGCCTAATTATCCCATTCTTTGTTATATAGCTCATTACAAGCCTAAAAGTGAAAAACAATGAATTGACCCAATCTTGGGGGATAAAGGAGTCTTTCCTTAAATAAGTGTGGGGTGCTCAACTCAACGTGTTAGTTAAAAAAAAAATAAAAAAAAAGAAAAAGGAAGAAAAAGAATGGAAAAGAAAAAAAAAAAGAGAAAAAGAAGAAAATAATAAAAAAAAAAAATTTTGAAATAAGAAATAAAATGAGGAAAATGGTTATGTTGTGAGTAAAGAGGGTTGATAATAAAAGTCAATGATACTTTGTTGAGTTACTTCTCAATGTTATTTTTCTCTCTTGATCATTACTCCTTTATCCTCTTTGATTTTTAGCCCTAGTCTCCTTAGGATTATCTCACCCTTACCTTGGCCACGTTACAACCTGAATAAAGACCTTTTGATCATTATGTGCATGTGTTTCAATTATAGATGTTAGAGGCTTGTCAAGCCTATGGTAGTGCTAGCTTTCATGATGTGCTTTGAGGGTAAACAGTAGCCCAAACACTTGAGTGATTGAGAGAATTTTATATCTTGTGAGGACTCTATCACTTATGATGCATTCTTTGGTTAATTTATCCTCTTGTTTGCCTTGGTTGTGAAATTATTCATGAATGTCATATTCCTTGAAGTTTGAATTTTTTCTTTTGCTCGCCACTTTACATTCCTGAGAATATTTGGAATCGCATGCATTGCTTTGCACGGAGTGCAAAAGCTTAAGTGTGGGGGAATTTGATCATAGCACTTGGGCACATGTGTCTATCCTTTTATTTTGGTATTTTTAAAATCACTTTATAGCTTAGATTAATTTTTTAGTTTATTTCTAAATTTTGGGTTGAAACTGAATTACAATTTTATTATTTGCATTTTAACCCCTGCTCGCTTTGTAGGCCATAACTTGAGCTCTGGATATCCGATTGAGGCATGCGAGCAGTCGTTGGAAAGCTAAGAATCAGAGCTACAACTTTTGTGTTGGAAAAAAAATCTGAATTCCGAATTCTACTGAGCCTAAATTACAGATTTCGTAATCTGGATCTTTGTAATAATTTAAATAGCGGGCTACTTGTTTTAAAACCCAAAAGCCCGAGTACTATATATTTTGGGATTTCTTTCCTTTCTGGTATCGTATTATTTTCGGACAGAATAACAATATACACGTATTTTTATTTGCAATCCCATGGAAAGCTAATTTCATCAGGTTAATCCACGAGTTCAGAGTTTCATCACACCTGGAGATTCAGGTTACATCGTCGATTCTGATTTATGATTCTAATTTCTTTATTTGATTATATTGATATTTCGATTGCTTAAATTGAATCTCAATAGGATCGATTAAATTTATTTGACAGAATTTGGTTTCAGTCTCTAATTAAATTATAATTCTGCGACGTTTTTTCGTTAATTGTAATATTTTGATGATTGTGATGCTTAATCCAGTCAATGAAACCGAATTCACATAGAGTTGATTGTACGTTTGTTTGATCAATTCTATAGTCAAATAATAATAGAATCATAAATTAGAAATTATAGAATCTGTGATAGGTCCGAAGCTCGAATGAGTGGATTAATCGTTTTGGTCATCTGTCCAAACTATTTCTAATTTCGATAAATCATTATCAAAACCCCCAATTTCGAATTTCAACTCGGTTAATATCGTTACATCAGGAGTCTTTGCGAAAACGACTCGGGTTATTACCCTTTTCTGCACATTTGTTAAATTGTATTTGAACCGTGGGCGACAGCAGATCAAAAGGTTTTGGAGTTCAAACTTTGTACCCATTTTGAAGTGGTAACCAATTGACTTCCCAAATGTCAACACAGTGGCCTGTATTTATCTTCCACACAAAACCTCTTTTGAGAATCCAAATGGCAGTGTGAATACTTCACCATATATAATTAGTTTGGTACGTTCAAACACTTGTTTATCCAAGAGTCAGGGCTAGACAAAATGTGCCACCCTTGTTTAGTAAAGAGAATAAGATTGAAAGGTATGGACTGAGCCACTTACTTGATTAACACCTCCCTTCATGTAGAGTAGAGGGATTTCTCCTTCCATCTCATGAGTTTCTTCCAAACACGATCTTAAACAAAGCAAAAAAATACTTCTTTGATCTTCCTACAAAGGTAGGTAAGCCTAAGTATTTTAAAGGAGTCTCAACTTTCTTAAAAGAGATCCATCATAGAAAATTAGTTAGTGTGTCCAGAGGCACGTTTCGGCGGAAGGAAATATCTGATTTGTCAAGATTAATGAATTAGCTAGGAGCCTATTGGTAGAGTTGGAGGATGGATTTTAGGGCTTCAACATTCGTTTGACTAGCTCAACAAAAAAAAAAGACTATCATCTACAAAAAACAAGTGAGATAAAATGGGTGCTCCCTCAGCAATTTAGATGCCATGAATGGCTTTATTTTCTTGTGCTTTAGTGATGAGAACTAGAAATTTTTTTTGAACATAAAATAAATAGGTAAGAAGACATAAGGTATAAGGTCTCTTTGTCTCAATCCAATTTGAGGGGAGAACTGGTCGCAAGGGGCCCTATTAAGTAAAACAAACAAACAAACTGTGGAAACACACTTCATAATAAGATCTATCTAGTGTTGTGAAAACCTCATGCTGGTCAAAACTGCCATAAAAAAGGTCACTCAATGCGGTTGTAAGCTTTTGACATGTCAGTTTCGAACCTACAAAGCCTTTAAAATGGTTTTTTCTCTATCTTAATATAATGAAAAGAATAAAAAACTATTAGTGCATTGGTTGTTATTAATCTCCCAATAAGAAAAGACACTTTGTGAGATATCAATATTACATGGTAAGATTAATTTCAAACGATTTGTAATAGTTTTTGTCTTTTTTAATCATTTGACTGTAAGATTAAAAGAGGAATCTACCATCCACCCCCACCTATACCTCTCACCTCTAAAGTATATGAAAATACATTTTTGTTCTTTTTAATCATTTGGAATTTTTTGAAATACAAGTAAATTATTTCTCTCGATCTTTGAAAATTTGGTGAAATTAGAAAGTTTTGAAATGAAAATTCCCAGTTTTTTTTAAATTTGTTTGAAAAATTGGGTTAAATGTGAAACTTTCTAAATAAATTTTTCTAGAATATTAAAATAACTTCGAAAATTTGGTTGACCATGAAACTTTCGAAATGCTATTTACAAAGATTTAATAATTTTTTGAAAATTTGGTTGAATGTGAAACTTTCGAAATGTAATTTTTTTAGAAATTTTTAAAAAAAGTTTCAAAAATTTGAAATTGTTGAAATGTTAAAAATTTGAAATACTTTTACTTTATCAGATTGTCGGGGATAAAAAGGGTAAAATTGTTTTTTTCATTTACTTTGTGTGAGAGATAAAGGTGGTTGGATGAGTGATAGATTAATTTAATTTTAAAGAGAGTGTAGTGAATTGACCTATTTTTGTAGGTCTTTTTGTTTTTGGGATGAGATTGCATAATATATTACATTAAAAGATAGAAATGAGTATTTATTCAATTTTTTTAGTAAACTTACTCAAATTTTATGTATACGTTACGATATATAAAAATTAAGTAAAAAATTACAAATAAACATATCTCATTTCAATATCTTTACTTTTTGGGTCTCGATAACAATTACTCTAAAAAATAAAAAATTTATATTAAAAAGTAAAATTTAAAATTTTAAAAAGTTAATACATAAATTTCAATATACTTTCAATGTTTTATTTTAATATTTGTATCACTAAAGTGCTGAAAGATCATTTGTTAACATTTGATTTATTTATGTTCACATGATGTTAACAATTATAAGCAGACGAATGCAGTCATGATACTCCTCGTCATTCCAACACCATAACAGCACAATTTGTTCCTCCCAAACCCGCCAATTTGGATTCTCTCAAACACATCACAACTCAAACTATACTCTCACACGCTCTCTACAAGCGCGTGGTTTACAAACTATATCCCTTTTGATTTTTCTAACGTCTTTTATTGTCATAATCCTTCTTAATTAGACTTTTCAAAATCTAGAACCGCCAACCAAAAATCGCTGTTCACCCTATATATAATAATCATATTATAATTCTATTATTCTTATTCCTAATATTATTATTATTATTATTATTATTTTATTTTATATCTTATATATTAGTCCCATATTAGTGCCCATTTGCATCGTTAACTTTAAGATCGAGTTTGCTGCTACAGAAAAGTTATAAAAAGCTTCTCTTTTCTCAATTGGGTTTCCGTTTATATAGTTTTTGTTCGAATTTTCATAGGGGTTTCATTGCCAGGGCACCAATGGATCCCAAGCAAACTCCTGCTTCTAGTAGTGGTGGTGGTTTTTTTGCTTCTATTGCTTCGAGTTTGTCCAATTTTGGCACTGTCATGTCCAAATCTGTTAATGGGTATCATTCTTCTCACTCCAAAATTTTGTAAAGTTGTTTAATTTATCTCTTTTGATTTTGATTTTTTTAAATTCGTTTATGTGGGGTTGGCTCGATATCATCGATTCATCATTTTTATAGTTATTTTTTTTCTAGATCATGGAAGCTATTCTTGTATTGCATGGTCATCGTTCAAAATTGTTTTTTTTTTTTTTAATTTCAAAAATTTTGTTTGATGAATTATGATGTTTTGAAATTATGTGTTAGGTTATGGCTGTTTCACACTTCCTAGATGTATGATTTAATTTGACTATATTGTCCAGCTATTGTGTTTTCAAATTTGTTTTTAAGTTTCACTATCACTGGATTTGTGGTTTGTAATAATTTGATTTGTTTCTTGAAGCTTTTGTTGGTTTGATTCAGTTTCATGAGCTGATGAGATTTTTTGTGATGTTTATACTTAGTATTGTTGGCTATGAGGGACTGGAAGTTGTAAATCCGGAAGGAGGAACTGAAGATGCTGAAGAAGAAGCTAAAAAGGGACGATGGAAAGACGAGGTATATAGTACTACTTATCACCATCTCTGTGTTTGTTTAGTACAGTGAAGTTTGGATTGATGGTGAGTTTGGAAAAATCACGGTCACATCATGATTCCATTGATCATACTGTGAATCCAAACATGCACCGAAAGTCACAACTCACAAGGCTTTGGATTCCTGAATGTGTGAATAAAATATTCTGACCAATAAAGAATGAAATGATGATTGTGTCAAAGAAAATTTATTGTATAAGGAAGTTTGTTACACTGTTGTGATGGAAGCAATATAGATTCTATCATAGACACAAAATTATTGTTTGCCATTTTTGTTATTAAGAGATGGGAATGTGCATATTGAAACATGGTGTTTCCACTTTATACTTTAGTCAACCGATGAGGTCTGTTCTGCTTGTTAAAGCAAACTTCAGTCTAAGTTCATGCCATGTTGAGCAGATAATATGTCATGCAAACCAATGGTAACTTTGATTATTGAGTTAATGAGCATGTAGTCCTTGAGATTGTAAGGGTCTGTAAATTTAGTCTCTTAAATAGAAAAATATCAATCAATTTAGTCATTTTATCAAAATTTGCACCACAACTTTAAATTCTTTTGATATAGCAAAAGACTATTTAAGTCAATATGTATGTCTTTTATTGGTTTTGATGAATGTTTACTAAAAAATATTTTGAAGTAGGGACTAAATTGATTGATATTCTTTAATTTAAGAGACTAATTTGTTGTTTTGTAAGCTAGAGGATTGCTAGACCCTTACAATTTTGAGAACCAAAATGATGATATACACTTTATTATCTGAATAAAAGTTCACATTTATTTATCTCTTGGTGGACCTTGGAGAAAAATAATTTTTTCTTTTTACATTGTATTATTTCTGCACGTTATCCCTCAATTGTTCTTTTGTACATTACAGGAACGGGATAGTTACTGGAAAATGATGCAAAAATATGTTGGCTCTGATATCACATCAATGGTCACACTTCCGGTTATCATTTTTGAGCCAATGACGATGCTACAAAAAATGGCCGAGGTCTGTGTTTTATCACATAATGTACTTTGTTGCATTTGTTTTGTGCTATTGCATATGCACAAACTATTTTAGCAAGTGTTCTATAATGTACTTTGTTGCATTTGTTTTGTGCTATTGCATATGCACAACTATTTTAGCAAGTGTTCTATATGTAGAATCTCATCTATTGTTATTATAATTTCACAGCTTATGGAGTACTCTTACCTATTAGATATGGCGGACAAGACCGACGATCCATACATGAGACTTGTATATGCTTGTAAGCCTCGTTTTATAGTCTCTCTCTCTCTCACTCACACACACGCGCGCGCACTACTTTGCATGGAATATGACCTTAATATATAGATGATTTTTGCAGCATCATTCTTTATATCTGTCTATTATGCCTATCAACGAACATGGAAGCCATTCAATCCAATTCTTGGTGAGACGTATGAAATGGCTAACCACGGTGGCATGTCATTTATAGCAGAGCAGGTGCGTACGAAGTCCTTTTTATGCGCGGTTTTCACAGTTATTTTGCGACTCTCTTATTTTAAGTATGATTCATACTTCTGTTTACTTTTAAAAACAAATTGCTACAGGTCAGTCATCACCCTCCAATGAGTGCCGGCCATGCTGAAAATGAACATTTCACTTATGACGTGACATCGAAACTGAAAACAAAATTTCTTGGAAACTCAGTTGATGTATATCCTGTTGGAAGGTAATACTTATTCTACCTTTCATCTTTTATCTCAAGTCTATGGATTATTTGTGGCTTCACATGTTTACTCAGATAAAAAGAAAACAAAAACCGAAAAAACATTGTCAAACATTTTTACTTGAGAGACTTAAGGATGTTTCATATGTATTACCACAAGTTACTTTATAGCTTACCTTTGTAATGTTGGATATCTACTTAAATTTAATGTCTTTGGTAAGCATTTTTGAAGCTGTAAGCATATGTAACGTGCTATTACTTACCTGAATGCAGAACGCGTGTTACACTCAAAAGAGATGGTGTGGTCCTTGATTTGGTGCCTCCACCTACGAAAGTTAGCAACTTGATTTTTGGGCGAACATGGATTGATTCACCAGGGGAGATGGTTCTGACAAATCTGACTACGGGGGACAAAGTCATTCTGTATTTTCAACCTTGTGGCTGGTTTGGGTATGACTTCTTTACCTAAAGTACCACTGATTTAAATTTTCAACCGCAAACGATCGCTTCACTTGTAACCTGTAGTATGTGTAGTGGATGGATTCCATACTGTAGCAGCCAGGAACTTTTTATGCATTTCATTTCTTTTAGTTTATCCGGGGCTATGTGTTTCGATGTTCGTATACAAGGGTTTTGATTTTATGCATTCCTTATTGTTTGTTGAGTCTCACCACATTGGATGAGATATGACTTGAAAATGCATTTATAAATGGGAGGGAGGTATCCCTCACTTTATAAGCTGATTTTGTAGGGTTGAGTTAGGCCGAACTCAAATTCTAAGATAATATCAGAGTCTATCCAAAATCCGTTAAATTACATATTATCAGGACATTCTTCAAAAGTCTAATCTTAGACACAAGGGTGTGTGTTGAGAGTCCAACATTGGTTGAGATATGATCAGAAAATGTATAAGTGGAAGGTATCCTTCACCTTTTAAGCTGGTTTTACAGGGCTGAGTTAGGCCAAACTCAAGGGTGTGCATTTCTTTTAGGAAATAATTCCATTCACTTTTTTGCATTCTATTTATCGTATATTTTGTGTGCTGAACAATATGACCTGATCATAGCTTCGTCAAGCATTTACCAAGAAGCAAAGTTTTGCATTTTTTTTTTGTTATGTATTATCCAACTTAAAAGGAAGTTTACATTTTGCAGAGCTGGTCGATATGAAGTGGATGGATATGTGTATAATAATGCTGAAGAGCCTAAGATTCTAATAACTGGAAAATGGAATGAGGCTTTGAGTTATCAAGTTTGTGACCCAGAAGGAGAACCACTTCCAGGCACTGAGCTCAAAGAGGTTAGTAGTTCAGCTCTCTCTTCAGTGTTATGCCCATAGAGATGATATGCTATCACTCAATATCATGGTCTTTATTCTTTAGATTATGTCTTCACAATTTCTTCACGAGTTTGTCTCATTAAGCATGATATGCTTTGCAAACAAATTTTGGATGTGTCGCAAATTTCCAAAGTTTGTTTGCAAAGCATATGATGCACATAAAAATTTATGCAAAACTCTATTCATTCTTGGTTAAATTGTTCCATTCTGCAGGTTTGGAGAGTTGCCGAGGTACCTAAAAAGGACAAATTCCAATACACCTATTTTGCACACAAGATTAACAGTTTTGACACTGCTCCCAAGAAGTTGCTTGCATCCGATTCTCGTCTTCGTCCTGATAGAATGGCACTTGAGAAGGGTGACCTATCCGTGTCCGGCCACGAGAAGAGCAGGTAACTAACTACCTCCCCTGTCCCTTTTTATAAGCCACTTTTGTCATTTTCACTTATTTTACAAAAAGTAGGTAGTAAGAATATTACTAAAACACCCTTTTGCTTATAGATGTGTCCGACTTTGATTTTTCATCTCCCAAGACAAATTTGTAGCATTAATAAATAGTATATTTGTGCTGATATTTTAAATAAATGTATCTAGTAATTTGAAATAGTGCTCTGATATTTTAGAGACAAATTATCTGTACACGAAAATTGTTATTGAATATGGCCTCCATGGTTGGCTAAAAAGTGTGTGCGTGCGCGCACTTAGCCACTAGGTCACTACAGCAATTGGAAATCTTGGCTATTTATATTATGTGAATTTAAACTTTCTTTTCAGTTTGGAGGAGAGGCAAAGAGCCGAGAAGAGAAACCGAGAGGCGAAGAACCAAAAGTTCACTCCTAGATGGTTTGATCTAACAGAAGAAGTAACTCCTACACCTTGGGGTGAATTGGAAGTTTACCAATATAACGGTAAATATAGTGCGCACCGCGCTACCGTAGATAGTTCTGATTGCATTGAGGAGCCTGAAAGTAGACCAGAATTCAATCCTTGGCAATTTGGTAATTTGGAGGCTGAATAAGCATTCTTGTGTAATTCTTTCTATTTTTTAAGTGTCATTTTGTTATTAAGTTTGTAATGTATCTCTTATTTGAATGCCTGAAATTTGATATTGATTTTTGGGGTTGTGTTATGTTATTGTAGCATTTGATTAGTTAATGTTATCTATGTTGTAGTTCAATCCATTTTGCATGGATATTTAGTTAGTAGATCTAGAGATATATACGCTATAGACCCTATACCTGCAGGATAATGATATTTCTGATTAAGAGGCACAATAAAAATAGGCATGTTTTTAGCAAACATAATCAAAGGAGACATAATCAAAGGAGTCTCAATTATATCAACGATCTTTGTCAAAATAAATAGGGGATGACTAATAAGAAAAGATAAGTATATTATAGTCAAAAAAAATATTAATTATTACTAAAAACAGTACATTCCTTTTCATATATAGGGAAGAGTTATCTCTGCCCATGTAATTATGCCAGCCTTTTATCTATGGCGTTGTCATGTTGTATTCGGTTGAAAAGACAATTTAACCTGTTAAAATGATTTCTATGGCGTTGTTTAAGATTTAAAAATGAAAAGACAACTTAACCGGTTAAAATGATTTCTATGGCGTTGTTTAAGACTTAAAAATTGACCACTGCGGTTAAAATGATTTGTTCGCTGTTTTGACCACTCTGGTTAAAGTCTTCAAGATAGTAGTAGAAAGGGTCAATTGTAGAAGAAGGCTTTGGTTTTGTTGAGAATTGAGTCTTGTTTGATTCTTTGTTTGTGAGGTGTGAGAATCTGGTATTTGGGATCAAGAAGGTTGTTGTGTGTTGATGAAGAATGTATGTCTGGGATCAAGAAGGTAGTTGTGTTGATGAAGAGTGTAAGATGGAGTTGGAGTTGTTGGTTTAGTGGTTGTGCACCTCTTGTTTAAGTGTAAGGTCCAGGTCTGCCACAAATGAACCAATAAAAATAAACGACTAATTGTAGAAATTTTTAATGTTGATGATATTTTTCTTCTAAGTTGAAAGTAATGCTATTTAATTTAATATATTTAATAGATAATAGATACATATAATATATATATATATATATATATATATATATATATATATATATATATATAAGCGTACTAAGGGTTAGAATTTACAACACACTTAATATTTTTAACATATATATTATTGAATAGAATATGGCATGCATGACTCCAAAAATCATATTTATTACATGAATAATGGGAGAAAATAGATTCTCTTGGACATATCAAATTTGAGGGGAAAAATTGAAACATATCAAATTAAAGTGTGATTGTTGTAACTTGTAAAAAAACACTCCTTAGCATATATATGAAGAATAAATTGAATTAAAATAATATAAAATACAGATAATAAATTTATGTATATATATATATATGATAGTTCTCTTGATTTTGGTGGTAAAATTTTATTTGAAGAATTAAAAGTCATTATAGTTATTTTAATAGTTGAGTCAAAATCAATCTTTATGATTTTGAATTATTTATAAATATATACTTATTTTTCCTAATGCATGCATAATTTATAAAATAATATTAACTATCTATATTATTGTTGCATATGGTGAGAGATGTTCTTATATATTGAAGTTACTCAAATCTTATTTTCCATCAACTATGTCATGAGATAAATTAATTGATCTTGCTTTGATTTGTATTGAAAACGATTTTTTGAAAAACAATCATTTTAAATAATTTTATTAATAATTTTGCAACAAAAAATGCATAGAAGAAACATTCCAATAAAATATTACGAGAACATTATATCACTTTAATTTTCTCATGACCGACTCTACTCCACAATAGATAATTATATTCGAAATAGTGTCAATTCTAATTATACGGGGTAGCTTCTCCCTAGATATTTATTTAATTTTCTAATAATATCATCACAATTCTAGACATTAGCTACTAAATGGAAAGAAAATAAAAAGAAATAATGTGATTTATAATATTATTATTGAGTAAACAATGGGATGAAGGACTAGTTGGAAAACTCGGAGAAGACGTGGCTAGAGTTTGGAAACTAATTAATTTATGTGAAAATGATAAGAAAAACGATGAAACCCAAATGAGTGGAGAGTGTGACAAATGTTAAACAAAGAACTTCCATAGGTAGAGGAGAGTGAGTGGATCACCCAAAATAAAGGAAACGGTCCAATCAAAGTAGTAAATGTGTACACAAACATGTTAGTTATCAGTTAGTCTTTTCCTAGGATTTGTGAATGGTTAAATGTTTGGAAACAGTTAGTTGAGGTTGTGAGGGGTTTAAGAACAACACAAGATTGAGTGGTTTTTCAAGAGGGGGGTTTTGTTGTTGATTCAAACATAACAAAATTCTATAGGTGAGAAAATTGTTTATTTCATTTTTTTTCTTTTACAACAACAATTCTCTTGCACTTGAACAATGGTATGAAAAAAGTAGTTTTTTCTTTTCTTTCATTTTGGTGCAAAATAATTCAACACTAAAAAGGTTTATAATATTTTATGAGTATTGTACTATAATTGTTCTTCCTCATTTTTATTTTTTCCTTAAAAGGGTCATCATGAGTCTGAAGATCCATTAATTTGGACAATGTCTTAAGTAAAATGATTATTTATATTATTATTTCTTATTCAATGATTTTTCTCCATTTTTATTGTGCTTGTTATATGAATAATTATGTAACATTTTGGCTTATGTTTGTTTTTTGTTTGTGAAATTCAACTAACAATGCTTTGTTTATTTGATTTTTTGTTTCTTTTAAAATATTGAAGGGTATGTATCTGCTTCAGTTTCAAACTGGATGAGAGTGTCTTCAACATGGGTGGAACAATTGTTCTTCCAATGTCTATGTACATGTAAGCTTTTGTTTATTTAATTGTACTCATGTCATTAATTTAATTCATCATTAATATTTTTTTGGATTTTACCAATTATAGTGAATTTCTTGTATGCAAGCTTTCTTAACTATGAATTAAGCCCTTTAGCACCTATTAAGTATTAACTGAAGTTTGAATTTGATTATGGTGACAGGTTCTAATCTGTGGTGTCTTCAAAACTCAAGGAAGCTGGTTTTATGTTATCTAATGACTTTTTCTTATAGGAATGATTTTATGAGACATGGTTATGCAGAAGAGGTTAAATTATGGTTTTAATGGCTACCAAGTTCCTAGAGCTTCTAGATCACCTAGGGTAAGCAAATGATTTTCTTCTCATCAATAGTCAAATAGCGGCTACACTGACGCTATAACACAGTAGAATCTGATTAAATCACGGTAAAATACTATTTAGTACGTACAAAATTTTGTCAATTAACAATTATATTGACACTATAATGTAGAACAAACTACTATTTTCTATAATCTACTATTGACAACACTACTTCTCATACATTCTCTTCTTATTTGTATTATGAATAGAGTTTCAACATTCTTATAATTCCAATATATACATGTTTAGGGAAGGGGAACAATAAGGAAGAAACCCGATAGCAATCGGATACAAGCATTCGATATTTTGGCTAGTGTAGCTGGTAACATTTTGCACGAGAATGTGAGTTCGATTCCTGACAATGTTGTTTCTGCGAAAGATCCTCGCGTTTTTTCCGGTCTTAATATAAAGGACAACAAACAAGAGAATCAACTAGGATCATTAAAGGAGGAGCAATTTGAGCATGGAACTTGTAGTGAAGTTGTCTCTGGCTGTGTCCCTAGTTTGCAAGGGAAGCATGAAAACCAAAGGTAAATTTTAAATGACTATTGTTGTTATTTAGCGGGCAGCGCTATAACACTACAGAGTTATGGAATTTAAAAAAATCATTATTGTTCCGTGATTCACTAAAATCTTTATCCAGGGTCACATGTGATTCATCATTTCATGACAATCATCTTGAAGGACAAGGACAAAATGTCCTTGAGAGGGAAGATGAACATGTGAAAGGGAGAAGTACGAACGAGAAAATCATCCAGATTCAAAATAGATCCGATGGATTAATAGAACCAAGTGAAAGAGCATCAAAAGATTATAGTTCAGAAAATTATGTAGAGAAGCCTTCATTGGAGGGTCACGATGGAAGGAACCTTGATTCTAGAAAATTAGTTAATATTAGAGATGATGATGAAAACTTTGTTAGGTGCACACAAATGAACTCAAAGAATAGGATATCTGGCACACCATCAGATATGGTACTAAAAGTTAAGGATGCAAGTCCTTGTGTATATGGTATGTAGCTTTACTTGATTTACTTTATGAGTCTCACATTGTTTTCTTAATTGTGATTGAAGTCATTGTTGTCAAATAGCGGTCATAGTGTAGCAGAATTTGAACAAGTTTTTATTGTTCACCAATGGTTATAGGAGCACTATAGCGTAGTGAAATTTGAACAAACTACTGTCTATTAATGCATGTATTCATTGTTTTTTTGCAGACGAAAACGACAGTGGGGACAATTATGTGGTCGAAAATTCAGAAAGGATGTATCCGTTTAAGAAAAGGAAGTTCTTCTATCAAACCTCTTCATCTACATCTGATAGTTGGTCTCAATCTCAAGGCATAGTTGACTCTTCTTATACAAGGGTTAATGGCACAAATCACAATGCAGTAATTGAAGAATCATCTTCTATAGCTGATCAACAAGTACATCATGGATCCAAGGGTTGTAATGGTAGGATAATTGATGAAAGGATTGACCATATTTAGGATTTGTTTGTTATAGATTCTAAAAAAATTGATTTTAGTATTTCATAATTTAGAGAATTTAAAGAAAATGAGAAGTTGTTTAATGTTTGTCTATCGTTATGAAAATTATTTTTTTTAAATGAGAAAATGAGAAGTTGTTAAAGGAGAAAGTGAGTAATTTTTTTTTTTAAAATATGATTATTTTACAAAAAAAACTGTAATTCTAATTTAGTATGCCATGCTTGTTACATAAGACTCTTACATTGTTTCAATGTGTACTTTGCAGTGAAGCTTAGCATAAAATCCTTTAAAGTCCCTGAACTTTTTATTGATATACCTGAAACTGCAACAATTGGTTCACTGAAGGTATGTGATTAAACTTCATCTATGAGAGACAATGATGACATGATTTATACACAATATTATAAGTAATCTAGTTGAACAGATCATGCTCCAACTAAAGCATATGAACAATTTTATGTCATAATCTGAGCCTTGAACCTAGCATCAAACCACCTTTAATATGTTAAACGTTGTCAAACAGTAGCTATAGCAACGGTTTAACACTTTAGCATAGTGGAATTTGAACAATTCGTTATTGTTTTGCAATACGCTGTTTAGCATAAAGTATTTGCAAATAACAACTATTGTAGCACTTAGCGCCGAAGTGTCAAACAACAACTATTCAGTACAAAGTATTGTCAAATAACAGCTATTTGGTTAGCTTTATTTTGTTATTACTTGTAGAGAACGGTAATGGAGGCTGTGACAGCTATTCTTGGAGATGAACTACATGTAGGCATCCTTCTTCAAGGAAAGAAGGTTCGAGACGACAACAAAACTCTGATCCAGACTGGTATATCTCACGATGACAAACATCATAGGTTAGGGTTCATGTTGGAGCCAAGACATAATCGAACTTCATCTTCATACAATGAAGAACCTTGTTTACTAACCACTAGTACACGAAAAAAGTTGTCAAGGTAAACCATTTATGGTTGGATTTTTGTTGCATGTATGATTTTGCGGTTACAAAAAATTGATTTTTGTAAAATTGGTGTTATTTAAGAGGTAGTTGAATGTAAGTGATGTAACTAATCTAATTGAATTAGTTACTTTTACTAACAAATTGAGAAGACTAAGTCATCAAAAAATAATCTTGACTAAGTCTACTAATGTAACTATATCTAATAGCCTCATTTAAGCTGGAGCGCATAAGTTCATTAAGTCCAATTTGGAGCAGAAATTTTGAAACGGTTTGGGATCTAAACCTTTGCTGAAGACATCTGCCAAGTGTTGGTCAGAACTGACAGGCATAAGATGAAACAATTTTTGCTGGAGTTTCTCACGAACGAGGTGGCAATCAAGTTTTATATGCTTGGTGCGTTCGTGAAATGAAGAATTAGCTGCAATGTGTCTAGTGGACTAACTGTCACAATATAAAAGAGTTGATGCAAAAAAATCCGTTTGGAGATCTTGAAGGAGATACGTCAGCCACTGTGTTTCACATACAACAAAGGCCATGGCCCGAGATTTTGCTTCTGAACTTCCAGAATATTAAAGAATCACCAAGAAAGACACAATATCCACTGATAGATTTACGGGTTTATGGGCATATGGCCCAGTCGGAATCAAAGAATGCTTTGAGCTGAAGGCAGGAAGAGGCAGACAAGAAAATACCATTCACAAGTGATGATTTGAGATATTTGAGTACACACATGGCAACTTCAAAGTGAGTGTCAGTTGGGGAACTCATATGTTGGCTTAATTGTTGAACTGAAAAACTAATATCTGGTCTTATATTTGTAAGATATATGAGTTGTCCCACTAGTCGTTGGTACATAGTGAAGTAAAAATGTCGATTTACAAGAAATGGGGGTTTGAATTGTAAATGCACCCTTTTAAAAATTCTTGTTAAAAACTTAAGAAAATAACTCAAGATTGATCTTGGTTGTGAAAACAGAAAACATAGAACGTTCTTGGTTTCTGACCAGAAAACGGAGAACGTTCTTGGTTGGTTAAAATCAACAATTTAACTTATCTATTTAACTTGATAATCAAACAGACTCAAAGTAAATAGATAAGGGAAAGGATACCACACAAGAATGTATCCTGGTTCACCCAACCCGGGTTACGTCCAGTCCTCACAACCGTGAGATTTTCCACTAAGTGTTCAAAACAAAGAACCTTCTTGGTTTTACAGCACCTAGCTCATATCAACCTTGATCTGTTACAAAGTTAAAACCTTTCCACCCAGAAAGGAGTTCAATCAAGTCACCTATCAACCTTGATAGGATTTCTTACAATCTACCCAAACTATACTAAACTCTTATAGTTCGAGTTTTACTATAATGATGAGATTGTTTTGTTAGAATCTGAGATGTCTCAACTCTTTTTGAGATCTGATTCTTTGACAGAGAAATACACGGGAATGATTGTAGGAATCGAATGGGAAAAATCAGAATTGATTCAATGTATGTGAGTGAGAGAAATTCAAGTATGATTGAAATGAGTAATGAATTTTCTTAGTACTTGAAGCTCTGATTTGTTTTTCATCGTGACGCTTTATTTATAGGCTTCAAGAGAGCTTATGACAACTCATTTAACCGTTGGAAGTAGGCTAGCTGTTATGAGTAAGTGAATGGATAAGATCAACCATAAAGCAAGATTGTTCTTTCTGAAACCAGGAATGTTCTTGTGATCCAAGAACGTTCTTCGAATTTGTTTGAGATGAACTGACTTATATTGTGATCTTGACAGTTGTCTGAAATGATTACAAGCTTTGAGTCACGTGTGCAGGCCTGTTTGAAGGTACAACAACAGTGTCCTTTACAGCCTGTCAGTTTGTACTTGCACTTGCTTGTTTTGGAGAATGATCTTGCTTTATGCATTTTATGAAGCAAAGTGTTGAGCCTTCGAATTCTGGAATGATCATTGCTTAGATTGATCCTTGTATATTCTTGATGAAGATATGAAATGAATAACACTTCCTGGATCTAATCTTTTACATAGAAATCTGATCATTTTTGTTTATGACAGATGTGGAGAACGTTCTTCGTTTTTCAGAAATTTGTCAAGAACGTTCTTCTTTTACTGATTTTTCTAAGAATGTTCAGATCTATCTGGTCTTGCTAATTCGTGATCTTCTCTCTTTGTGATTCAAGTAGTTTCTTTGAATCTGATTGTCTCACTTTGTTCCTTGCCAAATGCTGATGATATTGATGTAAAATCTAGAGGCTAAAACTTCTTTTAACTAGTGGAGATGGATTGATCTTGGAGCTGTGATGATCATTTTTGAAATTGGAGAACTTTCTCCGTTTTCCAGATTTTGTTAAGAATGTTCTCCTTTCTTGTCTGTTCAGTTTCTTGCCTTTTTATGTTGATTTCTTTGCTTTGTTTAAATCATATCTTTAAATTAATACACTCAAAAGCACAAGTTAAATTAACATAACATTTAGAATCATAATTAACATTCTTAATTAACTATTTGTTTGTTTTCATCAAAACATTAAATTGAGATTTTGTCTCAACATAGAGAAAGGTCTGAAAGGATGGTTCCAGTAGTGGAAGTAAGTCTAGTGCCCTTTAAAATAGGTGTGGATGATGGTTTAGAGGCAAGCAGACCAATATTGTGCGGTAGATTCAGAACATATTTGCATTGGCAAATGTGGGTTACTAGCTTTGATTTTGATGCTTCCAAACCAATGAAGTACTTCAAGCCCCCTAGGTCCTTTATCTTGAATTTGGAGTTGATGAATGATTTAATTTCTATGCATTCTTCGATGTCATTACATGCATCAATAATATCATCAACATAAATAAGGAGAGCGGTAAAAGATTGATGAACTCTTTTAAAAAATAAGAGTTATCAGATGAAGATTGAATATATCCTTTAGAAAGTAAGGCAATGGACAATTTAGAAATCCATTGTCTACTAGATTGTTTAAGTTCATAAAGTGATTTTAAAAGTTTACATACATGGTTTGGATATGTAGTGGACATACCCAAGAATAGGTTCATATAAACCTCCTCATCCAAGTCCTCATGTAAAAAATCACTATGCACATCCAAATGATGTAAAAACCAATTATTAGAAGAGGCTAAGGCAAGTAGTAGTCTTATAGTGGTTAGTTTGGCGATTGGAGAAAGTGTCAAAGTGGTTTATACCTTCAATTTGATTAAAACCCTTGGCAACTAATTTAGCCTTATACCTTTCAATGCTTCCATTAGAGTCGTGTTTGATTTTATATACCCGTTTGCAACCAATGGGCTTTTTGCCTTGTGGTAACTTAGTTATCACCCAAATGTTGTTGTTATTTAAAGCATCTATTTCAGCCTCCATGGTCTTAATTCATACATCATGTTTAATAGCATGTTTACAATAAGATGACTCATGACTAACAGTGAGAGCATTCATGTACTTCAAGTGCGATGGAGAAAATTTATGATAAGATAATATAGTAGATAAGGAATGTAATGGGGGAAAATTATCATGATGCAAAATGACATTACATTGAAAATCATTTAAGTATGCAGAAGGTGACGATGCCTATCAGATCTTGTTAAAAAAACAGTGTCAAGATTAGTATGGCGAACTATAAAATCATTTATGCAATGAGAATTATGAGAAGAAGGAATAACATGACAATCATCAGGATGCAAAGCAGTAGCATAATTGGAATTATGGGGCAGGGGATTGATCACAAAAAAAACTATAAAAAATAAGGACATCGTCAGTGTTAGTGCCATGATCTAAAACAGTGGCAGAAACATTATTTGAGGATAAGGAAAAACAGATTCATAAAAGATAATATTTCTAGAGATAAAAGTAGCACGAGTATGCAAGTCAAATAAAATATAACATTTTGTGCCAATCTTAAGACCTATGAAAATGCATTTTCTTGCATGGAGGTCTAATTTGGAACGAGCATTAGTTAAAGTAGCAGAATATGCCAAACAACTGGAAATCTTCGATTTAGTAAAAGTTGGAGGAATGGTTTATAACATTTCGTAAGGAGTTTTAAGATTCAAAACAAAGGTGCAAATCTCATGTGTTAGAGCATGAGATCAAAAACATTTAGGCAAATGAGCATAGAATAAAAGAACACGAGTAACGTTTAAGATATGTCCATGTTTGCGTTCCACAATAGAGTTTTGTTCTGGAGTTTCAACACATGAAGTATGATGAATAATACCTAATGAAGAATAAAATTCAGGCATGATAAATTCTAAGCCATTATCACTTCTAATAGTTTTAATTGTACATGAAAAATGATTGGAAACATAAGAAATAAAATACTTAATATAAGTTCTTGTTTCAAATTTGGTCTTTATAAGAAAAATCCATGTGTGTCGTGTAAAATCATCTACAATTGAAAGAAAATATGAAAAACCTTCTAAAGAAATTTGATTAACAAAGCCCCATATATCCATGTGTACAAGGTCAAAGGCAATTTATATTGTTTAGCCAAATGACAAGAGTTGCAAACCAAATCTTTATTAATAGAAACGTAAGGAAACTGTTTACACGTGGTGCTGAAATAGTAAAAGATGAGTGTCCTAATCGAAAGTGCCAAAGATCAAAAAAATTACAAGAAACAATATTTACATTATTGGAAAATCAAGAATCTGAAATAGTATGAAACCTATTAGGAAAATAATGTCTACAAGTGAGTAATTAAGGATATACATATTATTATGAAGGTCCACATTCCCAATCATTTTCTTGGTAACCATATCCTGAATCGCACAAAAATCATGTGAGAAAACCAACTGACAATTGTGATTTTGAGTCAATTTAGAAATAGAAATTAAGCTAAATCTAAATTGAGGAATGAACAAAACATTAGTTAAGAACAATGTTGCTGTAAAAAAAATAGTGCCAGAAAAATGTGCAAACTAATTCATGCCATTAGGAAACAAAACAGAAACATGTTTAATAGATTGAATAGTGCTAAAGCAATGAATATTAGAGCAAACATGGTAAGAAACACCATACTCTAAAATCCAAAAATTGTGAGAAGAGTTATATGTACCTGATTTTGAAATACTTGAAACAATTTGAGAGTCAAGAGTGGGACTGTTCTCCTTGTTGGTGAAATTAGAATTTGAAGAAGTTACCTTAAAAGCTTTAAGTAATGAAACTAATTATTGATAATCTTCACATGTAAGAGGTGAAAAATCAACATTGAGATTGTTTGTAGGTTGAGATTTCTTGATATCAGAAGTCTCTGAAGTCTATTGTGGAGAATATTTGTAACCCGGAGGGAATCCATGCTTGAAATAGCAAGTATCTACCGTGTGATTGGTCTTTTTACAGTGGTTGCAAACCATATTGGGTCGTGATTGACCACGACCTCTCCCATTGCCTTGAGTAAAGGAAGGTTTGGTGTGTGAAGAACTACCAAAACTAATTGTAAAGGTAGTTGATTCTTGTATATTGGGATTTGAGGAAGGATTTTGTCGAACCATAAGTGAATATGTCTTGCTTAAGGAGGGTAATGGATCCATGAGTAATATTTGAGTTCTTGCAGAATTGTAGTTGTCATTGAGCCATTTTAAGAAGAAGTTGGTGTATTCATTGTGTTTGTACGTAGCCACGACGGTGCTTAGTGAACAAGAACAATGAGTGGAACAATAACAAACAGGGGTGGGGCATAGAAATTAGTAACTCATCCCATAGTATTTTCAAATCAGTAAAGTAACTAGAGAGGGTACGATCACCATGTTTGATGGAATGCAAATCTTTGAGCAAATCGGAAACCCTAAAATAGTTGCCCTTGGAGAATCATTCTTGAAGGTCCTTCCACAATTCAGTGGCTTTGTCAAAACAAATTGCGCTCTATGCGATGTGAGGTGCTAGGGTTCGTGTAATCCATGAAAAAACCATATTATTGCAGCGATCCCACAATTCAAAATATGGATCGGTGGAAGAAGATTTAGGAAGGGAACCATTATAGAAGGAGAGCTTGTTCCTGGATGATAATGTTCATTCATGCATTTGCTCCAGTTATGGTACTTATTTTCGTTCAACGGTGGTGCAACGAGAACAGAGCCGAGGTTTTCACCGGGATGAAGGTAATATGACTTCGAGGGTTAAGAGTCAGGTCTTGAGGAGGAAAATTGCGTTTGTTTTGGGAATTTGTGGGTCTTGGTTCTTCAACAGTGGAAGAAGATTGTGAAAAATGGAGAATACAGAAGAATGATGAAGAAAAGATTTAATGAATTTTGTCAACTGATACCATGTTACTATTATGATAAACACATGGTGGATTACTGAATTACCTATATTCTCATTAATCAATAATGATTCGATACAAATTATTTATATATGGGAAAGTACAAAAGGGAAAAGGATGTAACTAATGTAACTTATTGAACTGAATTAGTTACTGTTACTAACATAATAAGCAGACTAAGTCATCAACAAATAATTTTGACTAAGTCTACTAATGTAACTATATCTAACATTCAAAGACTACAAATCTTAGCTTCTGGATAGAATCAACTCTAGAGACAAAATCAATTTCACTCGAGAGTAACCAAACATATCAACATCAAATTTTCACCTTCAAAATCATTTCTAGTTGTTCCTAATGTGGAACCAAACATAGGTGTCCAAATGCGCCTTCGGAGTTTCTTAAATTTAAACCAAACATTAAAAATACATTTGTAATGGTAGTTAGTTTGGAAAAATCATAATGACAATGTGATTTTGTTGAAGTTTAAAAGTGTAGTTTTTGCTAAAATTATGGTGCTACACTATGATTCGGTCATTCATAATATTCACCAGTTCTTTGTATTTAACCAAACATTAACTTTATTTTATTTGTTATCTATCTTTCCTCCCCCTTGAATTCATGAAATCAATGTTTTTTACTGTGCCGATATTTAGAAATTCTATCAACAATTAATAATTTGTATATTTTCATTAAACAGGCAATCAACATCTTTAATGTTACAACAAGGAACATATAATGTATCTCGAGAACGTTCTACGGTCAAAATTGAAAATTGTAATGAAGGAGATCTTAATGTTGTCAACACTATAGGAGATACTTCGGCTAACAACCATAACATGTCAAAGTGTCGTGCTCTTGTTGCAGTTCCTTCCATTAACATGAATGCATTGGCTGTGGTTCCATATCGGCGCAAATCTGGAAATCCTGACTTCGGACAACGCCGAATTCGGAGACCTTTCTCTGTTTTAGAAGTAGAAGCATTGGTTCAAGCCGTTGAAAAACTCGGAACCGGAAGGTTTTGTTTAATGATTCTATTTTTTTCTTTTCATTTTCACACAAATACTCCCTCTGCTTCTTTTTATAAGAGACAATTGGATAAAAAAAAATTGATGTATTTTAGTTTACAATATGGAATTGTGCACTACAGGTGGCGTGATGTCAAACAACGTGCTTTTGATAATGCAAAACATCGAACTTATGTCGATTTGAAGGTGAGTGATTCATTAAGCTAAAATATCATAAGAGTGAAGTCTCCCACAAGAAGCTAAGCTATCACACAATGTATGATAGACTAATTAATGATGTTTTTCTTCTCATTTAATTGTTTATCTTTTTCCTTCTCAATACTTTCATAAGAGTTAGGTTGTTTTGTCCCTATAGTGGAAGAGATAGCCTAAAACATTATATTTACTTATTATTTCTTGCATATTTTTATTATGCTTCACCATGTTAGAAAAATTAATCACATATTTAACACAAATATGTGATCTAAAACTGTCTAATTAAGGTTGGATGGCCCACAAACCACCTATGGTAAATTGGGTCCAATATAGACAAAACATGAGAGAGAGGATCCACACACACTAATGCACATATAGTTTATGAGTAGGTGTTGGATATGACTCGTAGTTAGTGATAATACAGTTTAGGGGTAATGTAATCTAGACTTCAATATTTAAATACAAGTTGTACCGCATAAACTCTAAGCTTTTAATTAATAGAAAGAAATTGCATATGTTTTGTAAGGAAGTAAGGACAATCGACCAAACTTTGTGATCATACATCGTGTTTTACTTTTTGCATTTTTTTCGTATCTTCATTCTTTTGAACCGAGATTATTGTTCTAATAGTATGCACCGTTTACATTCTAGTCACTCTTCTATGATTTTGAGAATGTTGTAGGATAAGTGGAAGACATTGGTTCACACAGCAAGAATATCTCCTCAACAAAGGAGAGGAGAACCTGTTCCTCAAGAGCTTCTTGACAGAGTCTTAGCTGCTCATGCTTATTGGTCTCAACAACAATGTAAACATCAACTTAAATCACTATGAGCCTTTTCAATATTAAAGAAAGCAGAAGAACAAGTACACTACTTCAAAAGTATAGTTTTCACAATGATTATGCTAAAAGTTGATAGTATAGGTTCATCACCATATATTTACTCATATTTATATATATGATTCATAATTTAGCTTCCCTAAGCCAAGTCATGGCTGGGGTTTGTACATGATTGACCATATATGGTATCATTCTTACCATACCTTGTGGTCAAATGTTGGAATGCTATCAAAAGCAGACTAGAATAAAAAATAGTATGTATAGAACTAGAAGATAACCTCACATGAATTTGTTTCTAAGTACTTGTTATCTTGAATACTATACATAAAGAATGACCTATGAAAAGTTACGATTGTTATCTTCACATTGCATTTTTGACTTATTAAATAGGAATATATTAAGTTTTATTAAATTCAAATTTGTTGATGTGGATATTTATTAAGTTTTTCAGATTTCACTCCCTGCTAAAGAATGTGTTTTATGGAGATGGGATTGTAACCCTTCCAAACAAACTAAACACTACTTAACTAATTGAATCACACTCATTGCTATATATATTTTTTTTTTTTTGCATTTGTTTGTTATTCATTTTTTTAAGATTAATAAGGCAATGAAAATAAAAAATGATAATAAAAATTATTTTTAAAATAGACTCTACAAGGTTGACACATCTTTGAGTAAAAAAAGGTTGACACATCTATATGTACCTACATCTAGGGATGACAATAAATATTCACCGGTATATATAGTACTCATTAGCTATCCTATTCGTTGGATAAAAATAATTTGTATCTACAATATAAACAATTGTTTTACATTAAGACAATAGTACACATGACAAGTTTTAGACAAATAAAATATTTAATGCTTATTTAATAATGATCATTCACTTAGTATTAAAAAAAAGTTTATTTTTCAAATTAAATAGATCTACTTAAGGAAATAAATTATATCACCAAAAACTAAAATACTAAAAAGGCATTAAACAAATCAGAAAAAATCAGCATATTATTCTGTCATTTTTATTAACCTATGTCGATCACCTAAAAAAAACAAATCTATCAATAGAAATATACCAACACAATAAATTTTTTGAAAAAAGTACTTAATTCTTTTTACCGATGAAAAATGTACTTAATAAATTCAAAAAAATGGTAATAGATTACATTCCACAAATTTCTCCCTTCAATTAAATATAATTGGGTCTTTAAAATATTTCCTTCAAAATACAATTACTTCACAAAATTTGAAATAGAAAACATGCATTTCATATTGTGATCCTTTTCTCCATCTCACTTTTTTTGTTGTTGAATCTCTATCTCACTTCAATATCAATATCAATATAATATATTAAAACAAACCCCCAAAATAATATGTTGACATGTGACACTCATTTTGACACATCATTCAATAGTATGATGTGGCACCTCTAGAATTCATTCATTTTTTATTCCACATTCTACTAATTCTTTGTTTATATCTCTATAACTAAAAAAACAACAATAAAAATATAACTCCCATTACAAACTTGATTTAATTGTTAATTACTTTTTTAATTCATTGCATATAAATACATCACAATATTTAAATTACATTTTATTAATTAAAATGTAGCAACCATAAATTACCACAAAATATATAAAAACACAATAATCATATGAAAAATCAATAATCAAACTTATGCACAAACAATCCAATGAAGTTTAAATTAAAATAAATAAAAAATATTAAAACAGATGCATTTAAATTAGCAAACCTTTGCAAAAAAAATACCAACAAAGAATATTTTTTAAAAAATAAAAATGTTAAATTATACATTAAGTATTTTCAAAGTAATATAAAATTTGTGTTCATTTTTCGTTTTAGTGCTCAGATACATATTTTATTCCTTTAATACAAAGAAAGTATATGTCTATATAAATTGTTCATGAAAATAAATACATTCATTTCAAAATATTAAACTTATAGATTGGATGAAGTATAAATTAGAGCATAGTTTCAATTAACGGCAAAAATAATCAAAATCAAGTAGTGATTCCTTATCATTCCCAACATTATTTCGTAATTAAGAATTAGTTATCAAAAGTTTAAGTGAAAATGAGACATGAAACATAAAAGATAAGAAATAATAGTTCGTTCAATTAGTCAAAAAAAGAATAAAGAAATAATAGTGGTCAAGATAAAAAGTAAAATAAAAATAAAAATAATAATCGTATAAAAACCAATGCTTACAAATATATCTTAAATCAATGATTGCAAAATTTTATTAATTAAAATGTAGCAAGCATAAATTACCACAAAATATATAAAAACACAATAATCATATGAAAAATCAATAATCAAACTTATGCACAAACAATTCAATGAAGTTTAAATTAAAATAAATAAAAAATATTAAAACACATGCATTTAAATTAGCAAACCTTTGCAAAAAAAAACCAACAAAGAATATTTTTTAAAAAATAAAAATGTTAAATTATACATTAAGTATTTTCAAAGTAATATAAAATTTGTGTTCATTTTTCGTTTTAGTGCTCGGATACATATTTTATTCCTTTAATACAAAGAAATTATTTGTCTATATAAATTGTTCATGAAAATAAATACATTCATTTCAAAATATTAAACTTATAGATTGGATGAAGTATAAATTAGAGCATAGTTTCAGTTAAAGGCAAAAATAATCAAAATCAAGTAGTGATTCCTTATCATTCCAACATTATTTCGTAATTAAGAATTAGTTATCGAAAGTTTAAGTGAAAATGAGACATGAAACATAAAAGATAAGAAATAATAGTTCGTTCAATTAGTCAAAAAAAGAATAAAGAAATAATAGTGGTCAAGATAAAAAGTAAAATAAAAATAAAAATAATAATCGAATAAAAACCAATGCTTACAAATATATCTCAAATCAATGATTGCAAAATTTTATTAATTAAAATGTAGCAACCATAAATTACCACAAAATATATAAAAACACAATAATCACATGAAAAATCAATAATCTAACTTATGCACAAACAATCCAATGATGTTTAAATTAAAATAAATAAAAAATATTAAAACACAAACATTTAAATTAGCAAACATTTGCAAAAAAAAACCAACAAAGAATATTTTTTTTAAAATAAAAATGTTAAATTATACATTAAGTATTTTTAAAGTAATATAAAATTTGTGTTCATTTTTCTTTTTATTCTCGGATACATATTTTATTCATTTAATACAACGAAAGTATTTGTCTATATAAATTGTTCATGAAAATAAATACATTCATTTCAAAATATTAAACTTATAGATTGGATGAAGTATAAATTAGAGCATAGTTTCAATTAACGGCAAAAATAATCAAAATCAAGTAGTGATTTCTTATCATTCCCAACATTATTTCGTGTTTTTGTCGTGAATAATAATACTTTGAGTTTATTCATTATATACAGTCTCCAAAAAGGATAATTAAATCAAAATATTTTTGAAAGAAATACGTGACACAACACCTCTATATAAGAATTAGTTATCGAAAGTTTAAGTGAAAATGAGATATGAAACATAAAATATAAGAAATAATATTTCGTTCAATTAGTCAAAAAAAGAATAAAGAAATTATAGTGCCCAAGAGAAAAAGTAAAATACAAATAAAAATAAAAATAAAAATAATAATCATATAAAAACCAATTTCTTACAATTATATCTCAAATCAATGATTGCAAAATATATATTCTATTTTTTATTGGAAGAAAATATTCTATAATGATTGAATGTTTAAAATAAAACAAAATGAATACAAACAATCACTCATCTTTTTTAATAATATTTTTAGACTCAAAATCACTCATTTTATTTAAATCTTTTTAATTGTGTATACAAACACTAACTCATCTTTTTTTAATCATATTATTTAGAATGAAAATCACTCATTTTATTATAAATTTTTCAATTGTTTCTATTCTATTTATTCTTTTGTTATACAACCACTATTCTTATAAACTAAGAAATTTACAAATTTGAAACTTTTTTTCGATCAGATTGATACATTTATACACCATAAATATTATCTTTAAACTTTTTAATAAATTTATACTTAAAGAATATTTTACAAATTACACCCGCGCAACGTGTGGGTTATATTCTAGTTGTATGTAAATTTTCTTGCCTTTCTCCATCTCACTTTTTTTGAACTTTTATTTTTGCTACTAATGAATGATATGTGTGTGTTGTTCTAGGACCAATTATTATTTGCTTTTCACTACATTTTATGGATTTGTTTTACTTTTTCCTTTTTCGAGTTATGTTAGATTTATTCAAAGATAGAAGCACAAGAGTGACCTCCAACAATAGAAAAAAGAGTGACCTCCAACAATAGAAATTGAAGTAGAAACACGATAAAGATCTATTATATGGTTCTCTTGTGACTATACATTTATTTGTTGTTGTTCTTATCACTTTTTTATGTAGTACTTATACTTTTTTTCTTGAAAGGCAAAGATGAATATATAGACAAGAGAAAAATACTTATGATTTATATTTATCAATGCATGAATGCATTATATCAATGTTACTTGCTTCAAATCTTATGAACATTTATGATGTTGTTTATAGTTTAGCCTATGGATTACATCTAATTTTGTTTGCATTGAGATGTTAAAAAATGTATTTAAATCTCATAAAAAAATAATATGCATTCAATTGAGCAGCATTGGTAATATTTTATTAGGTCTCTAAATAATCACACTAACTATGAGATATAATTTTGTTCTTACATTAATATTATATGTTTGTAGAGTGACTGAGATGAAGATTCACTTTACAATTAAAATAGAATTTGTGCATCAAAAAGTATGATATTTTAAACTTATTTTCCTCATAATTTTGTCATCTTGTACTTAATTGACATTGTCTTGTAGATTGTTTCTTTAGACAATGATAGTTTGTTCTATTTTTTTTTTTTGACAAAGTTATAGTTTAGTTCTTCTATATATATGGTAGATATTTTGTTAATAGATTCGGTGTTGATTATTTGGTTGGATGCGAAAAAGTAAAAGTTTATTCAAAATTTGAAAGATTAGGGCTTAAAGTTTATTTTTAGGTTTAAGTTTTGCCTACGACCTATTATAGTTTTTTTTTCCAGCCTGATCAAACTTTTTTAAAAGTCTGGCCTAGTCTGAAAACCTACTTAAAAACTTATTTCACATTAAAGCATTTAAATAGTACATTTTATATTTTTTTAGATAGGCTAAACTAGGCCTTTATATATAAGTAAAGTTAAAAAAATAATAAACATAAGGAAAACTATCTAAATTATACTTTTTTTTACTCAATGAATACTAAGTAATTAACAAATAACAATGTTAATAAATTATACTTTTTTTTAATATTGTTAACATATAACTAGAACAATTATAATATACTATTTTTTGATTTTTTTTCAAAATTTAAATTTTTTACAATGTTCTTCTGAAAATGAGTAACCAAATAAGTCCTTCAAGTATACAATTCATACACATGAAAAAATATTTCTCAATAATTAATTAGTAAAATTTAATAGTTTTTTTATATCTTCTAAAAAAGTGAGAATAATTATAATATACTAATTTGAGTTAATTATAAAAACCATATATGACACAAATGATTGTCGCTAAAGAATTTATTAAATTTGTATTTTTTTTTTAACATCAACAACATAAATATGGAAACAATAATAATACAATAACTATAATATTTTTACATTTTAATTTTTCATGTTGTATTTATGGAAATGTGTCATTAA
>JBBPBQ010020321.1:17618049-17629321 GCA_037974755.1 Cicer yamashitae | reverse complement strand
TATAGTTAAAATTAGTATTATGTTTTTCATGTTTCTTTTTTTTTTACAAAAAAAAAAGACATTGAAGAAGCCTTTGAAATGTACATCTCATACGAGATAAATGTTTGTTTGTTATTAATCAATTTGTTTAATTTAGTGTAATTTTTTGCATCTTTTAAATAAAAAAGAGAATAATTATTATATGGTGATTTGAGTTTATTATAAACACCATAAATGAGTATAAATATTTGTAATTAAAGAATTAATTAAAATTAGTGTTTTATTTTAATTTTGTCGTCATAAAAATGACACCATATAATACACAGACTATAATTTTTTTACACATTGTTTTTTTTTCATATTGTTTTTCTACAAATGAATTACTTAAAATAATAGTTGAAACATATAATTCATACATGGAAAAAATATTTGTCATTATTTAATCAATCAAATTTGTATTTTTTATATTTCTTAAACAAAAATGAGAATTATTGGAATATACTATATTTTTAATCATACATGTGACAAATATTTTGTTGGGTGGGCTCACTCCTCAAGTGGAACCCACCAATTTTATTAGTATTGTTATTATTGAAATAAAAGAAAAGAAAAAAAATGAACATGTATTTTATTGGGCTTGGCGCATGTGAAAGAAAAAAAAAGAAGGGATTTTGAAATCCCTAAAAAAAACAAAATAGCAATAGTGCCGAAGATATAGAAAGAAAACAGCATGGCAAAACAGAGAAGAGAAAAGAGTTTGGTTCCGGTTGTGGTAACAGGTGTGTAGCAAACTTGCTCCATTTGATCTACAACTTTAGTATGTTATTTCTACCACTGATTTTGTTATTTTAATATATAGTATGAGTAGTTTTACCTTCTCTGAGAGTTACTTTGGAATACCCACTTTAGTGGAAGGTTGTAAGGCTGTTGTTATTGTTGATTGATGTTCCCTATTGTTATTAGGAAGACTCTGGTGTACCTATTAATTATTATTGCTCTTGGAATTGTATTTTATGTTTGGCCATTTATCTGCACAAGTGGAGGAAAAATATTTCGCATTATTGAGATAGTTATCTCTGGTTTTTCCCAACAAAGTGGTATCCAGAGCTCCGTTGATTTGATTTGTGTATGTAAATGGAGGAGGAAAATAAAGGTCCGAATATGATTAAACTCAACTCTTCTAATTACACACTTTGGAAGACTCTCATAGAAGACATGTTATACAGTAAAGATTTGTATGATCCTATTGAGGGTGACACTGCTAAACCCATAGATAAACCTGACGCAAACTGGAAGAAGATGAACAGAAAGGCAGTGGCGTTGATCAGACATTGATTGGATCTGAGTGTATATCCACATGTTGAAACTAAAATAGATGCTAACAAAATGTGGGAGAAATTAAAAGAGTTGTATGAACGAAAGAATGTGCAAAATAAAGCATTCTTGATTCGGAAGCTAGTGAATATGAAATACAAAGATGGGGATTCAATGGCAGAGCATATGAGTATTTTTTAGAATACAGTGAATCAGTTGACAAAGGCAGATATTAAATTAGATGATGCGTTGCAAGCGTTGTTGTTGTTGAGTTCCTTGCTTGATAATTGGGAAGTCCTTGTTGTGACGTTGACCAATTTAGCTCCAAGTGGAAAGTTGAAAATGTCAACAGTTAAAGAGAGCATGTTGAATGAAGAAGCTCGAAGAAAGGAACATGGTTTGGTTGCTTCTTCCCCAAAATCAGAAGCACTAGTTACAGAGTCACGGGGGAGAAGTCAATCTAGAAATTTCCATAGACGCGACAACTCTGAAAGTTGTAGCAAGTCAAGAAGCAAGTCGAGGACTAGAAAAGAAGTGATATGCTATCATTGTGGCAAACTAGGTTACATAAAAAGAAGATGTAGGTTCCTTAAGAGAGATCAATCAAGGGAAAGAGATGAAGACAAAGAGAAGAAAAATGATAAAGATACAACAGCAGTTGCATCTGTTAGTAATGTCTACATTGTTTGTGATGATAATTCCATAAACCTTGCATGTCAATTCAACTTGGATTATTGAGTCGGGTGCCTCATATCATGTTACTCCTAGGCGTGATTTCTTCTCATCTTACAGTGTTGATGATTTTGGCATGGCAAAAATGGGAGATGAATGAGTATGTAAAATTATCGGTATGAGAGATGTTTGGGTTGAAACTGGGATTGGTTGCAAGCTTCAATTGAAGAATGTTAGACATGTTCCGGATATTCGTCTCAATTTGATTTTGGTGAAAGCCTGGGATATTGAGGGTTATCACACTTACTTTGGTGCTGGTGGTATATGTAAAATCACCAAAGGGTCCCTAGTGGTTGCAAAGGAGCAAAGTTCCATTTCTTTCTATAGAATGCATGCGAAGCTATGCAAGGAAGAAGTGAATGCCATTGAAGACGCCTCTTCTGATTTATGGCATATGCGCCTTGGTCACTTGAGTGAGAAATAACTCAATATACTTGCGAAGAAAAATTTTCTTCCTGTGAAAGGTACGTCTCTAAAACCTTGCACTCATTGTTTTGCTGGAAAACAACATAGAGTCTCTTTTCATAATATTGGTCCTTATAGGAGGTAAAATATTCTTGATTTAGTTCATACAGATGTTTGTATGATGAATAGTAAATCTCTTGGTGGTGCGTCATATTTTGTTACTTTTATTGACGACCATTCTAGAAAAGTGTGGGCCTTTCCTTTGAAATCTAAAGACCAGGTACTTGGAGTCTTCAAGCATTTTCATGCAAGTGTTGAAAGAGAAAAAAGAAGGAAAATGAAATGTGTTCGACCAGATAACGGTGGTGGATACAGAGGTCCGTTTGAAGAGTATTTTAGAGAACATGGAATCAGGCTTGAGAAAACAGTTCCAAAGACACCTCAACATAATGTTGTTGTAGAGAGAATGAATCGTACCAGTAATGACAGAATCAAATGTATGCTCTCTCATGCAAAATTATCAAAATCTTTTTGGGGTGAAGCAATGAAAACTACAGTGGATTTGATCAATCTTTCTCCTTCTATTCCACTTGATGGTGATGTTCCAAATAGAGTGTGGACAGGGAAAGATGTCGTTTACCGTCATTTGAGAGTTTTTGGTTACAAATGTTTTGTTCGCGTTCCAAGAGATGAAAGGTCCAAACTTGATAGTAAATCTAAACAGTGTGTGTTCTTTGGTTATAGTGATGAAGAATTTGGTTATAGATTGTGGGATTCGATTGACATAAATATTATCAAAAGTCGAGATGTGATATTTCTTGAAGACCAAACTATTGAACACTTTGATAAAGCTGAGAAACAAAAACCAAATTCCAGAAGTTACATTGATGTTGCACCTAAGCCCCCTGCAAAACTTTGTTGATGGGGGAGATATACAGGTAGATGATGAGAATGTAACTGATGATCATGTACCTCACCATGATGAATAGGTTCCAGCTGAGCCACCAGTCGAGTTTGAGTTGAGAAGATCTACTAGAGAACGTCAACCTTCTCAAAGATATCCTCCACATGAGTATGTGATAATTACTGATAGTGGAGAGCCAAAGTACTATCAAGAAGCTATTACAAATATTGATAAAGAAAAGTGGGCTATGCAAGAAGAGATGAATTCCTTGTATGAGAATCACACATTTTATTTGGTAAAGTTGCCTAATGGCAAAAAAGCACTCAAGAACAAATGGGTATACAAGATAAAGGCAGAAGAGAATAGTTCTCAACTAAGATACAAAGCAAGATTGGTTGTGATAGGTTTTAATCAGAGAAAAGGTATTGACTTTTATGACATTTTTTCACCTGTGGTGAAAATGTCCTCTATCCGAGTTGTCCTTGGTTTGCAGTTAGTTTGAACCTAGGAATTGAACAATTTGATGTGAAAACTACATTCCTTGGATACGAGATGCATTGGAAATGAAGTCATTTACAATTGAAAAGATTCATACTGATGAGAATGGCTCAGATATGATGACGAAGACCTTGCCTATATCGAAGATGATATGCTGTAGAAAGAAAGCCGACATGGTTGAGCAATACAATCCCACTTGAGTCGTGAGGGGGAGATTTGTTGAGTGGGCTCACTCCCTAAGTGGAACCCAACAATTTTATTAGTATTATTATTATTATTAGTATTAGTATTAGTATTGTTATTATTGAAATAAAAGAAAAGAAAAAAAAAATGAATATGTATTTTATTGGGCTTGGCCCATGTGAAAGAAAAAAAAAGAAGGGATTTTGAAATCCCTAAAAAATTAAAATAGCAGTATTGCCGAAGATATAGAAAGAAAACAGCACGGCAAAACAGAGAGGAGAAAAGGGTTTGGTTCCGGTGGTGGTAACAGGTGTGTAGCAAACTTGCTCCGTTTGATCTACAATTTTATCTGATATACAGTCTGATTAGTTTTATCTTCTTTGAGAGTTACTTTGGAATACCCACTTTAGTGGAAGGTTGTAAGGTTGTTGTTATTGTTGATTGATGTTCTCTATTGTTATTAGGAAGACTCTAGTATACCCATTAATTATTATTGCTCTTGAAATTGTATTTTATGTTTGGCCATTTATCTGCACAGGTGGGGGAAAAATATTTCGCATTATTGAGATAGTTATATCTGATTATCTCTGGTGTTTTCCAACATATTTGTTGTTAAAAAATAAGTTAAAAACGATCCACATATGAGTATAAAATAAGGACTTAGACTTTACTTCACATTTGGTATCATTCTAACTCTGAAGTATTTGGTTATGAGACTTAATACTATGACACCACCCAAGTGGACGGACAATTCAAATTGGCCCTGTCATCATAGATCCCCTCAACTCAACCTGAGACACATATACGCGACAGTCGAGGTAAACGTGTGTTGCATGGTAGCTTCTGACATTTGGAGTGCTACCTCCAAGTCACTTAGGAATTCCTCACCCGAATACCTCTAAGGTCTAACGATCATGCCTTAAGGCTCAACAACAGACCGCCACGATCAGTCTCATTCAGTTGTACTTCTCCGAAATCACTAGGCTTATTAGTCCCTACCTATATGATGACAAAATAATCTCCACTTCAAAAATTGTCAATATCTACTATCTCCCCTCGTTGGCCTATGATACTTTGCTAAGACCGTCATCTCAAACACAAATTAGAATCACCAATATTTCATTATGGAGTTACTTCAATATTCTCATCACAAATTTATAACACCACTATCATTAATCATATATCTTCATCATCATCACATAAATTCATCACAAATTTATAACATCATTATCATCAATCATACACCATATCATCACATAAACTTATCACAAATTTATAACATCACTATCATCAATCATACACCATCATCATCACATAAACTTTTCACAATGCATTTATCTTTTATTATCACATAAACTCATCTAATCAAACATATACATAAAATTCATTTGACACCCAATATCACAATAATATCAAATGCCACATATTTAATGAAATTAAATCAATCAACATCTTACAAATATTTCTATTCCACATTTTAATCTCACAATTTTCATAATTGCACATTAATTAATTTTTCCCTCAAAGAGCTAATGTCGTACGTAGCAAGTCCCGGATGAATCGTTGAAAAATACGGTTTTCCCGTTAATCTCACAATATATTATACTCATGATTTCAAACGCTCTCTCACCCCTTACCTTATTTCGACGCTTTCACACGCGAATACAAGTCCACAAGCAAAAAGCTTTGGTTCTTTGACTCCTTGTCCTTCAATCAATCTAACTGGACAATTTATGGGTAAACGTCAAAAATAAATAATGATAACAAATTCTAAAAGGGTCAATTTCGAAATTGAGTCAAATAAACTTACCCCAAATTGGAAAATAATCAATGGATAATGTAGACACTTTTCACACGGTCGTTTTGACATTGATTTTACTCAAATCGAACTTATGCTGAAGAAGAACGGTACAAAATAATGAATTCCGTAAACGGAGAAGTCGGGTATTTTATAGAGAATTTGGCTTGTTAAAAATCTAAGAAAGTGTGTTTAATTTTCTTCCCTTTGCTCGCGCGGCCGTACCAATAGTGTTTTGTTCCTCTTTTATTTCCACCGACTGAACACTTAGGTTTTTTTCTCTCTGTCACAATTAGGGGGAAATAAAAATCCTGTTATTGAATATACAGGCATACGGACTATACTCGGACCCTTTTATTTAAATTTTTTCTTTCTATTATTATGTTTGTTTTATTAAAATAACTAATAGTTACTCAAACTCATTTTTAACGGTTTCTTAAATATAATCCTATTTCCAAAATATTACTATTTTTTTAAGATCAATATTTTATAAAAGCAATAAATTAAAGTAATTAACCTTTTAAAATACATTTATTATCAAAACTCTCATATTTAAAATAATAACTATAATTATTACTATAATATTTTTTAAATAATCACATAAAATACTACCATCTTTGTAGAATAGTCAAAATGATAAAATAAATAAATATAACATCAATAATTTATATTACTAAATCACAATAAATATGTATAAAATCATCATACCATAGCAACTATATAAATATAAAGAAAATCAAAAACAATATTACTACTATACCAAGATAATTATTTATAAAATAAATAATTAAAATAAGAGATACTTAGAAATAATTAAAATATAGATATGTGCGCACTTAACATTAGTCAAACATAAAAAAAAACATCGCATTAATTACGAAAGCACATATACACATAAAATCGCCTAAAATCTTATTCTTTTAAATATGTACACTAAAATACTATTATTTTTATAAAAATATATAAAATATATAAAATAATAAAATATAATATTTATTATTTATATAACTCATTTAGTCAAATATGTACAAGATTATCATAATATAGAAAACACATATATAAAGAAAATTAATCATAAAACCAATCAAAATATATTCTAAAATAATTTTAACACCAAATTAATTATCTAAAATTATATTTAATTAATAAATTAATTTATTATAAAATTTGGAGTGTTACAGGCTACACACTAGTTCTAGTTATATTTGTGCGGTTATCCATTTAACGAATACTATGTTGAGAATAATATGTTTAAATATTTTTAGAATATTTTATTTAAATTTAAATATATTTAAAATTTAGAATAAAATATCATTAGGATATATAATTTATATTTCTGTTTAGAATATATTTATGATTTGTTCTTTAAATTAGAGATATTATATGTTTTTATATTACAATTTAGCTCTATATATAGAGTGATGAATAAAAATTCATGATATGTGATTTCACAAAAAAAAATGAGACTTATCCGTACAAAATATATCACATATATTTACGTTTCCGCAAATACCAACAACAAAAAATCCATCCTATTTGATAGGTTTGTAAGTATTTGCAGATATTAACAAATATTTATAGATATTATCTTTAAATAAAATAAAATCATTTATCACAAAAACTAATTTTTGTTATTGCAATTATGTAGAGTTTTTCCTCCTATTTTATTAACACACAAATATTAACACATACATAAAATATATACAAAATTCCATCATAAAAGTATTAATATTATATTAATGTGTCTTAATTTGCTGCAAGGACCACACATTCTGCAAATCAAATAGCGAAATCACCTCATCATTTTATCTAATTGACAATTCTAATCTTATTTATAAATTCATTAAATGTTGGAATAATACAAAACAACTATTTGTATCTAATTGACATGTTTTAAATTCAATATTAACAAGAAACATGTTTTGAAAACTAAATTATTTCTATAATTTCATGTCAATTCCAAATGATAAAATGAATAAAACTTTGTATAAAATAGATCATTATAATTTGTCAAATTAATATTATGGTATTAATACATTAACCATTATGTGAATTAAAATTTCATACACTATAATTTCGTAACTCTAAAGTGGCTTACTGCCTTGTATATAAAATCACCAACTATGAGTGTTATTGTTAAATAACAACTTACGACTTGTATATTTTGTTGTAATTGAAGAATCGGAAATGTTTGTTGTCCATAAAATCTGACATCAATATTATACGTATGTACATTTTTTTTTTCTCTCTCCTCTATTATATATAACACCACACATATTCAAGTTGTATTATATGGTATTAGATACAATGTCCTACTTTGGGTGTCTAAATAACACATCTTTTGAAAAATGTAGACGGCGTTCATGTCATATTTATTTTCAAACATGTTTTTCACAATTGAGAGTCAACTTCTACAAAAGATTAATTCTTAGAAGTTGTTTGAAACTTTTACAATGATTAGTCCCCCGCGCAGACATTCATAAACCTTTTTTAATGTGATCCATCATAAGTAAAAAGTAAAATTCAGTAGTTTTAACCTTCTCACTACTAATATAATGACTCAATCAGTGATGACTCGATAAAAAAAATATGTATTAGTATCTCAAATCTCAACTTAAAAAATCTTTAATTTTTCTCATTTAAGTCATTTGTCTTATAATAATTTTTTTCATTTTTATCAAACAAATGTTGAGGTGTCAAGCCACAAAATTATTATTAATAATTTAATTTTTAATTTTTTGATTAATAACAAAGAAATCTAGTAAATATATTAATAGGGATGACAATTAGATCTAGGCACAGTGGATACCTGCAAAAAACACAGTAGGATAAAAATCCACATAATGGGTATAGACACGGGGACGGATAATTACCCGCAAAATTAAGCGGATATGGGTGCGGGTACTATAGTACCCATCCCGCACCCGCACTTATATAAATATATTATTTATTTATTATATTATATTATATTAGTGTTTAGTTTAATTAATTGTTTTCTTTTATGTTTTGACATATATATTGATATCGATCATTGAACCACTACAATATTTATAATCGAAAGATAAACGTTTGCAAACATTTTAAGAATTTGATTTTGTTGAATAAGTAAATAATTGTGACTTTATAACTAAGAGTTATGTCTTCTTAATTGTGACTTTATAATTATACTTACAAATTCCTATCAATTTTTTTTATAGATCTCAAATAATTCTGCCGTATCACTTGCAACTTCATAAAGTATTATTATCGATATTTGAATATGTATTCTGATGTGTGTTCATTTGAAATGTTTTGAGTTAGAAAATATTTTGATTTATAATACTTTATGATTGAATTTAAGATATTTGGATAATTTTTAAATTTAATCACAACAATATCATTTATTTATCAATCTATTTTAGTTAAAGCGTGAGTAATGGGTATGAGTACATACATTTAGATACCAAAAGGTAAGAGTACAAAGTATTAAAATTGATACCCAAATGGTACAGTCACGAGTATGAATATTTTTTTAAATCACATGTATAAAGACATATACTATAGTACGCAAACCCTACCCATTGTCCTCCCTATATATATATATATATATATATATTACCATCTTTATCCTTAAATAAAAAAAAAAGTACACTCAAATGCATCTCCCGATAGCATGAATCTATGTGTTATGTTGATTTCTTCTAAACTAATTAAAAAACTCAACATCTACAAATTCTCAATAAACTCTGGCGTGAACTTATGTTTTTGTCTTCTTTTTTTATTTTGTTGTCAACCTAATAACACATTTTTCTTCCTCCACAACAACCTCATTTTCAGATTCCATTTTGCTATAAATAATTTATTTACAACGTAAAGTCAAATTTAAGGATGCTTACATTTATAAAATAGATATTTTTAATTTCTTGGATTTAATTAGATATCATAAACTAGATTAAGGTAACTAACTATTTCTGTTTCACTCGGAATGTTGTGTTTAACTTTTTGTTTGTTTTGGTTTTGTCACATCTTGTGACCGGACCTTATTACATAATATATCGTTTGGTTGTTTAAAAAAAAGGTAAACTTGTATTCCTTGTTCTTTTCTTTGGATTTGCTTTTTTGGATTTACTAGTTAGTTCTTTTTTCTTAATACCCATGTCATGTTTTCTAGTTCCATATTGTATTCTAGGCATTCTTGTTGTCGTTAGATCTAAATGTTACCTTTCATGTGTCCGTTTGTGTTAATCAAAATTTTTTTATTAAAAAAAAGTTAACTTATACAGATTTTAAAAGATAAAAAGGTTGAGAGGTAATTTTTGTTATACTATATTAGACACTTTCTCATACGAACAATTCCTCACCATGGACCACCTAGATTCTATGCCAATTGCTAACTTTCCTCATAAAATATAATAAAATATCAACTACAAAAAGTGTCATTAGAATATCGAAAAATGACACTTCAAAAAAGAAAAAGAAATATAGAATCTGGGCCGACAATTAACATCGGACCCTCTCTTTGCATACGATACGTGTCTTCCTCTCACTCGCTTTAGCATCGAACCTCTTTTTCTCTTATAACACGTGTCGACCTCTCATACGCTTTTAACCTCTTGTGACTTTTTTTTCGCTAAATTCATCACTTTTTTTGTTTCTTTTGGTTATATTTAGCATTGTACTATTGTTTAAACTTATTTTATTTATGGATATATACTTAACTTTATTTACCTCACATGCATCCGTTAAAATATACTACTAGTGTGTGTATATATGTATACCTCACATGCTCCCATGATGATTCCCATTTTCTCTGATTTCCACTTTCAATATTCTAATCTCATGATCAATCCAATAACCAAAATCAACGGCTCGACGCGCTCCTCTGGTTTTCTCGACCCCCACTAATTTTATCTTTACTATTTCTTTTTTTACTAAAAATAATATTTAAAAACAATTTTTTAGTACCAAATTTTAAAAACTGTTTTTTTTATAGAAAAAATAGTAAAGAAATTAGTACACAATTATTATATATCTTAAGTTCGAATTCGAAATATGATATCCAGTCTAATAATATCATCATTTTTTTTCAGTTGAAAACTTCATTAAATTATAGAAGTTTAGAAATGAAGTTACATAATTAATATAATTAAAAATAAAATAATATTATTTTAAAAATGACTATATTCTTTAAAACAAATTTACATTTTACACTCAACTATAATATGAGCAATAATTTTTTTTTTTGGAATTACAAATGTTAATTAGTGTTAATGAACACATCACATGAGCAATATATTCTTGACTCCATATGAATTTTATTTACAACGAAACGTTGATCCATTAATAAATAAAAAAAATTGCAATTGCAATATATATAACAAAAACATCACAATTTTTTCTAATAAAAAAATTATCACAAACTTGAGAGGTAGTAGTAATAAATATACCCACCTTTTAATTATAATAAATAAATGAATATA
>JBBPBQ010020321.1:17605472-17617655 GCA_037974755.1 Cicer yamashitae | reverse complement strand
CTTATACTAATTTTCTATGAAAATAATATGTTGACTAAAATATCTTGGTACTTCATTTATTATTTGTCTATTATATACCTACAATTATTATAAAAAATAAGAGTAATATTAGAAGAAAAAAAAGTAATACATGTTGTATTAATATTATAAAATAATAAATAATTTGAAATAATTAAATATTTCAAATGACATATAATATGAGACAGGTGAAGTAAAATAGTCGTGTGAATATCATATTGATGCTTACAAAAAAGAGTACAAATAATATTTAACTTTTTTTTGTCTGTTATCATATTTAATGATTCCATTAAATCTTTTTGATTAATAGATGATTCAATAATATTGATATGAATATTATATTGATGTCTTTTTCTTCATATGCCTAAATCAGATATTACAAATAATATTTAAGTTGAATTTTTTTGTCTGTTATCACATTAAACTTTTTTTATTAATGGATGATTCAATAATATTGATATCATCCAAAATATTGATTACCTCTCATTAAATGAAGACGAATCAGACTCAAATTCAAAGGAGGTAGAGTTGTTAGGGAGTTTGAAGGGGATGTTTGCCGGTCCTACTCTAACTCTCTAGTAGTGGTTCTAGTCGGGACTGTTTTTTTCATCGTGTTTGTCATTAATTTTGATTTTGATTGTGCTTTTTTTTTTTTTTAAGAAATATTGATTGTACTTTTTTTGGATGCAAAAGAGAACCAAAGTCTAAGAGAGAAACTAAATGTTACGCGAGTATTCTTAAGTATGTAAGTTTCGGATAAATCATCAAAAAGATATCTATGGAGTTCACTTTGAGGAAACTCCACTATATTACAATTTAAAGAGTCTATATAGATGCTAATGTTAGTAAGTTATTAGCACTTTTGTTTCCATTGCACCAAGTATGTTGGGACCGGACGTTCCAATTGAAATTTAAAAATGCCTAATACAACAAATCAAAATGGAAGTCACTCCACCTAACTTTCAGTTTTATATTGTCATGTCAATCAGAACTTAGAAGTCATATGAAGGAACAAACTCCTCGTAGTGTACCCATTGATCCATCTCCTAGTTAAGTTGCGAACAATCTCTCTATAGCTTAAAAGCTTATCATTGGTTTTGCAAGTGCCATCATTGTTAAGTTTGATCCAACTTTATGAAAAAAAAATTCTATTCAATGTAGGTCGTCTCACGATGACGAGGATTCCAATGAATATATGAATGGAACAGCCACTGAAGTCCATCTCATAGATGACTATATTTCTCCACATCCACAAAAATCACCAAGTAGATTAACATGTTCTTGTTGTTTACCCCTGTTGTTATTGAGGATGTTAGCTATTAGTCCACAAATATTGATTGTACTTTATTGTGGTTATAAAAGATAAAGTTGAAGATGCATGGGAAAATCAACTACCATACTGCGATGTGTTATAGCATAGTCGACTTTCTCAATATAGTTACGCAAATCCATAGAAACTAAAGAGGAAAAGAAATGGTTAATTGAAAATTAAAGAGAATAAAAAAAACCATTTAAAAAATACTCAATATATTAGTAAAACTAAAAAGACCTATAAATTAAAGCATTGGAGAGAGAAATTTAAAAATAGACACCTCATTAAATTTTAATAAAGATCGACGATATTCTTCATAGCGATTATTTTGGCATTTACGACTAATACATTTACTCGATCGAAGTCCGTTCAATAAAAATAAGAGAAAAATAATCGTATTTCTCAAAACTCAATTTATTAAACCGACACAAATTGAGTCACTATCTCAAATATAAAGATAAATAGAATCGTTAATATATATTTTTTAAAAATATCATCGATCATCAATAAATATTTAAGTAATTTATAAACACGAATCATCATAGACCACCTACATTAAAATATACTTCTAAGGAGAATCCAAACCTTGGAATTTGTTTGTTATATAATTCTAAATATTATTATAGTTTTTGAAAATTTTAGTTGAGAAAAAGGATGTACACTTGTTAACATAAAACAGTTACACTAAAATTCCACAAATCATCCCACTTATGTACACTTGTTAACATAAAACAGTTACACTAAAATTCCACAAATCATCCCACTTCACTCTAATTTTAATAATATGATAAAATAAAATAAAATTATCACACTAATTTTTTACTTTATTTAATTTTAAATATAAATAATTTTATGCAACAAAAACAAATACATTTAATTCAAATTTTTAATCAAATTATATATCAACTTTTATTAATCCAAAATTTTTAATATTTAAAAATATTTTTTATGTCAATTTACTTTTTTAAATTAATTCTAACAACTAAATTTATGAAACATTTCAATTACTTTAACAACTAACACCAATAAAAACTATCAACAAAAACTAAATTTATGAGTAAATGTTTACTAAATATAGTAACTTCAATTGCACTCATTTTAGTTAGTCTTTGACCTTTAAAAAGTAATGACTATTTTTGTGATGAAACGAAAACATCTTTAAGTTAATTCTTACAGCTTCCTTTTCGCGCTCTCTCTCTCTCTCTCTAACTTCTCTGCTGCTCTTGGAACTAGTGCTGTCTCTCTGCCTCTTATGGATGGGTAACCAAACTTGTCTCACTTCTCACTCAACTTCGTTTCCATTGTTTGTGTGTTTATTATGTTGCTGTTTATTTTCCATTACCATCACCATTTCTATCTAATTGTTCATTTTTTTTAATAGGTTATTTTTTATGCTTATTTGATTTTCTTCCACTTATTAACCTTCATGTTTGAAAAAACTTGCTCTTTTGGTGTTATTGTTATCATATAATAACGTGTAAATTAAAACATTTAGTTACTTTTTATGTGTTTATTTTCTTTTTCCTATTGACTATTCATTATGCCTATTTGAAAGTTTCAATTTTTTTTTATGTTTTTATTGCACCCCATTTCATGACCTATGTTGATAGGGTTTGGTATGAATTTTGATGGTTCTGTTTTAATTTTGAAGGAAAAGGGTCGTTTGTTTGAAGACTATTTAGGACTAAAGATTGAATTTTTATGTGAAAAAACTTGTGCAAAATTTGATTATGATGGATCCACATCTTAAAGGGTTTTGTGGTTCCAAAAATGAGATCCAGTTGGAGAATCAATCTTTGCCTGTTTTTCAGAATCAGAGATATGAAAATGTTTTTTTTGATCAAAGTATTGAATTTGGTTTAGTTAAGTCTAATTTGATAACAACTGATACACCTTCTTTGACGACTTCGATTTCGACACATGAGGAACCTTCTCCTGAGGATTGTGAATTTTCTGATGCTGTTTTGAGTTACATCAATAAGATTCTTATGGAAGAAGATATGGAAGATAAGACATGTATGCTTCAAGATTCTTTAGATCTTCAAATTGCTGAGAAATCGTTCTATGAAGTTATAGGTGAAAAGTACCCGGATTTGCCATTAGGAAAATCTTCAAGTCTTAGTTATCAAAATGATGGAGTTGGTGATAATAACTTCATTGATAATTATTATGGTTCTTGTGTTGATGATGGTGATCTTAGTAGCATTTTTAATAACAATTCTTACTGCGGAAACTCGAGGGAAGTTCAATTTGCTCATCAAGATTTTATATTCAATAGCATTTCACAATCATCTTATAGCTCTACAAATAGTGTAAAAAGTACTGTGGAAGGGCCTTTGGATTCTCCAGACAGTATTTTACAGATCACTGATCGGAATAGTGAAAATCAACCAATTTTGCAATTTCGAAAGGGTGTCGAGGAGGCTAATAAGTTTCTACCTAGTGGAAATGGATTCTTTCCTAATTCGGATGTTGCTAAGTACTCAATACTAGAGCCTAAAGTGGTGAAAGATGAATTATCGGTTAAGGTGGAGAAGAATGATGGGAAGTATTTTCTTTATGGATCAAAGGGAAGGAAGCATCCTCACGGCGAAGAGGGAGACATCGAAGAAAATAGAAGCAACAAGCAAGCAGCGATTTACTCAGAGCCCACGTTGCGGTCAACTATGTTTGATATAATCCTGCTTCATAGTTTAGGAGATGGTAAGAAGCATTACATGGCTCGGCGTGATGCTTTGCAAACTAAGATCAAGACGATAAACCTGCCAAGCAGTAAATCAAAAAAAGCTGCTACTAGTGGTAAAGGACGAGGTAAAAAACAAAATGGGAAAACAGAAGTGGTTGATTTGAGAACACTGCTGGTTCTTTGTGCACAAGCTGTTGCAGCAGACGACCATAAAAGCGCGCATGAGTTGCTTAAGCAGATCAGGCAGCACTCGAGTCCTTTCGGAGATGGAAATCAGCGGTTGGCTCATATGTTTGCTGATGGCCTCGAGGCGCGTTTGGCTGGTACAGGAAGCCAAATTTATAAAGGACTTATCAGTAAAAGAACGTCTGCTGCTGATTTGTTGAAAGCTTATCATCTTTACCTCGCTGCTTGCCCTTTTCGGAAGATGACTAGTTTCGTCTCGAATGTCACTATAATGAGATCTGCAGCGAGTTCAATGAGGGTTCATGTTGTAGACTTCGGTATCCTCTACGGTTTCCAATGGCCTACCTTTATACAGAGACTTTCTATAAGACCAGGAGGACCGCCTAAACTTCGTATTACAGGAATAGACTTTCCACAACCCGGTTTCAGGCCTGCCGAGAGAATTAAAGAAACTGGTTCCCGCTTGGCAGCGTATGCTGAATCTTTTAATGTGCCATTTGAGTATAATGCTATAGCGAAAAAATGGGAAACCATTCAGCTTGAGGAACTCAAGATCGACAGGGATGAATACCTTGTTGTTACATGTTTTTACCGCGGTAAAAACTTGCTCGATGAATCTGTGGTAGTCGACAGTCCGAGGAATAAGTTCCTCAGTTTGATAAGGAAGATTAAACCTGATATATTCATTCATGGCATTATTAATGGAGCCTTTAACGCACCTTTCTTTGTTACTAGATTTAGGGAGGCATTGTTTCACTTCTCTTCGCTTTTTGATATGCTTGAAAGTATTGTGCCTCGCGAGGATTGGGAAAGGATGCTAATTGAGAAAGAGATATTTGGGAAGGAAGCATTGAATGTTATAGCTTGTGAAGGTTGCGAGAGAGTAGAGAGGCCAGAGACGTATAGGCAGTGGCAAGTTCGTATTCTCCGAGCTGGGTTTTCTCAACAAACATTTGGCAAAAACATAGTAGAAAGAGCAGTGGAGAAAGTAACGTCTAGCTATCACAAGGATTTTGTTATCGACGAAGACAGCAAGTGGTTATTGCAAGGTTGGAAGGGGCGAATAGTTTATGCGCTTTCTTGTTGGAAACCAGCTTGACGAACTAAGACGTTAAAAGTGGTTTGTGAATTAGTTTTTTGACATATGAAGAGATCAGGTACTGCTACAATGACTCCATTTCTTAGTTCTAGTCAACAATGCTGGTTCTTGTCATTTTTGTTCAATGTTTTTTGAACTAATTTTAATATGATAATTCAACAATGTATGATTAAAGATAAAAAAAATAAAGGGTCATCAAAACATGAGGAAGAAAGTAGACTATGTATGACATTTGGCCTTAAGATCATTTAGGAAGTATGTAGTTTGGTAGCTAAATAGAGGATTGTCAAATGAACATGATTTAATGTAATGTTACTGATAACTTTGACATGTAATAAAAAATATCCTTTGATTGTTGCTATTACTCATTTTGAAGTTTCTGCATCAATATCCCTTCTTATAAGTGGTTAAGTTTTAATACCATAGTTTAAATTTGGAACTGGTTTGGTTTTTTTTATAAGCCAAACCATGCATGACATGCACATCCATATCTTGTATATTTAGGAGAAATGCCAATGTTTAAACAAAATAGATAAATTTAGCGATACATTCTCTTACATACATTTTTCAATATAGTTCCTTTCTATTTATTGAAATTCATGAGGCACACCAAATTTCTAATTTTTTAATTTGGTGCTCATTTAAATTTCAATTAAAAATGCGTGTTAGACAGCATGTTGTTAGAATTACTCAACAAAATATACTATTAGATAAATTATTTTCTTAGTATTTTATGGTAAATGTTTTTCTTTTGAAAAAAAAATATATAAAATTGGTTTCAAGCTTAGGTGCTACAATGGGTTCATATGTAAATATGCAAGAAATTATCTCTTTACATTTGTTAGTGGAAGAATTGTCCTCACTTTTGACCTATGGTGGTGGTTGGAAATTCCTTAATATTTATCGAGGGTTCAATTTCCGCTAATGTCTTTAGAGGGAAGTAAATGTAAATTTTTTTGGCAAAGATTTTTTTTACCTTTATCCTAATTTTTTTTATAAAAAAATTATTTAACTTTAATTGCTTACAATAAAAACATAAGTATGTTTTATCAAACTAGATTGGTTACATGGGTCAAATGAATGGAGGACGTCAAGATGATTTGTCACATCATATAATGACAAATCATTTAGGAAAAAGATTGTTTTATAGGCACTATATTTAAAAAAATTAAGCATGTTGAAATATATTTTTTTAAAAAGAAAGGAAAAATGAAAAGAAATTGCAGATTTATTTTCGTGTGGACAGCAAAAACCTCTTTGATCCACTCATAGTTGTGGAAAACAAGAATAAGACTACTGAAAGTGACAATTTGTCAAAGTACAGTCAACGTGTGCATGGAATTTGAAAGGGAAAAAACAAAAAAGGTTGTGAGAAATGTCAGATTTTTCTAGGCCTATTATGATGGAAAAATACTAATATGAATATGATGCCTTTTCTTGGAAAACATGCTAGAATGACAAACAAATATTGCAACAAGCAATAATTTTGCAAACTGAATTTTCAAGCTTATAAGTCGTTAAGTGATTGCTAAGTGTAATAAAACACTAGATCCTGCTTTATAATTCAAATCAATTTTTGTCACCTCATATTTGAGTTTCATTCTAACCAATTAATTGATTATAGCTAACATTTAAAATAAAGTGATTTATGTTTGATTACATTCGTTTAAAAATAAGTTGAATAATAAATTGGAGACTAAAATTCAATTTTAGAGGCAAAAGTTACAAATCCTTCTTTCAAATTAGAATCAATTCTGAAGGCAAAATCAATTTTACTAGATAATTTTATACTTCCAAAATCAATTTTGATTCCTCCAAAGTGGAACCAAACATGCACCACTAAAATGAAAAACAATGAACTGAAAACTGATAAATGTAGACATGAGTTTTTCTCAAGGAAGGATTACAGAACTGGAGAAGTCTATGATTTGCCTTAGATAAAATCCTTTTCTATATTACCAAGACACAATGCAAATTTTCTTTTGGTAGCGCTAATAGCTTTATTATTGAATTCCAAATGTAAAAAGAAGGATTCTAAGATAATGATAACAACATGCAAAATCAAAAACGTGTGGTGATCTGGGAAAATAAAGCCTTAAAGTCCTTTGTTGGTGAACCTGCTCCCTCAGGTTTTGATGCCAAATCAAATGCCTTAAATTGAGCCTCCTCAAAATTTAGTGCCTGTAAAACCAATTGAATGAAAAGATATCCAATCACATAGTTGAGCAAGAATTTTTAAAATATGGTGGAATTTTGTTCCGATACGTATTGGTGTCCGACACGGACACGACACCAACATATGTGGTTACATGTATCAGTATCAACATGCCAGTGTTAATATTTTGTCTGGTGTCATGTCTTTCTTAGTGCTTCATAGGGTGGGAGAGATAGAGAGAGCTTATTTGTTTCCATATACATAAAATAATAAAAAAGAATTTGAGTTTAATGGGGATGCTCTGTCAATATAAATTAATTTTACACCGATATTCAATTAGAACTCATCATATTGCCACATAAGTTCACTTGTTAATGCATTTTAAAAATAATTGCAAAATAATATATTCTCAGTGGACGTCAGTGTAATACTAGTTTACACAGACAATGAACGTCTAATTTTCTCAAAAAATAATATACCTGAATACAAACTTCAGCAACATCAGATCTTGTTATGGTTCTGGTTTCAGTCTGTAGAAGCTCGTCATCCTTCCCTATGATGAGTTCCCGGATACCTCCCTCTTTGTCTTGCAAGCCACCAGCTCTGACTCATTACAGAAAGTGAGAAAAGACGGCAAAATTTTCGTAATACAATTCAAGTAGTCTCTAGTTAGATTGATTGTTCAGGCATTTTGGATATGAAGTTTTATTGGAAGCTTAGACAAAGATAAAGTAATGAATGCACTTGTGTCATATCTATGCATTTGTGTTTTCCTTAATTTTCAAACTTAAAAATGTTGCACTTTATTCTCAGAAGTTGATGAAGAATTCTAGAGTAGCATGTATAATACACTTGTCATGTGAACTTAACGGCGCATAAGGTTCTCAACGACACTATTTTATATCGCTTATCCTAGTACTAAACAGTGCATAAGATTTTTAACAACATTTTTATTTTATGAACCAAAAACTACTAAAAACTTAAATTTGGTTTTTGGTTTTAAGGAACTTCAAAACTAAAACTGATAGCCAAACAGAACAGGGTTTATTCTTCTAGTTTCCAATGCCAGGAAAGTATGCAGTCAATAAGAAACGGATGTACAGAAACCGATGCAATCTTCTAGTTTCCTATATATGTCTCTAAACAGAAAGGATGTACCTTATAATCGTATATGGAACACCAGAATCAGCCAGATATTGCTCAGCCTTTCTTTTCCAAACCTGCAATTAATATGAAATGGTATTTAATTTCTATACGCTTTGCTTTGAAATACAAAATAGGATTCTTAGTGAGACATATAGCGGAAGTATTATCGCAATATATGGAAAATCAATACTATCTTTTTACCAAACTTGCATTTTTTCTCTAAAATGAAAGGCAAGCTCCATTATCATAAAAGTTATGCCAGAATGCTGTTGAAGGAAACATTACATACCAATATATTCCCATTTCCCAAGCTGTTCAAAGGATGATTAAGGTCTGTTCCACCCATAGACCCTACTAACACAATCTGCTTTACTCCTGCAGCCTTAGCTGTTCATGTGGATAAAATAATAGTTTCAATACAAACAAGCATGAATAAGTTATTTATCATTATGATAATGGAGAGAAGACATGGATTCTCACCAGCATCTATTTGATTTTTCTGCCCAATCCAATCAACCTAGTATGTAGAAAATTACTAAAATATGAATAAAAGGGATAAAATCGACAATTTAAGCATAACATATGGAGCATAGTTGTGTTATTTTGTCACAAATTTCGACAAAAAATTGTATGGTTAACATAGTTCAAATATGTAGTTAATTGTGTTCAATAGATGGTTAATGAATATAACATAGTTCAAATATATAGTTAATTGCGTTCAATAGATGGTTAATGAATATAATTACAAAGTGTTGCAACTCATTAACCATTCGCCGAACACAATTATCCATTATTCTGAACGTCATTAACCACGGTTTTCAAGTGTATATTTGAACACAAATCGTAGTTAATGGATAGCATGTATATTCAAACGCAATTTGGATGGTGAACTAATATCATGCATATTTTAACACCTAAAAATTATGGTTAACGACGTTCAAAATTGTGGTTAATTACATTTAGTGGAGAGTTATAGAGTTGCGACACCTTGCTATATTAATTAAGTTATTAACCATTCACAGAATGTAACTAACCGCATATTTAATTTGCTTTAACCATTTAAAGTATTGACGAAATTTATTGTCAAATTTGTGTGCCAAAATATCATTTCTGTATGGAAAATGTAATTATAGTACCTGTTCGGGGTATGCACCGTCGTCGAAATAGAACTCGGGTCTTTTTCCTTGGGTTGGATCAAACCCTGGTTTCATCAGTGGTACTGCACTTGTGAGGATTATGAGAGCATCTATACCTTGAATTGCAGGAATAAGACTTTCAGTATCTCTTATATCACCAATAAAGACATCATCTGCATCACCAATTTTCTGCTTGCTTTCTTCTGTTCTAACCAAGCCTCTAGCCGCATATTGGTTTGGCCTCTCTTTTAATTTTTTATATACTATTTGTCCTGAAAAGTAACACCAACTAAACCACATTAAGAATTTTCAGAAAGTTATAAAAAGGATTCCATTAAAGCATGTAGTCAGTCATCAACCGAATTTACTTCAATTTTATACTATTGATCGACCTGAAGTAGAATTTTGAGCCTTGAAATAGAAATAACATCTTGCTATACCTGTCTTTTCTATTTGTAATTTTTAAAACAGTTTTATAACTATGAAGATTCTACATCAAAACCAATCTGAATGCTACATCAAAACTAAATCCAGATAACTGTAACCACCTTCTATGTTGCAAACAAAATCTCTGTAAATGGAGGTTCTTAAGGTAGTAGCATACATTTCCAATTGCAAGCCGAAGGCTGATTGCTATACAGCTTGTGTAAATTTACTGCTAGCTATGTAGCACTGACACGTCAGATTAAAGGCGTGTTCAGTGTCTGACATGCGTTAGCTTTCAACACTGACACGACACCAACACAAGTTGTTACATTGAATCTCTTCTACTTTCTTAAACTATTACTGTTGTCTATATGCCAATATCGCATTCGATGTTCGTGTTTGTGTCAATGCTTCATAGCTAGGCAATGCAATTACTAGATAAACGGTTTTGAAATTGTGTCATTATTAATTTAACAAATGCAATGGTATCACAATCCTTAACAAATAAATTCCTAAATTATATTTGCAGCACCAAGTCACTAACTGAACTCATAAAAATTCAGAAATCATCAGTTAATGTATAGTTAGATACATTAACCCCAATTCAGAAATCTTAATTTTCAAGACCACTAAATTTTACATATTCCAACAATCTTCCATTCACTAAACCTCAATTTAGACCTCTTTGGAGAAACAAATAAATTTAGAGCTTATAACATAAGTGTTTCTTATATAAGTATTTATGTATAAAATAATTCTATTACAAACGATAAAATAAAGTCAAAATATTTTCATATCAGAGCTTATGAATATCGGCTTAAAACAACTTATAGACATGTCAACAACGTCGCAAACAATCTCACAAGTGCTTATGTTAGTATATAAGCTCAAATAAGTCAATCTGCACATGCCTAAAACTCTTACAACTCCCATGAAATCCCCAAAGTCTGCAATTAAATTCCATACTTTTCACACATTTCAGCAGCAAAATCAAGAAGAAGAAAAAACAAAACAAGAAATTCCATTTTCTGTTCCAAACTCTATCTCTCTGTCTCTCTCTCTAGAGCAAGAAAGTAAAGAATTTGAAGAAAACCCATGAAAGCAAACAGCAAAAAGATTGAACCTGTTCGACCACCAGCACCAGTAACAAGCACAGAACTCTTTGAATTTTCAGCAGCCATAGCAACAACAACACTTGTTCTGATACCAACCCTTTTCAGACCCTTATAATTCCTCAACGTTGCAAGTGAAATCAAAGAAGAAGAAGAAGAAGAAAGCCTTAATGAGGAAGAGGAAACAGGTAAAGGAAGTGACTTTGCCACATAGCAATATTTATGGCATTGGTTGGGAAAAAGTGTGGTGGATGAAACAAAAGGGACACGTGTAGCCATACCCATCAGAGTAGTTCACACAGTTTCATTGTTATTAATATTATGGAGAAAATGGATAAGTTTTGAGGTGAGTGATGAATGAAACGTTTCAATTCAACAATATTATATATAGAATGTTGTTGTTTTCACATTTAAAATATAACTGAGACTAGACATTGTTGTTTCTGATTCTGGTTTGTGCCTCTGATGTTGGTGAAGCACTTAATATGCTTTTTTATGCTATTTATGTTTGCTTTCAGATTTTCTTATCCGTTTACCTTATCTTAGATCGTTAATTACATTACATAGGTAACTTGGTGCTATTTTTTTCTTTTCAATTTTAAATAATTTATATGATAGAATGGTGGGTTTTTTTTTTAATCCCTTGTTTCCAAAAAAATATACCAATCTACTCCCATTTGAAATTAATCTACACAAATGTCCCCATTTTATATTTAGTTACAAGTCGCCATTTGCAATGGCGACTTCCTTAAGGAAGCCCACGTTGCAAATGGAGACTTCCAAGGGGATTTTTTTTAAAAAAAAAAAATTTTCTGTTTTTTTTTTGAATTTTTATTATATATATAATTAATATAATTCATACAAAAAATAATAAATATATGTATATAATTAATATAATTATTAAAAA
>JBBPBQ010020321.1:17586103-17601656 GCA_037974755.1 Cicer yamashitae | reverse complement strand
TGTGAAATTATATTAATTTTATATATATTTTTTTTATCAATTATATTAATTATATATATATATATATATTTTTGTTATGATTTATATTAATTATATATTTAATAAAAATTCAAAATAAACTGAAATTATTTTTTTAATAATTATATTAATTATATATATATATTTATTATTTTTTGTATGAATTATATTAATTATATATATATTTTGTTATTTTTTTATGAATTATATTAATTATATATATAATAAAAATTCAAAAAAAAAAACTGAAAATTTATTTATTTTTTTTAAAAATCTCCTTGGAAGTCGCTATTTGCAACGCGGGCTTCCTTAAGGAAGTCGCCATTGCAAATGACGACTTATGACTAAATATAAAATGGGGGTATTTACGTAGATTAATTTCAAATGGGGGTAGATTGGTATATTTTTCTTGAAACAAGGGCATTAAAAAAAAAAACCCTAGAATGGTAATTCTAACTATATCCCAATCAAACCATTACTATATTGCATTCCAAATATTGAGAGAATTTAGAGATTTATGTTGGAGTTGTTATATAATGTAGAATGAAATTTTATGCATAATTAAATAAAATGTATTAGTTTTTAGTTGCGGACCTATTCTTTTTTAATTTAAAAAATAATCATGTTTTACTTTCTCAATCACACATTGATCAAGTCAAAATAAGGAAGAAAGTAACAAAAATAACAATTTGTACCCTATATTTCAATGTTTAATAGTTATATGCATCATCAGCGTAACATCCCATCATAATTCAACCAATTTTCTATATTATATTTGACAATTTTTAGGATTTTATTTTAATATATATTTTAGTACGAGTAGTGATGCATCCAGCTATTTAATATTCAACCAATGTTAAAAAAAATATGTTATTTTAGTTTTAATATATTTTTTAAATATTTAAAAATAGTATTTATGTTTTGTCTCGTGCATCGCACAGATAGACACGCTAATATCTAAAAAAATAATGGTTTAAACTATAAATAAGTGTTTCATTAAGAATATTTTTTTGAAACAAGGGTATGGCATGTAGTAACAAAGTTCATCAAGACCCTCAAATCAGACGAAGAATGAGACATTTTATCACATTTGTGGTTTCTAGATAAAGAAACATTGGAACAACTAGAGTAATACCTTATTGGATATTAATTTTCTTATTTTGAAATCTAGAATAGTTTCAGCAAAATCAAATTACTCAAATAACATTAACCATGAAAGCTGCAACTATGCCTTGCATTTGAATACTCCAACATTCCCCACAAATCTGCAAAACAAAGAGAAAATAGTACCATCCAAGTTAGTACCAACATCTTCCTCCAACCAAAGCCAAATACTTTAGTGCATCCAACTGCATGGTCAAGTATAAAAGGCACCAACCGAATTATTGCATCCAATAATATAAAACGTGCGCCTTTGACTCGGCCGGGCTCGGGCTCGGGCTCGGGTTCGGGTTCGGGCCTGGGCCCTGGCCTTGGCTTTGGCTTTGGTATTGGTCTTGGTCTTGTGGTGTATTATTATTATTATTTTTTATAAATGAAAAAATAAAAAAAATTATTTAATTAATTTTTAAATTAAATGCTTGCTTGCCACGTAACTGCTGTTGCCCAATCTTTATTCAAAGTCAAAAACCCTAGCGCACTTTCAGGTAGTCAAAGGCGCACGTTTTGGGTGGGCAGCGGTTTTGGAGCACACGTTTCCTGAGGTCAAGGTTTGGAACGGTCAATAGGAGCGCTCTGATGGATCCACTGATTTCTCTGATCCAGTTACGGAATTCCTCTATAAATAGAGAGCTCCCCTCAGTTGAAAAATCACACCAAAAGCACTCCGCTTCTGAGGCTTTTCTCTCTTCTCCCCCCGTTCTTACTTCTTCTACTTCTTCTTTTTTCTTGAGTGGCCTTCGTGCCATATTACGAGTGGTAGTCGTCAGACTGCCATATTGAGGGTGTAATTCGAACGGTTTTCTACGGTGCAGTAGAACTCCGTAACAGTGATCTGGGCTGTTTTATCCTAGGGACTTCGTGGTTGATAGTCTGCCTTGCACCTTTTGGGCAGTGCCTCGAAACGTCTTAAAGAGAGCGACCTAGTCCGCGACTCAACCCAGTAATATTTTCGGTGGAATAAATTGTTTTTTCAAACTTTATCAAAATTCAAAAATAACAATTTTAAGACGTTTTCGAACTGCCATGTCTACCGACGAAATTACTGGGACAGGTTCTTCTGCTTCTGAATACAACAAACCGTTTCGGTTTGAAGGAAGTCACTTCAAACGATGGCAACAAAAGATGCTGTTTTTTCTAACCACGAAAAAGCTTGCCAACGTTCTGAAGGATGACATCCCTGTTATTCCAGAAAATGCAGAACAAATAGAAAAGGATAAGAAAGCTGCTGAATTAACCCAATGGGAACATAATGATTACTTATGTAAGAATTATATTCTTAATGGACTTGCTGATGATCTGTATGATTACTACAGTTCCGACAGCAATACTGCTAGACAGGTTTGGGATGCTCTGAAGAAGAAATATGATACTGAGGAAGCTGGAGCCAAAAAGTATGCTGTCAGCCGCTACCTCAAATATCAGATGACAGATGACAGATCCGTGGAAGCTCAGTCTCATGAAATCCAGAAAATTGCTCACGAAATCATCACTGAAGGTATGTCCCTCGATGAACAGTTTCAAATTGCTGTTATTATTGACAAACTGCCCCCTGCTTGGAAAGATTTTAAAAATTCTCTTAGGCATAAAACAAAAGAATTCTCTCTAGAAAGTCTGATAACTCGCCTCAGAATTGAGGAAGAATCCCGTAAGCAAGACCAAAAAGATGAAGTTCTTCTTGTGGCAAATAACAAGAAAAAGAAGTTCATCGGAGCAGTTCTGAAGCCAAACAGCAAACCATTAAAGATTCAGAATCGCTCTTCAAAGAACAGCAACAAGAATGGGAACCCTCCAAAGGCCCCTATTGCAAAGCAGCAACCACCTCCTAGAAATGGCCCTTCCCCTTTTCTCTGTTTTCGCTGTGGAAAAGAGGGTCATGTAACACGCAAGTGCAGGAACAAGCCAGGCCCTGCTAATCAGGCTAACTTGACAGAAGAGCAATTCGTTGCTATGATAACTGAGATCAACCTTGTTGGTGGATCGGAAGGATGGTGGATAGACACTGGTGCCTCCCGCCATGTCTGTTATGATCGTGCTATGTTTAAAACATACACTGCTGCTGAAGATAAGAAAGTGTTGTTGGGAGATTCCCACACCACTAATGTTGCTGGTATTGGAGATGTGGAACTAACATTCACATCTGGAAAGACCTTAATTCTGAAGGATGTCATGCATACTCCAGAAATAAGGAAGAATCTGGTTTCTGGGTTTCTTCTCAATAAGGCAGGGTTTACTCAGACTATAGGGGCAGATTTGTACACTATTTCTAAAAATAGTATTTTTGTTGGGAAAGGGTACGCCACTGATGGCATGTTTAAATTGAATGTTGAAATCAATAAAATGAATCCTTCTGCTTACATGTTGTGTGATTTTAATATTTGGCATGCTAGACTCTGTCATATGAATAAACGTGTAATTTCGAATTTAAGTAACTTAGGCTTAATTCCAAAGTTATCCTTAAAAGATTTTGAAAAATGTGATTTTTGCAGTCAAGCTAAAATAACTAAAAGTTCACATAAATCGGTAGTTAGAGAATCTGAACCTTTAGACTTAATACATTCTGATATATGCGAACTTGATGGGACTTTAACCAGAAATGGAAAGCGCTATTTTATTACTTTTATTGACGACTGTTCTGACTATACATTTGTATATCTTATGAAAAATAAAAGTGAAGCGCTTGACATGTTTAAGATCTTTGTAACTGAAATTGAAAATCAATTTAGTAAGAAGATTAAGAGATTTCGTAGTGATAGAGGAACAGAGTATGATTCTAGTTTATTTAATGAGTTTTATAAAACCCAAGGAATTATACATGAAACTACTGCACCATATTCTCCTGAAATGAATGGTAAAGCTGAAAGAAAGAATAGAACTCTTACTGAACTTGTTGTTGCTATAATGCTTAATTCTGGTGCTGCCTCTCACTGGTGGGGGGAAATTATTTTGACTGTTTGCTATGTTTTGAATAGAGTCCCTAAATCTAAGAACAAAACATCTCCCTATGAGATAATGAAGAAAATACAGCCCAACTTGTCTTATCTTCGAACTTGGGGCTGTCTGGCTTATGTCAGAATCCCCGATCCCAAGCGAATTAAACTCGCTAGTAGAGCCTATGAATGTGTATTCATTGGGTATGCAATAAACAGTAAAGCGTATAGGTTTTACGACCTAAATGCTAAAGTGATCATAGAATCAAATGATGTTGACTTCTATGAAAATAAATTCCCTTTCAAAACGAGAAATAGTGGGGGCGGCAAATCTAGTCAAGCCCCTATGATAAGAAGCACTGAAAGCAACAAACAAGACGAAACAGAAATTCGAAGGAGTAAGAGAGTGAGAGTTGCTAAAGATTATGGTCCTGAATATATGGCCTATAATTTAGAAGAGGATCCTGCAAATCTCAAGGAAGCCTTGTCATCTTTGGATGCAGATTTATGGCAAGAAGCTATAAACGATGAAATGGATTCTCTAGAGTCTAACAAGACGTGGCACTTAGTGGACTTGCCTCCTGGTTGCAAACCTATAGGTTGTAAATGGATTTTGAAAAACAAACTAAAACCCGATGGATCCATTGACAAGTACAAGGCACGCCTTGTAGCCAAAGGTTTTAGACAAAGAGAAAATATAGATTTCTTCGACACTTTTTCACCTGTCACTAGAATAACATCCATCAGGGTGCTCATATCACTTGCGGCTATTCATAATCTGGTGATACACCAGATGGATGTAAAAACAGCTTTTTTAAATGGTGACCTGGAAGAAGAAATCTATATGGAACAACCTGAAGGTTTTATAATACATGGGCAAGAAGACAAGGTCTGCAAGTTAGATAAGTCTCTGTATGGTCTTAAACAAGCTCCTAAACAATGGCATGAAAAATTTGACAACTTGATTTTGTCGAATGAGTTTAAAGTGAATGAAAGTGACAAATGTATTTATTACAAGATTGAAAATGGCATTTGCACTATCATATGTCTCTATGTAGACGACTTACTCATATTTGGTTCAAACATTCATGCCGTCAACAATGTGAAATCACTGTTGAGTAACAACTTTGATATGAAAGACCTTGGAGAAGCGAGTGTAATCCTTGGAATAAAGATTACTAGGTCAGAAAAGGGATTTTCTTTGGATCAATCTCACTATGTTGAAAAGATCCTAAAGAAATATAATTACTTTAACTGTAAACCTGCTTGCACACCATATGATCCAAGTGTGAAACTTTTTAAGAACACTGGTGAAAGTGTTAGACAAACTGAATATGCGAGCATCATTGGCAGCCTCAGGTATGCCACTGATTGTACTAGACCCGACATTGCCTATGTCGTGGGATTATTGTGCAGGTTTACTAGTAGACCTAGTATGGAGCATTGGCACGCTATCGAAAGAGTCATGAGATACCTTAAAAGGACCACGAGTCTCGGATTACATTATCAAAGATTTCCTACTGTCCTTGAAGGATACAGTGATGCTGATTGGAACACCTTATCAGATGATTCCAAAGCAACGAGTGGCTATATTTTTAGTATAGCCGGTGGCGCTGTATCTTGGAAATCGAAGAAACAGAAGATACTGGCTCAGTCCACTATGGAGTCTGAAATAATAGCACTAGCTACTGCTAGTGAAGAAGCAAGCTGGTTGAGATGCTTGCTAGCTGAGGTCCCCTTATGGGAAAAACCTTTACCAGCTGTGTTGATCCACTGCGATAGTACCGCGGCTATTGCGAAAATTGAGAACCGTTATTACAACGGTAAGAGACGACAAATACGTCGTAAGCACAACACAATTAGAGAATTACTTTCTAAAGGAGCTGTTATAGTGGATCATGTACGCACTGATGATAATTTAGCAGATCCTTTGACGAAAGGATTAGCTAGAGAGAAAGTCCTAAATACATCCAAAAGGATGGGACTAATGCCTATAGATCAATGAGTCACTTATATATGAGAGAAACATGATTCCTGAAGCGATATAAGGATGAGATAATTGGAACTCTTAATGAGATCTATACTCTATGTGGAGTGGAGTACCTAGCTACAGGAGTACTCTTGATAGACTCACCTATGTGAATGTGGAAGTGGGGGCCGCTTCCTATGGAATTTCGAGGCAAAATTCCTAGAGCGTTCACTATACTGGGATATACGTGCATGGCCTTAAATGCACGGGTTTTTGAGAATACACCCTGTGAAAAGGTTGTGTGTGGGTTTGATGTCAGAGATAGAGTTCAAGACTACGAGTCACTCTTGTTGAATCTCAATCTTACTTACTATGCAAAGGTTCAAGTCAAGAGACACCTTTGTTTATGCACAATCTTATAGAAGCGTTTGACGCTATTTCTGAAACCTCTTTTTTTAAATTCAAGTGGGGGATTGTTGGAAATGATGAAAAATTAATGGAAGAATTGTTGGTATTAATGGTGACATTAATGAGCTAGTGTGGTTGTGAATTGAAAAAATGAGAAGTCCCACATAGGAGGGATACCACACTTTGGAAGGGTATATAAGGTGGAGGTATGTACCTTAGGGTGTGCCCCAAGGGGTACCCCAATTTTGTGAAGGAGGGAGAACGCAAGCAAAGTTGGCCACCACACACGCGCGTGAGCGCGCCGCCGCCGTCCGTCCGGCTCGGCTCGGCCCGGCCCGGCCCGGCCGGGCTCGGGTTCGGGCCTGGGCCTTGGCCTTGGCTTTGGTCTTGGTCTTGGTCTTGTGGTGTATTATTATTATTATTTTTTATAAATGAAAAAATAAAAAAAATTATTTAATTAATTTTTAAATTAAATGCTTGCTTGCGTTTTACCTCAAATTGTTGCGTTAATTACGTAACTGCCCTCCACCGAATCTACCTAATGATTTGATCCAGTCTTCTCCTTTTTGCCCGGTCAAAACCCTAACCCTAGGTGCCACGTAACTGCTGTTGCCCGGTCTTTATTCAAAGTCAAAAACCCTAGCGCACTTTCAGGTAGTCAAAGGTGCACGTTTTGGGTGGGCAGCGGTTTTGGAGCACACGTTTCCTGAGGTCAAGGTTTGGAACGGTCAACAGGAGCGCTCTGATGGATCCACTGATTTCTCTGATCCAGTTACGGAATTCCTCTATAAATAGAGAGCTCCCCTCAGTTGAAAAATCACAACAAAAACACTCCGCTTCTGAGGCTTTTCTCTCTTCTCCCCCCGTTCTTACTTCTTCTACTTCTTCTTTTTTCTTGAGTGGCCTTCGTGCCATATTACGAGTGGTAGTCGTCAGACTGCCATATTGAGGGTGTAATTCGAACGGTTTTCTACGGTGCAGTAGAACTCCGTAACAGTGATCTGGGTTGTTTTATCCTGGGGACTTCGTGGTTGATAGTCTGCCTTGCACCTTTTGGGCAGTGCCTCGAAACGTCTTAAAGAGAGCGACCTAGTCCGCGACTCAACCTAGTAATATTTTCGGTGGAATAAATTGTTTTTTCAAACTTTTTCAAAATTCAAAAATAACACTTTCATTCAACACTAATCTTCTACAGGTTTGGGATCCCATATACTATTACAATTAACCAAGGGACTATATTAATGATAAGTGCCAAATTTGCATAGTTTTCAATATATATTTCATTACATTTATTAACATGAATTGATTGAAAACATGTGAGGTTCTAAATAAAAACAATGATAGTGAAATGTGATTTGTCCATGCAAATAATTAAAGATAAGGGATATAAAGCTCACACACAAAAAGTATGTTGGTTCGTCCAACTCGGGATAGGTCAGTTCTCACAACCATGAGATTTTTACTATGTGCTTCATAACCAAAACGTTCTCCTTTGCACCTTTGCACCTTTTCTCTTGATCAAACCTTGATCAATTACAATCTTCACATTTTAACCTAGAAATGATTTTTACAGTCACCTTTCAACCTTGAAAGGATTTTTACAATCACCTTTCAATCTATAAAGGATTTTTACAATCACCTTTCAATCTATAAAGGATTTTTACAAACACACTCAATCTAACATAAAAGATAGACTTGAGTCAATTACAATGTGTATGATAAAAGTGTTTGGGAACTAATGATTCTCAACTCTTTGTTTTAGATTAACTGAAAGAAAAACTCAATAAGCATGATCAAAAGATATAATGAAGAGAATTAGAGTTTGCTTGAAGAGTGTTTGGCTTGAGCTAGAGAATATTGATTGTATGTCAAACTCTTGTCTTTGTCTTCTGATTGATCTTCCTTTTATAGATGGAAAGAAGCTTGAAAACTCAGATAAAGTTGAATATAAATGTTAGACACATTACCCAAGTGTCAGATCTGATTTAAACATATTAAATACATGTTTATATTGTTTTCCAAAACGTTTTTGCTTTTGAGTCTGAAGGAAAACGTGAACAAATGTGAGAATGAACCGTTAAATGTTAGTTGGCACTGTGTTTGGTTAGAAGCATGCATAGTATTATCCAGTAACAATGCTAGTACAATGTCCTTTTGTCTTTTGTTCACAACTCATCAATCTGGAGATCATTCTTAATGTTTGTTTGTTGAAATTTAGGATCTTTAATCTTAATGAATCATTTTATTTTGACATTCAAAAGCCTATAACAAACAAGTCAAACTAAAATGATTCATTAAGATTAAAGATCCTAAATTTGGAAAATGGTTGGCAAATTAGGAAGAATCTTCCATTTATTAGTGAGAGTGAGCGAGATTCAAAAAACGACTACACAAAATTATGATGAGAGCAAGGAATTCCAGACGAACGAAAGAATTTCTAGTGAGTTCATACAAGCAAAATTTAGAGAGACAGCTTTTGAATGTTATGATGAGTTTCTCGAATGATCTTAAATAAAAATGGTTTTAAATGAGACTGTTAAAAGAACAAGCCCGTAAATTAGTAATGAGAAGATAGTGAAAATTGTTAACGAGAACAAGTGGGAGTGAGAGCAAAATTAAAAATCTTGCAATATTTTATAAAAAAATGTTACAATAAATGGATTGTAGCTGACATTTGAAAGCAAAATTAAAAATCTTGCAACATTTTATAAAAAAGGTTACAATAAATGGATTGTAGCTGACATTTGAAAAAAGTGTTATTAATCAAATGTTACTAAAGGTATCAATGTAGTAGTGTTTGTAGTCTTTCTCTTCTTGGGCTTATGCCCTTTTGTCATAAAAAAAAGAAGACTACGAATAAAGGTAAAATTGAATTTATTTTGTTAGTATTGTTTTCTTAGTTCGCCTCATACATCTAAATACTATGGACATACCCTGCGAATCAGACTGCTATTTTGTTTTTAATTCAATTAGAATGTTCTTTTGTTGAACTAATTAAATTATAAATTATAAATTATACTGCTTTGTGGAGCTTTGATTATGACTTAATACTAGTTTATGTAAGCAACTTGCGTATCACCTAGGTGCTCTTCATGAATTGATATATGTCTTATGCATTTTAAACACGTTATAATCATACTTATATTACATAATGGTTTGTTTTATACTAAAAAGAGTGGCACGAATGTCAATATGACCATTTCACCATCTTCTGATTATGATTGCAATGTATCATGGATGATTGATAAAATTAATTCATGTGGAATGATTTGTTGTTAATTTATTCATTCCTGATTTGGGATTGAACGCGACAACTTACTATGGCAAATAATTGAAAGGATGCATCATAAAATTATACTTGAACATGACTTTTTCTATGGTGCAAAAACATAATAGTCTTTTGGTATATAAATTCCTACATTAAATTATTAAGCAGAATAATTATTTTAGAGGTTACTCTTTGAAAAAACTTGTTGCGATAAAATTATTGAAATTGTATTAGAGTTTTATATTATCAAAATTTTTGAACTATTATATATATATATATATATATATATATATATATATATTTAATAATTATCAACTAATTTAAAAGGGTATATGATCAACTTACTTAAGTAGACCTTACAATAGTTATAAGATATGTCAGCAATTTTGTGCATACATATTGTCATGTCTTGCTTAATTTTTTAGATAAAAAAAGAAGTTTATTTAGAAAATATATTTATATCTTGTAAGTACAACTTAATTAGTAGTTGTAAGGACATTGATACGTAGAGATTTGAGTTTAAATCTAAAATTTTCCACTTCATCTAATTTAAGATGTAGGAGTCTAGCCACAATACAAGAAAAGACAAAAAATTACATATTACATCATATATTTGGTCCTCATACTAGGTTTGGCTCCCTAAAAGTGTGAGACTTCAGGTTTTTGGTCCTAATGTCCATTGATATTATATTATATTGATTTTTTTTTTTATTATTCAGTATGCTTGTAAGTAATTATTTAAAAATTTTAAAGTTAAAGGACGACTAAACATATTTCGTTTAAACAGAGACTAAAACTATTTCTTGAATAAGTTTATATGGACTAAAAATTATATTTTTATTTTATAGAAACTAAAATTGAAAGGTTCAAATTTTAAAAAATAAAAATATATTTAATCCTATCTTAATTGATTATAAAATGTGATCGTTATAAAGTGAGGTCATATCAATCACCATTAATTTTGTGGGCATACTTTTTTTTCTTAAAAAGCATTTGTTTATAACAAATAATGCAAATATATTTGAAGTTCTTGTTTGAATTCCAATTTTTGTTGTTTTGTTTGAAGATGATTAATGAACTGTTTCATACTAATTAACTTAGAATATAATTGAATTTTCATTTATAACTTTAATATATTTTGTTTGTTTCTTAAACTTGGTTCTTTCTCCTTTTTGGAGGTATGTAAAAAATTATTGCTTCCTTTTTTTTTGGTAGGACAATTATTGCCTCCTTACAAGAACATAAGTACACAAGGCCTAAAAGAGAAATTTAATATTAATTTATTATTATATGATCAAAACATCAACATGAACTTTATATTACCTTATTATATAATAATAATACCATCAAAGCATTTACATCCACATCCCAATAAGAGGAATCTCTTTTTATTTAAATTTTTTTTGCCATGAATGATTAATGAAAAATCCTAAGCAGTTACAGATGTCTCCACAGCAAGGTTGCTAGGATAAGCAACTTCTGATTTTATGTCACATTCCCATAACTCTGGCACTGCCTCCCTAAGGTTGTGGATGCTTTCTAAGGCATAATCTGCACCTTTAATTCTTTGTGATTTACCAACCTATACAAATGATATGTAACAATCAATATTAATTATAGAGGTTCATATTTGTTTGGTATACACAAACAATATCAATAATTTGGCAATTAGTTCCTACTATACAACAAAATTTAGCAATCACTTACCAGCACAGTGTCAAGTCCCACACGTTTTCCAGCTTGTATGTTTCGGGCACTATCCTCAAAGAATAACTGAAAGTGACATATATGAACAAAGAAAAAAGTTATTAGAAAAAAAAATTCATAGAAATATTTTTCACTGCAATCTAGATTGCAACATAAAAAAATATTATGAGGTTGTGTTATTGTCAATCATATTTGATTGTTATTCTCCACAATATTAGAGACTACGACACCGTACTTAATTGAAATTGTAATTTAAAACCCTTTTTTGAATAAATTTTTTTTGGATTGTCTTATTTGAATTTCTTTGAACATAAGTATTTGAGAAATTGTATGAGAGAGTTTGTAAAAGCAGTTTATGAAATGTTTATAAGTTATTTTCAACTTATTTTTACAAATATTTTTTTGCAAGTTTATGAAAATAACATATAGCTTATACCAAAACAGTTTAAGTTTATTTTATCTTTTGGTATAGAAATGATTTATACGCATAAACACTTATAGAATAAGTGCTTATCCTATAAGCACTTAATTGAACTGTTTATCCATATGGGGCTTAATATGAATTGGATGGTTTTCTTACAGTTCTTTGTGGATCAAGGTTGGCAATCTTGAGAGCCAACTCAATTGCATATTCTGATGGTTTGCATATAATTGGTGTCTTAGGCAAAACTTCAGTTGGATTGGATTGTGCAAAATGGCCAATGATGTCAAATATTTGGAAGTTACTACCACAATCACTTGTGTTTGAATTGTCTGTGCTTGAACCAACAAACTCAATGTCATCTTCATCATCAGAAATATTGTTCTTGTGGATTGGATTAAGTGTCTCAAAGCATATAATTCCTTCAAAACAATCTTCTAATCCAAGCCTATTAAGTGCCTTAACTGCATGAACTTTGTCTGCATTTGTGAAGATCTAAAAATAAAACACATTAAAAAGTTCTCATTAGATTTCATAAATTTTTATAACTTGATTTAATTGCTTCCATTTGGTTATTAAAAAAAAATTAAAAAACTTACTAGTTTTCTATATGGTAGGCTTAGCAAGAGGTTTCTCAAAATTGGGTCTTGTTTCAAATTCTCATATGGTAATCTTCCATGAACAAAACTGTTACAAAAAAAAAAAATTAAAAAATAAATATCAATTTCACAAATTCAAAACAAGTATAAACGAAATGTTAATTTAGTATAAAAAATTTGAAAATATATATTTAAAAAAAAAAAGTGTCTTGTACCTGTGATATTCATCATAGTCAAAGTCATATCCAATTGCCTGAATTGACAAAGGAACAAAACAATCATATGTTATGAATTTGTTTTGAATTCACCTAATGAATTGAAAAGGAAAAAAATATAATCATGCATACCCTTAAACCAGCCATAGTTGTTCCATAGTTTTTGTATAGTAGGTTGGACAAATCATCAATTATGTTTTTGTCTATGCCAAGCTTCTCAACCATATAGTCTATAGATCAATGATACATTCAATACAAAATTTGTCAATACCAACAAAACAAGTAAAAACAAATCATAAACACATTACCAAAAACATTATTGGCAAAAAACTAAACAATATCTCACCTTTAATATTTTGTCCACATGCTTTTGCAATACCACAACTTAGTGGATACAAAGTATCATCTAAATCTGCAAAACAATATCATAATTACAATCATAAACTATATGAAATTTTCAATTATGAAATTAATACATGAATTTGTCACTAATTAAAAGACTCACCAAAAAGAAGACAATCATATTTTTGTCTCTGAGCTTGCCTGAATCTGTTCTCATACTCCATTTCAAGCAGAAAATCTTAACATAAAAAAAAATGAAGCGAACACTATGTTACATGTCATGAATCTACCAAAACTTATATAAGGGTTCAATATAAATTATGATTCTCAACCTACATATATTATGCAATAAAAAAATGGTATTATTGAATATTGGCTCGGATTAGCATCAAAAGAAACATAATAATTATAAAGTCAAACAATCAAGATTCAAGATGCTAATCCAATCCATAAGGGATAGCTTTTGTTATGATTTTGAGTGGAAAATTCACAACCATTGAAATAAAATGAATTAAAAAAACTGATACAACAGTACCCTGTTGTGGAAACAGGGCCAAAAGAAACATAAGAGAGTTCAAAAGCTTCCTTCAATTATTATAACTTAGCAACCAAAAGAAAAATAAAAATGGACCCTTTAGACCATAAAGGAAATAATGACACAAAGCCAAAAACCCCATTATTTTAATCCTTTGAACAAAGTTCATGGAACACAGAAAATTCCTTCTCAAAGTGTGTAATCTTTTTTTATTTAACAAAGTTTCTTCTTTTCATTTTTGAATTGAACTAAGTATATAAAGTACTAAACATAATCACAACATATTTAAAATCAATCCTCATAGTAAAAATAAGAATTTAAAAGTTCAAACATGTCTAGTATCACCAAAGTAAACTTGAGTGGTTTCTCAAAAACAGAGGTATGGTTCTCAATTCCAAACATTTATTCACTTTGTATTGAGTTTTGAGAATTAAAAGGTACAACCTCAAACACAAACACACAAACATAGTGTATATGTTTTTATTTTATTTTTTTATTTTGTTCTTTTAATGAATCATTAAGAAGCCAATGAGTGCATAATAATAGTAGTAATAGAGAGGAAAGTCCAATATATATAATAAGAACAATTGAAGTAATTGGCTTACCAGAAACAAAAGAATGAAGTGGGGGTTGAGAGGATTAAGGAAGGGGGTATAAAGAAGTAAAGTTTAGAGAGAAATATACTAAGTACAATGGTTTTGAAGAAAGATGCAAGGTGAAGGGGGAGGAAAAATGAGAGGCAAGAAGGATCTATATATAGATGGAAGAATTATTGGTTTTGTGGCAGAGATATTGGGTTACAATATTTTTATTGCATTATTCAAAATTAATTTAATGTTTTTAATAGTGACCAATGAAGTTCACACAATGATTATTTTGATTTTTTATTTGGGTAAGATGGTGACGGCAAAATTTAAATTAGTCACAAGTTTTTTATTTTACTTTATTTTCACACTAGATACAAAAACCAAAGTCTAGTTCACACATTGGAGTATTAATTGTAAAATCTACCTCTACGGTGTAGTTGATGGCAAAAACAAGTATTAAATGAAGAGAAACATAACTATCTTGTTTCCTTATAAAATTTGTGTATAGAAAATTAAATGAGAAAGCATTATTGAAGTTAGATAGTAAAGTTAAAGAATATAGCTACCTAGTTCATTGAACGAACACAAGTTAAAAATTTGAGTTGTATATTAAAGGTAATCATAGAAAAAAACACATTTAATGGATCAAAAATTCATTTTCCCCTTAAAAGTATTGTAAATTTAAATTTCCATCAAGCTATTCTTTGAATAGCAATTTAGTAACTTAGTTATATTTGATTAAATGAATATTGAACTAAACTCAGTCATATTTAAATTAATCATACATTTAACTTAAAATACTTAATGTGTGTGACACTAATAAGTTCTTACTAAAATTGTAACAATAATTAATAGTTTTAAATAAGTTTTTGATCCTCATAAATATACTATATTTTGTTTTTAGTCATTTTAAAAAATTTCTTCAAACAAAAGTCTCTCAAATGTTTTTATCAACAATTTGAATCTTTACTTTTAAGTCAACTCATGTATATCAATCAAAATTTTTAATAATTTTTTGCAGGAATACTTAGAACATTATAAGAATCACTTGTGCACAACTCTATTTATGATCCATTTAGAGAGAGATAAATTTTTGAATTTATTTTCAACTTATTTATGTCTATTTCTTCTCGAATGGACTATAAATAAAAATGAAAGAAATAAACAAGATCCTAACTACAAATACAAATCTTTCTAGTCTTGTTGGATTTAAATGAGCGTCAAACTATCCCTAAGAGTTTTAAGGATGGATGGTGCATGCCAAAGTTGGATTAGAACCTTAAATCTTAATTGATAACAAAATTAAATGTGCACTAAGTGATCACCTCTTTTTTTTTTTTTGTAAAACTAAGGCCAATTTAAATGCGTTTTCACTTTTAGTTTTTGAAAACTATTT